>JBBCBC010000017.1:36893725-37073555 GCA_037126765.1 Stenogyne calaminthoides | reverse complement strand
CAAACCCTAAACCCTAAACCCTAAACCCTAAACCCCAAACCCAAACCAAAACCCTAAACCCTAAACCCTAAAAAACCCAAAAAACCCTAAAACCCTAAACCCTAAACCCTAAACCCCAAACCCTAAACCCCAAACCCTAAACCCCAAACCCCAAACCCCAAACCCCAAACCCCAAACCCCAAACCCCAAACCCCTAAACCCTAAACCCCAAACCCCAAACCCTAAACCCTAAACCCCAAACCCCAAAAACCCCAAAAACCCCAAAACCCCAAACCCCAAACCCCCCTAAACCCTAAACCCCAAACCCTAAACCCTAAACCCCAAACCCCAAATTTTAAATTTTAAACCCTAAACCCTAAACCCTAAACCCTAAAAAAAACCCTAAACCCTAAATTTAAACCCTAAACCCCAAAAACCCCAAACCCTAAAAAACCCCAAACCCTAAACCCTAAAAAACCCTAAACCCCAAACCCCAAACCCTAAACCCTAAACCCTAAACCCTAAACCCCAAACCCCAAACCCCCCCAAACCCCAAACCCCAAACCCCCCAAACCCCCAAACCCCAAACCCTAAACCCCAAACCCCAAACCCCAAACCCCAAACCCTAAACCCTAAACCCTAAACCCAAACCTTAAACCCTAAACCCTTTAAATAAACCCTAAATTTTAAATTTTAAATTTAAATTAAATTTTAAAACCCTAAACCCTAAATTTTAAATTTTAAACCCCAAAAACCCCAAAAACCCCTTTAAACCCTAAATTTTAAATTTTAAATTTTAAACCCTTTTAAACCCTAAATTTTAAACCCTAAACCCTAAATTTTAAATTTTAAACCCCAAATTTAAACCCTAAACCCTAAACCCCAAACCCTAAACCCCTAAACCCTAAATTTTAAACCCTAAACCCCTAAACCCTAAACCCCAAATTTTAAACCCTAAACCCTTAAACCTTTAAACCCAAACCCAAACCCCAAACCCCAAACCCCAAACCCCAAAAATTTAAACCCTAAACCCTAAATTTTAAATTTTAAACCCTAAACCCCAAACCCTAAATTTAAATTTTAACCCCTAAACCCTAAACCCTAAACCCCAAATTTAAAACCCTAAATTCAAACCCCAAAACCCTAAAAAACCCTAAATTTTAAACCCTAAACCCTAAACCCCTAAATTTTAAACCCTAAACCCTAAATTTTAAATTTTAAATTTTAAACCCTAAACCCTAAACCCTAAACCCTAAAACCCCAAAATTTAAACCCTAAACCCTAAACCCTAAACCCTAAACCCTAAACCCTAAACCCCAAACCCTAAACCCTAAAAACCCTAAACCCTAAACCCAAACCCCCCCAAAACCCTAAACCCCAAACCCAAACCCCAAACCCCAAACCCTAAAAACCCTAAACCCAAACCCTAAACCCCTAAACCCTAAACCCTAAACCCTAAACCCTAAACCCCAAACCCCAAAAAACCCTAAACCCCTAAACCCCAAACCCCAAACCCCAAACCCCAAACCCCAAACCCAAACCCTAAACCCAAACCCTAAACCCCAAACCCCCAAACCCTCAAACCCTAAACCCAAACCCCAAACCCCAAACCCTAAACCCCAAAACCCTAAACCCCAAACCCTAAAACCCCAAACCCAAACCCCCCAAACCCCAAACCCTAAACCCTAAACCCTAAACCCTAAACCCCAAACCCCTAAAAAACCCTAAACCCCAAACCCCAAACCCCAAACCCCAAACCCCAAACCCCAAACCCCAAAACCCAAACCCCAAAAAACCCCAAACCCTAAACCCCAAACCCTAAAAACCCCAAACCCAAACCCCAAACCCTAAACCCTAAAAACCTAAAAACCCTAAACCCTAAAAAAGTTCAAATCAAAAAATTTAAACCCTAAACCCTAAACCCTAAAAAAATGTTTATGTTTATGTTTTATATTTCTTACTCAAACCCTAAACCCAAACCTAAACCCCAACAAAGATCAAAACCCTAAACCCTAAATTAAACCCAAACCCCTAAACATGATTTTTGGTGTTCCATAAATCAAAAAATTATCGGGGACCCAGATTCGCTTAGATGATTGTTTTGATCCGCTTTATCCGACAAAGTTTTAATATCTCGATGTCGACGCATTTTTCCAGATTTTCGATTGTTTCCGCTTTTAAAGATTTTTTCTCGACCGTTTGGACTTCCGTCGACCGTGCAAGTGATGTTGTAATCATTTTTCCCACCAGATAATAAGTGTGGGTAGAATAAGAGTTTTTTGTATATCACTGTAGTAGGGTTTTGCTTTTTCTTGTTGTAATTTTGATCGAAAGGATGGGCGACGTCGTATGGAGGATCTGGAAACGACGATTAGGGTTTTAGCTAAATGACGGTGAGAACTGTTTTGGCCATAACTTTTGACTCAGGTGTCTGTTTTCCTATTATAATACCATTTCAGAAACGCCTTTAGGTTGTCTACATTTGTCACATCTTCTCCGTGACAGTCCGTGGTGAAAAATTACCATTATCATGGGGAACCAAAAAATGCTCCCTTCGCATCCTCGACGGGGTACCCTCGCTCCGTTCGTGTATTTTTCACAACCCGGATGCTTGAATTGACATTAAAAATGGATTCAGTGGATGATTATTTGGGGGTACACAAAGTTCCCCAACAAAAAATTACCGTTATCATGGGGAACCAAAAATGCCCCTTTCAAGGTTCGACGGGTACCTCGCCTCGCTCGCATTTTCCACTTAATCTTGATGCTTGAATTGACCTTTAAAAATGGATTCAGTTGATAATTTTTTGGGGGGATGCAAAGTTCCCCAGCAAAAAATTACCGCTATCATGGGGAACAAAAAAATGCCCCCTTCGCTTTAGATGCACGTTTATGTTTTATATTTATTATGTGTAAGTTAGGTATCCGACAACGATGCTGGTGATGGACTGCCTCCACCGGCATGTTCTATCAATTGGTATCAGAGCCTGGATTCATGAATTGTTGGCTCTGCCTGAAAGTCATAATTTCTCGATGTTGACGTTTTCGTTTTCTTGGTGTTTGGATTTTTTCTCTGTCGCAACCCTTGTGTGATGTTGTAATCATTTTTCCCACCAGATAATAAGTGTGGGTAGTGTACACGTTTTTCATAGATCACTGTAGTAGGTTTTTGCCTGTTCTTGTTGTAATTTTGATCGTAAGGGTGGGCGACGTCGAATGGAGGATCTGGAAACGGCGATTAGGGTTTTAGTTAAATGAGGTGAGAATTGTTTTTGCCATAACTTTTCACTCAGGTGTCTGTTTTCCTATTATAATATTATTTCGGAAATATCTTCAGGTTGTCTACATTTGTCAAAACTTCATCGTGATAGCTCGTGGTAAAAAATTACCATTATCATGGGGAACCAAAAAATGCCCCCTTCGCGTTCTCGACGGGGTACCCTCACCCCGTTCCTGCATTTTCCATGACCCAGATGCTTGAATTGACTTTAAAAATGGATTCAGTGGATGATTTTTTTGGGGTATGCAAAGTTCACCAAAGAAAAATTACCAAGTATCATCGGGGAACCAAAAATGACACCTTCAAGGCCCTCGACTGGTACCCTCACCCCGTTCGTGCATTTTCCATTTAACCGGATGCTTGAATTGACTTTTAAAATGGATTCAGTGGATGATTTTATGGGGATGCAAAGTTCCCAAAGAAAAATTACCGTTATCATGGGGAACCAAAAATTTCTTCAAGGCTTCGACGGGTACCCTCGCCCCATTCGTGCATTTTCCATGAACCGGATGCTTGAATTGACTTTAAAAATGGATTCAGTGGATGATTTTTTGGAGGGATACAAAGTTCTCCATCAAAAAATTACCGCTATCATGGGGAACCAAAAAACGCCTCCTTCGCTTTAGATGCATGTTTATGTTTTATATTTCTTACGTGTAAGTTAGGTATCCGACAATGATCCTGGTGATGGACTGACTCCACCGGTATGTTCCATAAATTGGTATCAGAGCCTAGATTCATTGATTGTTGGATCTGCCTTAAAGTTTAAATTTCTCGATGTCGACGTTTCCGTTTTCTTGGTGTTTGGATTTTTTCTCTGTCGCACCCATTGTGTGATGTTGTAATCGTTTTTCCCACCAGATAATAAGTGTGGATAGTATAGGAGTTTTTCATAGATCACTATAGTAAGGTTTTGCTTGTTCTTGTTGAAATTTTGATCGAAAGGATGGGCGACGTCGTATGGTGGATCTGGAAACGACGATTAGGGTTTTAGCTAAATGACAGTGAGAACTGTTTTGGCCATAACTTTTGACTCAGGTGTCCGTTTTCCTATTATAATACCATTTCAGAAACGTCTATAGTTTGTCTACATTTGTCACAACTTCACTGTGACAGTCCGTGGTAAAAAAATACCGTTATCATGGGGAACCAAAAAATGCTCCCTTCGCGTCCTCGATGGGGTACCCTCGCCCCGTTCGTGTATTTTCCACGACCCGGATGCTTTAATTGACTTTAAAAATGGATTCAGTGGATGATTGTTTGAGGGAATGCAAAGTTCCCTAGCAAAAATTTATAGTTACCATGGGGAACAAAAAAATGCCCCCTTCGCGTGCTCGATGGGGTACCCTCGCCCCGTTCGTGCCTTTTCCACGACCCGGATGCTTGAATTAACTTTTAAAAATGGATTCAGTGGATGATTATTTGGGGGGATGCAAAGTTCCCCAGCAAAAAATTACCGCTATCATGGGGAACCAAAAAACACCCCCATCACTTTAGATGCACGTTTATGTTTTATATTTGTTACGTGTAAGTTAGGTATCCAACAACGATCCTGGTGATAGACCGCCTCCACCGGCATGTTTCATCAATTGGTATCAGAGCCTGGATTCGTAGATTGTTGGCTCTGCCTGAAAGTTTAATTTCACGATGTCGACGTTTCTGTTTTCTTGGAGTTTGGATTTTTTCTCTGTCACAACCCTTGTGTGATGTTGTAATCATTTTTCCCACCAGATAATAAGTTTGGGTAGTGTAGGCATTTTTCATAGATCACTATAGTAGGATTTTGCTTGTTCTTGTTGTAATTTTGATCGTAAGGACGGGAAACGTCGTATGGAGGATCTGGAAACGGTGATTAGAGTTTTAGCTATTGGTAAAAAAAGTTATCATTATCATGGGGAACCAATTGTCTTCGCCGTGACAACTCGTGGTAAAAAATTACCATTATCATGGGGAACAAAAAAATGCCACCTTCGCGTCCTCGATGGGGTACCCTCGCCCTGTTCGTGCAATTTCCATGACCCGGATGCTTGAATTGACTTTAAAAATGGATTCAGTGGATGATTTTCTGGGGGAATGCAAAGTTCCCCAGCAAAAAATTGCCATTATCATTTGGAACCAAAAAATGTCTCATTCGCATCCTCGACGGGGTACCCTCGCCCTGTTTGTGCATTTTCCACGACTTGGATGCTTGAATTGACTTTAAAAATAGATTCAGTGGATGATTTTATTGGGGGGTGCAAAGTGCCCCAGCTAAAAATTACCGTTATCATGGGGAACCAAAAAATGCCCCCTTCGCGTGCTCGACGGGGTACCCTCGCCCCGTTCGTGCATTTTCCATGACCCGAATGCTGCAATTGACTTTAAAAATAGATTAAATGGATGACTTTTTGGGGGGATGCAAAGTTCCTTAGCAAAAAATTACCGCTTTCATGGGGAACCAAAATACGCCCCCTTCGCTTTAGATGCACGTTTATGTTTTATATTTGTTACGTGTAAGTTAGGTATCCAACAACGAACCTGGTGATGGACAGCCTCCACCGGCGTGTTCCATCAGTTGGTATCAGAGCCTAGATTCATAGATTGTTGATTCTGCCTGAAAGTTTTAATATCTCGATGTCGACGTTTACGTTTTCTTGGTGTTTGGATTTTTTCTTTGTCGCAACCCTTGTGTGATGTTGTAATCGTTTTTCCCACCAGATAATAAGTGTGGGTAGTATAGGCATTTTTCAAAGATCACTGTAGTAGGGTTTTACTTGTTCTTGATGTAATTTTGATCGTAAGGATGGGCGACGTTGTATGGAGGATCTGGAAACGGCTATTTGGGTTTTAGCTAAATGACGGTGAGAACTGTTTTGGCCATAACTTTTGACTCATGTGTCCATTTTCCTATTATAATACCATTTCGGAAACATCTTCAGGTTGTCTACATTTGTCATAGCTTTTCCGAGACAGACCGTGGTAAAAAATTACCGTTATCATGGGGAACCAAAAATTGCCCCCTTCGAGTCCTCGGCGGGGTACCCTCGCCCCGTTCATGCATTTTTCACGACCCAGATGCTTGAATTGACTTTAAAAATGGATTCAGTGGATGATTTTTTGGGGGTATGCAATGTTCCTCAGTAAAAAATTACCGTTATCATGGGGAACAAAAAATACCCTTTCAGATCCTCGACGGTACCCTCGCCTGCTCAGGCATTTTCCATGACCCGAATGCTTGAATTGACTTTAAAAATGGATTCAGTGGATGATTTTATGGAGGGACGCAAAGTTCCCCTGCAAAAAATTACCGTTATCATGAGGAACCAAAAAATGCCCCCTTCGTGTGCTCGACGAGGTACCCTCGCCCCGTTCGTGCATTTTCCACAACCCGGATGCTTGAATTGACTTTAAAAATGGATTTAGTGGATGATTTTTCGGGGGGATGCAAAGTTCCCTAGCAAAAAATTACTGCTATCATGGGGAACCAAAAAACGCCCCCTTCTCTTTAGAATGCACGTTTATGTTTTATATTTGTTACGTGTAAGTTAGATATCTGACAACGATTCTAGTGATGGAACGCCTCAACCAGCGTGTTCCATCAATTGGTATCAGAGCCTGGATTCGTAGATTGTTGGCTCTGCCTGAAAGTTTTAATTTCTCGATGATGACGTTTCCGTTTTCTTGGTGACCTCATAAACACAAATTTAAATTAACATATGCCAGGGCTCTGATACCAGCTGTTAGGATAACATATGCCAGGATCTATTGGGATGACCTCACTAATACAAATTTAAATTAACAATTATTACTAGCATGAATTTACCTAAGTGAATTCAAATAACAATTCATCCAACAACAATATGCAAATAATATTCACGTAAAAGATCCTAGAATGCGGAATTTCTAGGAGTTTACATAAAATTACACGTTGGAGAGACGATCTGAGACAGACAAGATCAAGTATCTGGATACCCACCAAAAGTCCTTCTCAAGTATTCCCAAGTCCTCGTCCAATAACCCCGGTGGAAGGTCCTCCAATGAACAATTTATAAAACAAGGAAAATAAAAATATTGTTGCACCACCTTTGTGGATTTCCAAGAATACATATCTTCCATAAAATCTTTCCAAGAAAATCAAGAAAATCTTTCTTCCCTTTTTTATACAAGATTTTCGAAAATTTCTTATTAAAGAAGTCAAGTGAGAGTTTTCTTGAATTTTTGGGATAATCTTATATTCCAAGAATACATTATCTCCTTTCCATAAAATCTTTTCAAGAAAATCCTTCTCCCTCTTTTCTTTAATATTTTCAAAAATAATAGGAAATATTGCAACAATAAATTTATTTTATTTTAAACACCTTTTATTTATTGGACTATAATTTGGGCTACTTGAGGGGCCTTTAGGAGAATTAAGATGGACCTTCCAATGGACTTCTGAATTCAAATATTGAGCCACAATATAATTCAGCCCATTAATTTTAATTAATACCACTATATAATTAATATTGCACTATCCAATCTTAACCCATATTACGGTAATATGGCTCCTGGTTATTATTTCCCGTGTTTAAGATTATGAGAGGACAACCTATCTGGAGAAGAAGTTAGCTGAGAAAAGTGAAGAGATGATCAAGTTAGTTGTTGAGAACATGAGCTCATTACTCATGAACAAGATGACAGAACTGATGCAAGGAGTTCTTGCCCAACAATTTGCTCCACATTCTGAAGAGGTTTCAGTTGGTAAGAATGTCCTGAGGCGTGTGGATGATGAGTTGGATGTTATGGCTGGAGAAATTAGAACCATTAACAAAGACCAATTCCACATGGATGCTACTCTTTCCCAGATCCTTCCAATATATGGTGCCAAAAAGGGGGAAAGGACTTCTCATTCGACAAAGGGTAAGTTAGATGAACATTTTAAGAAAAGCCTTGAGAAGAAAGCTCAGCAGGAACTCAAAGCTAAGCATGTTCTGAAGACTCTACAAGAAATCGAGGCAACTAAAAAATTGAAGTCAGTTGAGCCTGAAGATACTGAGTTCTTCCAGACTGACAGAGAGACAGCTCAGGAAGCTATGATACTGAGGAGATCAGAGAAGAGAAAGACTGAAACAAGCCTAACAGCTGCTGCTCATGTTGTTGTTGAGACAGCTGATCCAAAAAGAGCTGAGAAGAGGAAGTCCGTTGCATTTGTTGAAGCTGAGTGAAAGAAGAAGAAAGTCTCAACCAAACCAGTTCAGAGGAGACTGATTGTTGATTTCTCTGAACCTGAAGATTTTGAAAATCAGAAAGAGATAGAAACTGAATCAGAGAAACTGCTCCAAGAAGGTTTTGGAACCTATGATACAAGTGCTCAAGTCAAGGATTTTGATTGGCACAACAAGCTCATTGTCCTGCGTGCTGAAAAATAGAAAAGGCAAGCAATGTCTGTATCAGGAGCAGAGCTAACCAGGAAGAAGAAAGAAGAAGAGCAGAGCAGTAGAGGAAGCTTCGGGAATTTTATGGGAAAAAGATGGGGCAAGTCCAAAGAACAAACCAGAGTGCAGAAATGGTCACACGTTGATAAATGGATGCCACTCCAGATCAATGATGCTTGGGAAGAGGTTAAGAGAACCTTCTGGTTCAATCATGATGTTCTGCAGGAATGGAGAGGGGGATGCCCTACCGCAATGAAGCCTTCCTAGAATATCTGCTGACTTTTTATCCTGAATATCTACAGAAGTGCATAAATCTAGCTGATGAGCATAATGTATCTATGAAGGCACCTGGTTAGTACAAGTACCCAACACCTAGATTCAGCACTAGAGTTATCAATGAAGCTGCTATTGCCAAAGAAGTTGCTGAGTATGCTGTTCAGTTGGGACTGACAGGAAGCAATCCTGAAATCATCAAAAAGAGGGACGAATTGAAGAAGAGATATTATGGGATGTTCAATATTGAAGTCCCTGATGATGAGGTGGAAGAAGATTGAAGACTTTTTACTCTATGTGTATGTCTTTTTTTTTTTTAAAGTTCATTGTAAGTTGTAATGACTATCTACTGATCAATGAAAAGTTTATCTTTTATGCTCAAAGATAATATCTCATTATCTTCTTACATGTCTTTAACTATTTGATATGCCATTGTGGGTTGAAATTATTGGGTTATGCCATTTTGGATTGTAATAGATAACTGAAACCTGAGTATAGGTTAGGTTTTCTTAAATGTAACAAGATGGTTTTGGCATCATCAAAAAGGGGAAAATTGTTGGGAGATGAATTTAATAAAGAGTTTTGATTAGATCCCAAAACCACTAAGTATGACATGTTCAGGATAATCATGATAGTCTGAGTCAGGTTTCAGTATAAGATAGTTAAAGATATCTGCACCATGTATAGTCAGCAGATATTAATCAGGTTTAGATACTGAAGACTCAGAAGATACTGAAGACTCAGAAGATACTGAAGAATAAGAAGATACTGAAGACTCAGAAGATACTGAAGACTCAGAAGTTACTAAAGACTCAGTAATTACTGAAGACTCAGGTAGACCTGAATGTTCAGAGGCACTGAAGATATATCTATCTGAATATATGCGAAATTGAGGAAAACACACATTTACAAAAGAATAGATATTGCCCAAAACATTCAAGAACAGACAAAAGAAACTAAAACTAAGTGTTGTTTAAGGTTGTCTCATTCAGAGAGATTGACCTAAAAGAGCCGTTTTGTTTGTCTACATTCACTGAAGACAAAAACCAATCAGAGGAAGACAACACTGTAATTTACTGACACTGAAAGCGACAGGACACTGAATTTTTTCAGTAGTACTATGTTCCAGCATGCAAAAATTGGTGATTGGCTACATGGTTACATATTACCTAAAACATGCAAGGGAGTGTTCAAACCCTAAAAATAGTCGTTCATCAATAAACCGAAGAGGAAACTCTTGAAGTTATCTCTTCCAAAGGATAGTTTTTTCAAGGAGTGGCCATTGGAGAAGTTGCCGATAAATACCAGTGATCTCCAACATTGAGAGGTTACGGGAAATTAAAGCAACTCAAGAGCTCATTCGTATTCATGCAAATTGAAGCACTCGAAAACCCTAGAATTTTCCAAGTGTTTCACATTGGAGAGAGCTCATTCACTAAGCCTAGATTTGATAGATATATCCAAGCTTAGTAGAGATATCCTAGCCTCTGCATTTGTTCTTATTGTAAAGGATATCTCACCCTAGTTGGAAACCAACCAAACCTAAACCCTTTGATAAGGTAGTTTGAATGTGTGTGATTTGTTGGTGAGTTAGAGTTGTAAAGAGTGAGTAAGCTGCGGGTTAGTCAGCCAGAAAACTCTAGAGGAAAAGTTAGTAAGCTAGTTGTGGTAGTCTGAAAACTTGTGTGTGTTGAGTTAGTAAGTGGCAGTGATTTCAATTTTTAAAAACTCAAGGTAGAAAAGTGAGTAAGCTGCAGTGAGTCAGCCTGAAAGCTTTAGGAGGTGTGTTAAGGAATTTTTCCGAAGATCAGAGAGAGTGGATGTAGGAGCTTGAGTCTCTGAACCACTATAATTGTTGTGTTGTTTGCTTTCTGTACTGCATTATATCTGTTGCATGTTTTTCACTGAAAGCATATTTTATGATATTCAGTTGGAAACAATCCACTAAAGGTTCATTAACCGATTCACAAACCATAACCTTAACCACTATTTTACTAAGGAAGAGATTTTCAAAGAAGCTAAAACGAAAGTATAAACTTATAGAAGATAATTATTCCAAGCGTGACTCTTGATTAGCTAGAAACGGATAGTTACTAAACCGAACTAACTCTCCTGGAAAGTATTCAAGTTTTAAAGATAATTATCCGATCCAAGCTTTGAGGGGATCTCTCGATAAAACTTCGGGATCGGTTAGGCTAATTAGAAACTAATCCCCCGAAAAAATCATCCAGATCATTGTCTCAAGACACTTTGAAAACACTAACGGGCGAGGGCGCTTCGTAGAGAAAAATTCTCGGATTGACATCGACCCATCCGATCTCGTGAAGAAAAAGTTTTTAAAATCATTAATCACTTGCCCCATCTCACCGGCTATTTAGCTAAAAGCCTCCCATCCATTCAATACACCGTGTGAGACCAAGCAAAAACTACGAAGGATCTATTTTTGTTACCCACACTTATTATATGGGGACCATCCCAGAAAAAATCAAACACTAAGCGATTTTAAAGCGAAATTAAAGGCAAAGTTAAAAATCCATGAATCCAGGGGCTTGATGGAACCCGCCGAGGACATGAATGGGGCATTTTTGGTTCCCCGTAAAGTTTTCGTTAATAACGTAATTTTTTGGGGGAACATTGCATCCCCCATAAAAAAATCATCCACTAAATCCATTTTTAAAGTCAATTCAAGCATCCGGCTCAAGGAAAATGCACGAACGGGGCGAGGGTACCCCGTCGAGCACGCGAATGGGGGCATTTTTGGTTCCCCATGCTAACGGTTTTTTGTTATCCATTATAGGGGAACTTTGCACAAAAAACCCCCCATAAAATCATGCAGGAATCCATTTTTTAAAGTCAATTCAAGCATCCGGGGTTGATGGAAAATGCATTTAACGGGGTGAGGGAAACTTTCCGTCGAGGACACGAAAAGGGATATTTTAATTTTGGTGGGGATTGCCATGATAACGAATCCATTTTAAATTCAAAATTATTGATAACATAGAATTTTTGGTCGGGGAACTTTGCAACAAAAATATCATCCAATGAATCCATTTTTAAAGTTAATTCAATCATTCGGTCAAGGAAAATAAATGTAGACAACCTAAAGATGTTTCCAAAATGGTATTATAATTGAATTTTAAAGACAACCGAAGCATCCGGCTTCCAAAAAAGTTATGGAAAATTTTTGTTCTAAAAACCTGAGCGTGTTTGGTCAGTCATCCACAATCCATTTAAATTTAAAACTCTAATAAAGCTGCTTTCCAGATCCTCCATACGACGTCGCCCATCCTTTCAATCAAAATTACAAAAAGACCAAGCAAAAACCTACTACTGTGATCTATGAAAAATTTCTATACTACCCACACTTATTATATGGTGGGAAAAATGATTACAACATCACACAAGGGTTGCGACAGAGAAAAAATTCAAACACCAAGAAAACGGAAACGTCGACATCGAGAAATTAAAACTTTCAGAAAAAACCCTACTAACAATCCATGAATCCGTATTCGATACCAATTGATGGAACACGTCGGTGGAGGCGGTCCATCACCAGGATCATTGTCAGATACCTAACTTACACGTAACAAATATAAAACATAAACGTGCATCTAAAGCGAAGTTGGAGTTTTTTGGTTACCCATTATAGCGGTAATTTTTTGTAGGGGAACTTTGCAACCCCCCAAAAAATCATCCACTGAATCCATTTTTAAAGTCAATTCAATCAAGTATCCGGGTCGCAAAAAAATCACGAACTGGGCGAGGATACCCCGTCGAGCACGCGAAGGGTGCATTTTTTGGTTCCCCATGATAACGATAATTTTTTGCTGGGGAACTTTGTAGACCCCCACACAATCATCCACTGAATCCATTTTTAAAGTCAATTCAAGCATCTGGGTCATGGAAAATGCACCAACAGGAAGAGGGTACCCAGTCGAGGACACGAATGGGGCATTTTTTGGTTCCCCACGATAACGGTAATTTTTTGGTGGGGAACTTTGCATTCCCTTAAAAGTCATCCACTGAATCCATTTTTAAATTCAATTGCATCTGGGTCGTGAAAAATGCACGAACGGGGCGAGGGTACCCCGTCGAGGACGCGAAGGGGGCATTTTTGGTTCCCCGTAATAATGGTTTTGTTTTTCCCCCGGCTGTCACGGAAAAGCTTTGAAAAATGTAGAAAACCTGAAGACGTTTCCGAAATGGTATTATAATAGGAAAACGGACACCTGAGTCAAAAGTTATGGTCAAAACAGTTCTCACCGTCATTTAGCTAAAACCCTAATCGCAGTTTTCAGATCCTCCATACGACGTCGCCCATCCTTACAATCAAAATTACAACAAGAACAAGCAAAACCCTACTACAGTGATCTATGAAAAATGCCTATACTACCCACACTTATTATCTGGTGAGAAAAACGATTACAACATCACACAAGGGTTGCGACAGAGAAAAAATCCAAACACTAAGAAAACGGAAACGTCGACATCGAGAAATTAAAAATTTCAGGCAAAGCCAACAATCCACAAATTCAGGCTTTGATACAAATTGATGGAACATGCCGGTGGAGGCGGTCCATCACCAGGATCGTTGTCGGATACCTAACTTACACGTAACAAATATAAAACATAAACGTGCATCTAAAGCGAATGGGGCGTTTATTGGTTCCCCATGATAGCGGTAATTTTTTGCTGGGGAACTTTGAATTCCTCCAAAAAATCATCCACTGAATCCTTTTTTAAAGTCAATTCAAGCAACCGGGTCATTGATAATGCAAGAACGGGGCAAGGGTACCCCGTCGAGCACGCGAATGGGGTAATTTTTGGTTCTCATGATAAAAGTATTTTTTTCCTGAGGAACTTTGCATTCCCCCATAAAATCATCCACTGAATCCATTTTTAAAGTCAATTCAAGCATCCGGGTCATGGAAAATGCACGAACGGGGCGAGGATACCCCGTCGAGGACGCAAAGAGGGCATTTTTTGGTTCCTCATGATAACGGTAATTTATTGCCGGGGAACTTTGCATTCCCCCAAAAAATCATCTGCTAAATCTATTTTTAAAGTCAATTCAAGCATTTGGGTCGTGGAAAATGAACGAACGGGACGAGGGTACCAAATCGAGGACGCGAAGGGGGCATTTTTTGGTTCCCCATGATAACGGTAATTTCTTACCTTGGGCTGTCACGGAGAAGCAGTGAAAAATGTAGAAAACCTGAAGACGATTCCGAAATGGTATTATAATAGGAAAATGGACACCTGAGTCAAAAGTTATGGCCAAAACAGTTCTCACCTTCATTTAGTTAAAACCCTAATCGCCGTTTCCATATCCTCCATACGACGTCGCCCATCCTTACGATCAAAATAACAACAAGAACAAGCAAAACCCTACTACAGTAATCTATGAAAAATGCCTATGCTGCCCACACTTATTATCTGGTGGGAAAAACGATTACAACATCACACAAGGGTTGCGACAGAGAAAAAACTAAACACCAAGAAAACGGAAATGTCGACATCGAGAAATTAAAACTTTTAGGCAGAGCCAACAATCCACGAATCAAGGCTCTGATACCAATTGATGGAACAAGCTGGTGGAGGTGGTCCATCACCAGGATCATTGTCGGTTACCTAACTTACACGTAATAAATAAAAAACATAAACGTACATCTAAAGCGTAGGGGGCATTTTTTGGTTCCCCATGATAGCGGCAATTTTTTGCTGGGGAACTTTGTATCCCCTCAAAAAATCATCCCCTGAATCCATTTTTAAAGTCAATTCAAGCATCCGGGTCATGGAAAATGCACGAACGGGGCGAGGATACCCCGTCGAGCACTCGAAGGGGGCATTTTTTGGTTCCCCATGATAACGGTAATTTTTTACCATGGGTGGTCATGGAAAAGCTGTGACAAATGTAGAAAACCAGAAGACGTTTCCGAAATGGTATTATAATAGGAAAATGGATACCTGAGTCAAAAGTTATGGCCAAAACAGTGCTCACCGTCATTTAGTTAAAACCCTAATCTCGGTTTCAAGATCCTCCATACGACGTCGCCCATCCTTACGATCAAATTACAACAAGAACAAGTAAAACCCTACTACAGTGACCTATGAAAAACGCCTATACTACTATCCACACTTATTATCTGGAGGAAAAATGATTACAACATCACACAAGGGTTGCGACAGAGAAAAAATCCAAATAACAAGAAAAGGGAAACGTCGACATCGAGAAATTAAGAGTTTCAGGCAGAGCCAACAATCCAAGAATCCATCACCAGGATCGTTATCGGATACCTAACTTACACGTAATAAATATAAAACATAAATGTGCATCTAAAGCGAAGGGGGCATTTTTTGGTTCCCCATGATAGCGGTAATTTTTTGCTGGGAAACTTTGCATCCACCCAAAAAATCATCCACTGAATCCATTTTTAAAGTCAATTCAAGCATCCGAGTCGTTAAAAATGCACGAACAGGGAGAGGGTACCCCGTCGACCACGTGAATTGTGCATTTTTTGGTTCCCCATGATAACGGTAATTTTTTGCTGGGGAACTTTGCATTCCCCAAAAAAATCATCCACTGAATCCATTTTTAAAGTCAATTCAAGCATCCGGGTTGTGGAAAATGCACGAACGGGGCGATGGTACCCAGTCGAGGACGCGAAGGGGGCATTTTAAGGTTCCCCATGATAAAGGTAATTTTTTACATGGGAACTTTGTATTCCTCCAAAAAATCATCCACTGAATCCATTTTTTAAAGTCAATTCAAGCATCCGGGTTGTGGAAAATTCACGAATGGAGCGAGGGTACCCCGTAGAGGACGCGAAGGGGTCATTTTAAGGTTCCCCATGATAATGGTAATTTTTTATAATGGGTCAGTCACGGCTAAGTGGATAAAATGTAGACAACTCAAGACGTTTCCTAAAAACAGTTTCACCGCTATTTACCTAAAAACACTACTAAAGATTTCCAGATCCTCCAAACGACGTCGCCCATCTTTACGATCAAAATTACAAGAAGAATAAGAAAAACCCTACTACAGTTATCTATGAAAAAAGCCTACACTACCCACAATTATTATCTGGTGGGAAAAATGATTACAACATCGCACAATGGTTGCGACAGAGAAAAAATCCAAACACCAAAAAAATGAAAACGTCGACATCGAGAAATTAAAACTTTCTGCCAGAGCCAACAATCCATGAATTCAGACTCTGATTCCAATTGATGGAACACGCAGGATGAGGTGATCCATCACCGGGATCATTGTCGGATACCTAACTTACACGTAACAAATATAAAACATAAACGTGAATCTAAAACGAAGGGGGCGTTTGTTTGTTCTCCATGATAGCGGTAATTTTTTGCCGGGGAACTTTTCATCCCCTAAAAAAATCATCCACTGAATCCATTTTTTAAAGTTAATTCAAGCATCCGGGTCGTGAAAAATGCACGAACGGGGCGAGGGTACCCCGTCGAGCACGCGAAGGGGGCATTTTTTGGTTCCCCATGATAACGGTTATTTTTTGCTGGGGAACTTTGCATTCCCCCAAAAACTCATCCAATGAATCCATTTTTAAAGTCAATTCAAGCATCCATGTCGTAGAAAATGCACGAATGGGGTGAGGTTACCCCGTCGAGGACGCGAAGGGGGCATTTTTTGGTTCCCCATGATAACGGTAATTTTTTGCTGGGGAACATTTCATACCCCCAAAAAATCATCCACTGAATCCATTTTTAAAGTCAATTCAAGCATTCGGGTCATGGAAAATGCAAGAACGGGGCGAGGGTACCCCGTCGAGGACCGAATGGGGCATTTTTTGGTTCCCCATGATAACGGTAGTTTTTTGCTGGGGAACATTGCATCCCCCTATATAATCATCCACTGAATCTATTTTTAAAGTCAATTCAAGCATCTGGTTCGTGGAAAATGAACGAATGGGCGAGGGTACCCCGTAGAGGACGCGATGGGGGCATTTTTTTGTTCCCCATGATAACGGTAATTTTTTTCTAGGGAACTTTGCATACCCCCAAAAAATCATCCACTGAATCCATTTTTAAAGTTAATTCAATCATCTAGGTCGGGCAAAATACACGAACGGGGCGAGGGTACCCCGTCGAGGATGCGAAGGGGGCATTTTTTGGTTCCCCATGATAACGGTAATTTTTTGCTGGGGAACATTTCATACCCCCAAAAAATCATCCACTGAATCCATTTTTAAATTCAATTCGAGCATCCGGATCATGGAAACTGCACGAACGGGGTGAGGGTACCCCGTCGAGCACGCGAAGGGGGTATATTTTGGCTCCCCATAATAACGGTAGTCTTTTGCTGGGGAACATTGCATCCACCCATAAAATCATCCACTGAATCTAATTTTAAAGTCAATTCAAGCATCTGGGTCGTGGAAAATGAACGAACGGGGCGAGGGTACCCCATCGAGGAAGAGATGGGGGCATTTTTTGGTTCCCCATGATAACGATAATTTTTTTCAAGGGAACTTTGCATACCCCCAAAATATCATCCACTGAATCTATTTTAAAGTCAATTCAATCATCTGGGTCATGGAAAATACATGAACTGGGCGAGGGTACCCCGTCGAGGATGCGAAGGGGTCATTTTTTGGTTCCCCATGATAACGGTAATTTTTTACCACGGGCTGTCACGGCGAAGCTGTGACAAATGTAGACAACCTGAAGAAGTTTTCGAAATGGTATTATAATAGGCAAACAGACACCTGAGTCAAATTTCTTGGCAAAAACGGTTCTCAACATCATTTAGCTAAAACTTTTATCGCCGTTTTCAGATCCTCCATACGACGTCGCCCATCCTTACGATCAAAATTACAACAAGAACAAGCAAAACCCTACTACAGTCTATGAAAAATGCCTATACTACACATATTTATTATCTGGGGGGAAAAATGATTATAACATCAAACAAGGGTTGCGACAGAGAAAAAATCCAAACACCAAGAAAATGGAAACGTCGACATCGAAAAATTAAAACTTTCAGGCAGAGCCAACAATCTACAAATCCAGGATCTGATACCAATTGATGGAACATGCCGGTGGAGGCGTTCCATCACCAGGATCGTTGTCGGATACCTAACTTACACGTAACAAATATAAAACATAAACGTGCATCTAAAGCGAAGGGGGCATTTTTTGGTTCCGCATGATAGCGGTAATTTTTTGCTAGGGAACTTTGCATCCCCCCAAAAAATCATTCACTGAATCCATTTTTAAAGTCAATTCAAGCATCCGGGTCGTTGAAAATGCACGAACGGGGCGAGGGTACCCTGTCGAGCACGCGAAGGGGGCATTTTTTGGTTCCCGATGACAACGGTAATTTTTTGCTGGGGAACTTTGCATCCCCCCATAAAATCATCCATTGAATCCATTTTTAAAGTCAATTCAAGGATCCGGGTCGTGAAAAATGCACGAACGGGGCAAGGGTACCCCGTTGAGGAGGCGAAGTGGGCATTTTAAGGTTCCCATGATAACGGTAATTTTTTACCATGGGCTATCATGGCGAAGCTGTGACAAATGTAGACAACTTGAAGCCGTTTCCAAAATTTATTATAACAGGAAAACGGACACCTGAGTCAAAAATTATGGCCAAAATAGTTCTCAACCTCATTTAGCTAAAACCCTAATCGCCGTTTCCAGATCCTCCATACGACGTCGCCCACCCTTACGATCAAAATTACAACAAGAACAAGCAAAACTCTACTACAGTGATCTATGAAAAATGCCTATACTACCCACACTTATTATCTGGTGGGAAAAATTATTACAACATCACTCAAGGGTTGCGACAGAGAAAAAATCCAAACACCAAGAAAATGGAAACATCAACATCGAGAAATTAAGACTTTCAGGCAGAGCAAACAATCCATGAATCCAGGCTCTGATACCAATTGATGGAACATGCCGGTGTAGGCGACCCATCACCAGGATCATTGTCAGATACCTAACTTACACGTAACAAATATTAAACATAAACGTGCACCTAAAGCGAAGGGGGAGTTTTTTGGTTCCCCATGATAGCGGTAATTTTTTGCTGGGGAACTTTGCATCTCCCCAAAAAATCATCCACTGAATCCATTTTTAAAAGTCAATTCAAGGGAACCGAGAGCCCACAAGGCCAGTAAACACATTGAAAGAAAATACCATCTTATACGAGAAATCGTTAAGAGAGGAGATATAGAGGTGGCAAAGATCGCGTCGGAAGACAACCTAGCTGATCCATTCACAAAGGGTCTGCCTCAGTTAACATTCGAGAGACATGTGGAAGGAATGGGTGTCAAGAGCGTTGCCAATCTGCTTTGAGTATAAGTGGGAGAAATGTTTTTAGGTTGATGTAGGTGAGATTAGATGTCACCAGATAATACATCAGACATGCTGTGGTATACTTAAAAGCAGACTTAAAGTATAAGTGGGAGATTGTTGGGGTTATACGTGAAAGTATGCTTTTACTTTGTATAACCTATGTATTAAACACTTATTTACTGAAATAAATTGTTTATCACTGTTGCTTTAAATATGATTGAATGTTATATATATTTATTGCAAACAGTTCGTAGCAAGAGTTACATTGTAGTTAACTTGGTGATACCAGATCACAGAAGATCACGTTAACAGTTTCTTGTATACGTGTGCTTGCAAAAGTCTTGCTTGATTGGTCCCCTTGGTGGGCCTGAAACCTTTATCATACCAAATCTTGCAAGTGGAATTAATTTTTCGGTATGGATAATAAAGCTGGGTTGTCCTTACTTCAAGGATAAAGATATTAATTTATATAAAGCTTTTCAGTGGCTTAATTAATTAATGGACTAAATAATCTTAAACACGGGAAATAATAACCAGGAGCCATATTACCGTAATATGTGTTAAGATTGGATAGTGCAATATTAAATATATAGTGGTATTAATTAAAATTAATGGGCTGAATTATATTGTGGCTCAATATTTGAATTCAGAAGTCCATTGGAAGGTCCATCTTAATTCTCCTAAAGACCCCTCAAGTAGCCCAAATTATAGTCCAATAAATAAAAGGTGTTTAAAATAAAATAAATTTATTATTGCAATATTTCCTATTATTTTCGAAAATATTAAAGAAAAGATGGAGAAGGATTTTCTTGAAAAGATTTTATGGAAAGGAGATAATGTATTCTTGGAATATAAGATTATCCCATAAATTCAAGAAAACTCTCACTTGACTTCTTTAATAAGAAATTTTCGAATATCTTGTATAAAAAAGGGAAGAAAGATTTTCTTGATTTTCTTGAAAAGATTTTATGGAAGATATGTATTTTTGGAAATCCACAAAGGTGGTGCAACAATATTTTTATTTTCCTTGTTTTATAAATCGTTCATTGGAGGACCTTCCACCGGGGTTATTGGACGAGGATTTGGGAATACTTGAGAAGGACTTTTAGTGGGTATCCAGATACTTGATCCTGTCTGTCTCATATCGTCTCTCCAACGGGTAATTTTACGTAAACTCTTAGAAATTCCGCATGCTAGTATCTTTTACGTGAACATTATTTGCATGTTGTTGTTGGATGAACTATTATTTGAATTCACTTAGGTAAATTCATGCTAGTAATAATTGTTAATTTAAATTTGTGTTTGTGAGGTCATTCCGATAGATCCTGGTATATGTTATACTAACAGCTGGTATCAGAGCCCGGGCATATGTTAATTTAAATTTGTGTTTATGAGGTCACCAAGAAAACGGAAACGTCGTCATCGAGAAATTAAAACTTTCAGGCAGAGCCAACAATCTACGAATCCAGGCTCTGATACCAATTGATGGAACACACTGGTGGAGGCGTTCCATCACCAGGATCGCTGTCGGATATCTAACTTACACGTAACAAATATAAAACATAAACGTTCATTCTAAAGCGAAGGGGGCATTTTTTGGTTCCCCATGATAGCAGTAATTTTTTGCTAGGGAACTTTGCATCCCCCCAAAAATCATCCACTAAATCCATTTTTAAAGTCATTTCAAGCATCCGGGTCGTGAAAAATGCACGAACGGGGTGAGGGTACCCAGTCGAGCACGCGAAGGGGGCATTTTTTGGTTCCTCATGATAACGGTAATTTTTTGCAGGGGAACTTTGGATCCCTCCATAAAATCATCCACTGAATCTATTTTTAAAGTCAATTCAAGCATCCGGGTCGTGGAAAATACACAAACGGGGAGAGGGTATCCCGTCGAGGACACGAAGGGGGCATTTTTTGGTTCCCCATGATAACGGTAATTTTTTGCTGAGGAATATTGCATACCCCCAAAAAATCATCCACTGAATCCATTTTTAACGTCAATTCAAGCATCTGGTCGAGTAAAATGTACGAACGGGGTGAGGGTACCCCGTCGAGGACGCGAAGGGGGCAATTTTTGGTTTCCCATGATAACGGTAATTTTTTACCACGGGCTGTCTCGGCGAAGCTGTAACAAATGTAGACAACCTGAAGACGTTTCCAAAATGGTATTATAATAGGAAAATGGACACCTGAGTCAAAAGTTATGGCCAAAATAGTTCTCACCATCATTTAGCTAAAACCCTAATCGCCGTTTCCAGATCCTCCATACGACGTCGCCATCCTTACGATCAAAATTACAAAAAGAACAAGTAAAAACCTACTACAGTGATCTTTGAAAAATGCCTATACTACCCACACTTATTATCTGGTGGGAAAAATGATTACAACATCACACAAGGGTTGCGACAGATAAAAAATCCAAATACCAAGAAAATGGAAAAGTCGACATCGTGAAATTAAAACTTTCAGGCAGAGCCAACAATCTAAAAATCTAGGCTCTGATACCAATTTATGGAACATGCCGGTGGAGGCGGTCCATCACCAGGATCGTTGTTGGATACCTAACTTACACGTAACAAATATAAAACATAAACGTGCATCTAAAGCGAAGGGGGCATTTTTTGGTTCCCCATGATAGCGACAATTTTTTGCTAAAGAACTTTGCATCCCTCCAAAAATTCATCCATTGAATTTATTTTTAAAGTCAATTCCAGCATCCGTGTCGTGGAAAATGCACGAACGGGGCGAGGGTACACCGTCGAGCACACGAAGGGGGCATTTTTTGGTTCCCCATAATAACGGTAATTTTTTGCTTGGGCACTTTGTACCCCCCAATAAAATCATCCACTGAATCCATTTTTAAAGTCAATTCAAGCATCCGGGTTATGGAAAATGCATGAACAGGGCGAGGGTACCCCACCGAGGACGCGAAGGGGGCATTTTTTGGTTCCCCATGATAATGGTAATTTTTTACCACAAGCTGTCACGGCGAAGACAACTGCTTCCCCATGATAATGGTAATTTTTTTACCAATAGCTAAAACCCTAATCGCCGTTTCCAGATCCTCAATACGACGTTGCCAGTCCTTACGATCAAAATTACAACAAGAACAAGCAAAACCCTACTATAGCGATCCATGAAAAATGCCTACACTACCCAAACTTATTATCTGGTGGGAAAAATGATTACAACATCACACAAGGGTTGTGACAGATAAAAAATCCAAATACCAAGAAAATGGAAAAGTCGACATCGCGGAAATTAAAACTTTTTCAGCAGAGCCAACAATCTAAAAATCTAGGCTCGATACCAATTTATGGAACATGCGGTGGAGGCGGTCCATCACCGTGATCGTTGTTGGATACCTAACTTACACGTAACAAAATATAAAACATAAACGCAAGATCTAAAGTGAAGGGACATTTTTGGTTCCCCATGATAGCGGTAATTTTTGTCGAGGAACTTTGCATCCCCAAAAAATCATCCACTGAATCCATTTTTAAAAGTCAATTCAAGCATCCGGGTCGTGGAAAATGCACGAACGGGGCGAGGGTACCCCATCGAGCATTTTTAGAAGGGACATTTTTTGGTTCCCCATGGTAATGGTAAATTTTTGCTAGGGAACTTTTCATTCCACCAAACAATCATCCACTGAATCCATTTTTAAAGTCAATTCAAGCATCTGGGTCGTGGAAAATGCACGAACGGGGCGAGGGTACCCCGTCGAGGACGCGAAGGGGGGCATTTTTTAGTTACCAATGATATCAATAATTTTTTGCAGGGGAACTTTGCGTACCCGCAAAAAATCATCCACTTAATCCATTTTTAAAGTCAATTTAAGCATTCGGGTCATGGAAAATAAACGAACGGGGCGAGGGTACCCCATCGAGGACGCGAAGGGAGCATTTTTTAGTTTCCCATGGTAACGGTAATTTTTTACCACTGACTATCACGCCGAAGATATGACAAATGTAGAAAACCTAAAGACGTTTCTGAAATGGTATTATAATTGGAAAACGAACACCTGAGTCAAAATTTATGGCCAAAACAGTTCTCACCGTCATTTAGCTAAAACCCTAATCGTCGTTTCCAGATCCTCCATACGACGTCGCCCATCCTTTCGATCAAAATTACAACAAGAACAAGCAAAACCCTACTACAGTGATCTATGAAAAACTCCTATACAACCCACACTTATTATCTGGTGGGAAAAACGATTACAACATCACACAACGGGTGCGACAGAGAAAAAATCCAAACACCAAGAAAATAGAAACGTCGACATCGAGAAATTAAAACTTTAAGGCAGATCCAACAATCAACGAATCGAGGCTCTGATACCAATTTATGCAACATGCCGTGGAGTTCTGGTCCATCACCGTGATCGTGTTTCGGATACCTAACTTACACGAACAAATATAAAACATAAACATGCATCTAAAGTTAAGGGGACATTTTTTGGTTCCCATGACGGGCGTAATTTTTTGATGGAGAACTTTGTATCCCCCAAAAAAAATCATCCACTGAATCCCTTTTTAATGTCAATTCAAGCATCCGGTTCGTGGAAAATGCACGAATAGGGCAAGGGTACCCCGCCGAGAACGCGAAGGGGGAATTTTTTGGTTCCCCATGATAACGGTAATTTTTTGCTGGGGAACTTTGAATTCCCCCATAAAATCATCCACTGAATCCATTTTTAAAGTAAATTCAAGCATCCGGGTCATGGAAAATGCACGAACGGGGTGAGGGTACCCCATTGAGGACGAGAAGGTGGCATTTTTTGGTTCCCCAAGATAACAGTAATTTTTTGCTGGGGAACTTTGCATTCCCCCATAAAATCATCCACTGAATCCATTTTTAAAGTCAATTCAAGCATCCGGGTTATGGAAAATGCATGAACAGGGCGAGGGTACCCCACCGAGGACGCGAAGAGGGCATTTTTTGGTTCCCCATGATAATGGTAATTTTTTACCACAAGCTGTCACGGCGAAGACAACTGCTTCCCCATGATAATGGTAATTTTTTTACCAATAGCTAAAACCCTAATCGTCGTTTCCAGATCCTCCATACGACGTTGCCATTCCTTACGATCAAAATTACAACAAGAACAAGCAAAACCCTACTATAGCGATCCATGAAAAATGCCTACACTACCCAAACTTATTATCTGGTGGGAAAATGATTACAACATCACACAAGGGTTGTGACAGATAAAAAATCCAAATACCAAGAAAATGGAAAAGTCGACATCGTGAAATTAAAACTTTCAGGCAGAGCCAACAATCTAAAAATCTAGGCTCTGATACCAATTTATGGAACATGCCGGTGGAGGCGGTCCATCACCAGGATCGTTGTTGGATACCTAACTTACACGTAACAAATATAAAACATAAACGTGCATCTAAAGTGAAGGGGACATTTTTTGGTTCCCATGATAATGTAATTTTTGTCGAGGAACTTTGCATCCCCCAAAAAATCATCCATCGAATCCATTTTTAAAAGTCAATTCAAGCATCCGGGTCGGGAAAATGCAAATAACGGGCGAGGGTACCCCATCGAAAGCACCCAGAAGGGGACATTTTTTGGTTCCCATGGTAATGGTAAATTTTTGCTAGGAACTTTTCATTCCACCAAACAATCATCCATCAATCCATTTTTAAAGTCAATTCAAGCATCCGGTCGGGAAAATGCATTTAACGGGCGAGGGTACCCGCCGAGGACGCCAAGGGGCATTTTTTAGTTACCAATGATATCAATAATTTTTGTAGGGAACTTTATGCACCAAAAAAAAATCATCCACTTAATCCATTTTTTAAAGTCAATTTAAGCATTCGGGTTATGGAAAATAAACGAACGGGGCGAGGGTACCCCGTCGAGGACGCGAAGGGAGCATTTTTTAGTTTCCCATGGTAACGGTAATTTTTTACCACTGACTATCACGCCGAAGATATGACAAATGTAGACAACCTAAAGACGTTTCTGAAATGGTATTATAATTGGAAAACGAACACCTGAGTCAAAATTTATGGCCAAAACAGTTCTCACCGTCATTTAGCTAAAACCCTAATCGTCGTTTCCAGATCCTCCATACGACGTCGCCCATCCTTTCGATCAAAATTACAACAAGAACAAGCAAAACCCTACTACAGTGATCTATGAAAAACTCCTATACAACCCACACTTATTATCTGGTGGGAAAAACGATTACAACATCACACAACGGGTGCGACAGAGAAAAAATCCAAACACCAAGAAAATAGAAACGTCGACATCGAGAAATTAAAACTTTAAGGCAGATCCAACAATCAAAAAATCGAGGCTCTGATACCAATTTATGCAACATGCCGGTGGAGTCTGTCCATCACCAGGATCGTTGTCGGATACCTAACTTACACGTAACAAATATAAAACATAAACATGCATCTAAAGCGAAGGGGACATTTTTTGGTTCCCCATGATGGCGGTAATTTTTTGATGGAGAACTTTGTATCCCCCAAAAAAAATCATCCACTGAATCCCTTTTTAATGTCAATTCAAGCATCCGGTTCGTGGAAAATGCACGAATAGGGCAAGGGTACCCCGCCGAGAACGCGAAGGGGGAATTTTTTGGTTCCCCATGATAACGGTAATTTTTTGCTGGGGAACTTTGCATTCCCCCATAAAATCATCCACTGAATCCATTTTTAAAGTAAATTCAAGCATCCGGGTCATGGAAAATGCACGAACGGGGCGAGGGTACCCCATTGAGGACGAGAAGGTGGCATTTTTTGGTTCCCCATGATAACAGTAATTTTTTTCTGGGGAACTTTGCATTCCCCCATAAAATCATCCACTTAATTCATTTTTAAAGTAAATTCAAGCATCCGGGTCATGGAAAATGCACGAACGGGGCGAGGGTACCCCATCGAGGATGAGAAGGTGGCATTTTTTGGTTCCCAATGATAACGGTAATTTTTTGCTGGGGAACTTTGCAAACCCCAAAAAATCATCCACTGAATCCATTTTTAAAGTCAATTTAAGCATCCGGGTCATGAAAAATGCACGAACGGGGCGAGGGTACCCGTCGAGAAAGTCGAAGGGGCATTTTTGGTTCCCCATGATAATGGTAATTTTTACCACGAAAAAACATCCTACGAAGTTGTGACAAATGTAGACAACCTGAAGACGTTTTCGAAATAATATTATAATAGGAAAACGGACACCCACCCTTATCGCCATTTCCAGATCCTCCGTACGACGTCGCCCACCCTTATGATCAAATTTACAACAAGAACAAGCAAAACCCTACTACAGTAATCTATGAAAAACTCGTATACTACCCACACTTTTTATCTGGTGGGAAAAATGATTACAACATCACACAAGGGTTGCGATAGAGAAAAAATCCAAACACCAATAAAATGGAAACGTCAACATCGAGAAATTAAGACTTTCAGGCAGAGCCAACAATCCATGAATCCAGGCTCTGATATCAATTGATGGAACATGCCGGTGGAGGCGGTCCATCACCAGGGTCATTGTCGGATAGCTAACTTATACGTAACGAATATAAAACATAAACGTGCATCTAAAGCGAAGGGGGCATTTTTTGGTTCCCCATGATAGCGGTAATTTTTTGCTGGGGAACTTTGCTTCCCCCAAAAAAATTATCCGCTGAATCCACTTTTAAAAGTCAATTCAAGCATCCGGGTCGTGGAAAATGCATGAACGGGGCGAGGGTACCCTGTCGAGCACGCGAAGGGGGCATTTTTTGGTTCCCCATGATAACGGTATTTTTTGCTGGGTAACTTTCTGTAACCCCAAATAATCATCCACTGAATCCATTTTTAAATTTAATTCAAGCATCTGGGTTGTGGAAAATACACGAACGGGGCGAGAGTACCCAGTCGAGGATGCAAAGGGGGCATTTTTTGGTTCCCCATGATAACGGTAATTTATTGCCACGGGGCTTCACGGTAAAGCTGTGAAAAATGTAGACAACCTGAAGACGTTTCTGAAATGGTATTATAATAGGAAAATGGACACCTGAGTCAAAAGTTATGGCAAAACAGTTCTCACCGTCATTTAGCTAAAACCCTAATCGTCGTTTCCAGATCCTCCATACGACGTCGTCCATCCTTTCGATCAAAATTACAACAAGAACAAGCAAAACCCTACTAACGTGATCTATGAAAAATGCCTATACTACCCACAGTTATTATCTGGTGGGAAAAACGATTAAAACATCACACAACGGTTGCGATAGAGAAAAAATCCAAACACGACGAAAACGGAACGTCGACGGTTGGAAAATGCACGAACAGGGAGAGGGTACCCCGTCGAGGACATGAAGGGGGCATTTTTTGGTTCCCCATGATAACGACAATTTTTTGCTGGGGAACTTTGCATTCCCCCAAAAAATCATCCGCTGAATCTATTTTTATAGGCAATTCAAGCATCCGGGTCGTGGAAAATGCACAAACGGGGCGAGGGTACCCCATCGAGAACGCGAAGGGGGCATTTTTTGATTCCCCATGACAACGGTAATTTTTTACCACGAGCTGTCACGGCGAAGTTGTGACAAATGTAGACAACCTGAAGAAGTTTCCGAAATTGTATAATAATAGAAAAACGGACACCTGAGTCAAAAATTATAGCCAAAATAGTTCTCACCTCATTTAGCTAAAACCCTAATTGCAGTTTCCAGATCATCTATACGACGTCGCCCACCCTTACAATCAAAACTGCAACAAGAACAAGCAAAACCCTACTACAGTGATCTATGAAAAATGCCTATACTACCCACACTTATTATCTGGTAGGAAAAATGATTACAACATCACACAAGGGTTGAAAGAGAGAAAAAATCCAAACACCAAGAAAACGGAAATGTCAACATCGAGAAATTAAGACTTTTAGGCAGAGCCAACAATACACAAATCCAGGATCTGATACCAATTGATGGAACATGCTGGTGGAGGCGGTCCATCACCAGGATCGTTGTCGGATACCTAACTTACACGTAACAAATATAAAACATAAATGTGTAACTAAAGCGAAGGGGGCATTTTTTGGCTCACCATGATTGCGGTAATTTTTTTTGGGGAACTTTACATCCCCCAAAAAAATCATCCACTGAATCCATTTTTAAAAGTCAATTCAAGCATTCGAGTCGTGGAAAATGCATGAACGGGGCGAGGGTACCCCGTCGAGGACGCGAACGGGGCATGTTTTGGTTCCCCATGATAACGGTAATTTTTTGATGGGGAACTTTGCATATCCCAAAAAATCATCCACTGAATCCATTTTTAAAGTCAATTCAAGAATCCGGGTCGTGGAAAATACATGAACGGGAAGAGGGTACCCCGTCGAGGACGCGAAAGGGGTATTTTTTGGTTCTCCATGATAACGGTAATTTTTTACCAAGGGTTGTCACGGCAAAGTTGTGACAAATGTAGACAACCTGAAGATGTTTCCAAAATGGTATTATAATAGGAAAATGGATACCTGAGTCAAAAGTTATGGCCAAAACAGTTTCACCGTCAGTTAGCTAAAACCCTAATCTGCGTTTCCAGATCCTCCATACGACGTCGCCCATCCTTACGATCAAAATTACAACAAGAACAAGCAAAATCGTACTACAGTGATCTATAAAAAATGCCTATACTACCCACACTTATTATCTTGTGGGAAAAATTATTACAACATCACACAACGGTTGCGACAGAGAAAAAATCCAAACACCACGAAAACGGAACGTCGACATCTAGAAATTAAAACTTTCCGGCAGAGCCAACAATCCACAAACCTAGACTCTGACACCAATTGATGAAACACGCCGGTGGAGGCGGTCCATCACCATGATCGTTATCGGATACCTAACATACACGTAACAAATATAAAACATAAACGTGCATATAAAGCGAAAGGGAGTTTTTTGGTTCGCCATGATTGCGGTAATTTTTTGCAGGGGAACTTTGTATCCATGCAAAAAATCATCCCATGAATCCATTTTTAAAGTCAATTCAAGCATTCGGGTCGGGGAAAATGCACGAACGGGTCAAGGGTACCCCGTCGAGGACGCGAATGAGGCATTTTTTGGTTCCCCATGATAACGGTAATTTTTTGTTGGGGAACTTTGCATACCCCCAAAAAATTCATCCACTGAATCCATTTTTAAAGTCAATTCAAGCCTCCGGGTCATGGAAAATGCACGAATGGGGCGAGGGTACCCCATCGAGAACGCGAAGGGGGTATTTTTTGGTTCCCCATGATAACGGTAATTTTTTACCACGGGCTGTCACGGCAAAGCCGTGACCTTGACAAATGTAGACAACCTGAAGACGTTTCCAAAATGGTATTATAATAGGAAAATGAACACCTGAGTCAAATGTTATGGCCTAAACAGTTCTCACCGTCATTTAGCTAAAACCCTAATCGCTTTTTCCAGATCCTCCATACGACGTCGCCCATCCTTACGATCAAAATTACAACCAGAATGAGAAAAACCCTACTACAGTGATTTATCAAAAATGCCTATACTACCCACACTTATTATCTGGTGGAAAAAACGATTACAACATCACACAAGGGTTGTGACAGAGAAAAAATCCAAATACCAAGAAAATGGAAACGTCGACATCGGGAAATTAAAACATGCAGGCAGAGCCAACAATCCACAAATCCATGCTCTGATACCAATTGATGGAACACGCCGGTGGAGGCGGTCCATATCCAGGATCTTTGTCGGTTACCTAACTTACACGTAACAAATATAAAACATAAACTTGAGTCTAAAGCGAATGGGGCATATTTTGGTTCCCCATGATAGCTTAAATTTTTTGCTGGAGAACTTTGCATCCCCCAAAAAAATCATCCACTGAATCCATTTTTAAAGTGAATTCAAGCATCCAGGTCATGTAAAATGCACGAACGGGAAGAGGGTACCCCGTCAAACGCTCGAAGGGGGCATTTTTAGGTTCCCCATGATAACGGTAATTTCTTGATGGGGAACTTTGCATTCCCCCAAATAATCATCCACTGAATCAATTTTTAAAGTCAATTCAAGCATCTGAGTCGTGGAAAATGCACGAATGGGGCGAGAGTACCCCATCGAGAATGCGAAGGGGGCATTTTTTTGTTCCCCATGATAACGGTAATTTTTTATCACGGGCTGTCATGGAAAAGCCGTGACAAATGTAGATAACCTGAAGACGTTTCCAAAATTGTATTATAATAAGAAAACTAACACCTGAGTCAAAAGTTAGGGCCAAAATAGTTCTCACCGTCATTTAGCTAAAACCCTAATCGCCGTTTCCAGATCCTGCATACGACGTAGCCCATCCTTACGATAAAAATTACAACAAGAACAAGCAAAACTCTACTACAGTGATCTATGAAAAATGCCTATACTACCCACACTTATTATCTGGAGGGAAAAACGATTACAACATCAGACAAGGGTTGAGACAGAGAAAAAATCCAAACACCAAGAAAAAGTCGACATCGATAAATTAAAACTTTTAGGTAGAGCCAACAATCCACGAATCCAGGTGCGGATACCATTTGATGTAACAGCCGATGGAGGCGGTCCATCACCAGGATCGTTGTCGGATACTTAACTTACACTTAACAAATATAAAACATAAACGTGCAACTAAAGCGAAATGGCGTTTTTTGGTTCCCCATGATAGCGGTAATTTTTTGCTGGGGAGCTTTGCTTCCCCGCAAAAAATTATCCACTGAATCCATTTTTAAAGTTAATTCAAGCATCCGGGTCGTGGAAAAAGCACGAACGGGGTGAGGGTACCCCGTCGAGGACGCGAAGGGAGCATTTTTTGGTTCCCCATGAAAACAGTAATTTTTTGCTGGGGAACTTTACATACCCCCAAAAATTCATCCACTGAATCAATTTTAAAGTCAATTCAAGCATCCGGGTCATGGAAAATGCACGAACCGGGCAAGGGTACCTTTGTCGAGGGGACGAAAAGGGGCATTTTTGGCTACCCGTGATAACGGTAATTTTTTACATTGGGCTATCTCGGCAAAGCTATGTCAAATGTGGACAACCTGAAGACGTTTCCGAAATGGTATTATAATAGGAAAATGGACACCTGAGTCAAAAGTTATGGCCAAAATAGTTCTCACCGAACATTTAGCTAAAACCCTAATCGCCGTTTCCAGATCCTCCATACGACGTCGCCCATCCTTACGATCAAAATTACAACAAGAACAAGCAAAATCTTACTACAGTGATCTATGAAAAATGCCTATACTACCCACACTTATTATCTGGTGGGAAAAATGATTACAACATCACACAAGGGTTGCGACAGAGAAAAAATCCAAACACCAAGAAAATGGAAACGTCGACATCGAGAAATTAAAACTTTCAGGCAGAGCCAACAATACACGAATCAAGGCTCTGATACCAATCGAATGAACATGCCGGTGAAGGCGGTCCATCACCAGGATCGTTGTCGGATACCTAACTTACACGTAATAAATATAAAACATAAATGTGCATCTAAAGCGAAGGGGTCATTTTTTGGTTCCCCGTGATAGCGGTAATTTTTTGCTAGGGAACTTCGCAACCCACCAAAAAGTCATCCACTGAATCTATTTTTAAAGTCAATTCAAGCATCCGGGTCATGAAAAATACCCGAACAGGGTGAGGGTACCCCATCGAGGACGCGAAGGGGGCATTGTTGGGAGATGAATTTAATAAAGAAGTTTTGATTAGATCCCAAAAGCCCCTAAGTATGACATGTTCAGGATAATCTTGATAGTCTGAGTTAGGTTTCAGCATAGATTGTTATGGAAGATATTTGCACAATGTATAGTTAGCAGATATAGATCAGGTTAGATCTTGAAGTCATCAAGACTCAAGAAGTTCTTTCAAGACATCAAGACTCAAGAAGTTCTGTCAATTAATCAAGACTTCAAGAAGTTCTTCAAGACACAAGACTCAAGAAGATTGTTGAAGACACTGAAAGACTCAGTAGTTACTGAAGACTTAGTAAGATACTGAATACTCAGTATAACCTGAATGTTCAGAGGCACCGAATAATATCTATCTGAAGACTACAAAACTGAGAAAAATGGACATGTTTAGAAAAGTAGATATTGCCCAAAAAATTCTAGTACAGACAAAATGAACTAAGTCTAAGTGTTGTTTAAGGTTGTCTCATTCAGAGAGATTAACCAAAAAGAGCCGTTTTGTTTGTCTACATTCACTGAAGACAAGAACTAGTCAGAGGAAGACAACATTGTACTTCACTAACACTGAAAGCGACAGGACCCTGAATTATGTCAGTAGTACTAAGTTCCAGACTGCAAAAATTGGTGATTGGCTACATGACTACATATTTCCTAAAACATGCAAGGGAGTGTTCAAACCCTAAAAATAGTCGTTCATCAAACACCAGAAGAGGAAACTCAAAAAGTTATCTCTTCCAACGGATAGTTTTTTTCAAAGTGTGACCTTGGTGAAATTGCCTATAAATACCAGTGACCCTTTACATTAAGAGGTCACGGGAAATTTCAAGGCAACTCAAGAGCTCATTCATATTATTTCAAATTGAAGCACTCGAAAAACCTAGAATTTCCCAAGTGTTTCACATTGGAGAGAGCTCACTATTCTAAGCCTAGATTGATAGATATATCCAAAGCTTAGAAGAGATATCCTAGCCTTTGCATTAGTTTTTATTGTAAAAGGATATCTCACACTGTTTGAAACCAACCCAAAAACCCAAACCCTTTGTTAAGGTAGTTTGTGTGTGTTTTGTTGGTGAGTTAAAGTTGTAAAGAGTGAGTAAGCTAAAGTGAGTTAGCCAGAAAACTCTAGAGAAGAAGTTAGTAAGCTACTTGTGGTAGTCTGAACACTTGTGTGTGCTTGAGTTAGTAAGATCTGGTGAGTCACCTGTAAAACTCAAGGTAGAAAAAGTGAGTAAGCTAAAGTGAGTTAACTGAAAACTTTAGGAAGTGGTTAAGGAATTTCTCGAAGATCGAGAGAGTGGACGAGGAGCTTGAGTCTCGAACCACTATAATTCTTTGTGTTGTTTGCTTTCAGATCGCATTTTATATCGTTACATGTTTTTTCATCGAAAAGCATATTTCACTAATATTCGGTTGGAACCAATCCACTGAACTGCATAAAATTGGTCACATCCTTAATCACTGTTTTATTAAAGGAAAAAGATATTTCAGCAAAGCTAAAACGAGTATAAACTTAGGGCCAACCATTCCTCACACTTGAGTAGCTAGAACAGATAGTTACCAAACTGAACTAACTTTACTGAGTGTTCAGTAAGATAATTATCTGATCCAAGCTCCTCAGGATCTCTGATAAATTCAGCATCAGTTGGGCTAATCTGAAGCTTCTGAAAGCAGCTCAGGATCATTGTCTCAGTAGACTTTGACTCAGGGCAATCCGTGCTTCTCAGGACAAAAATATCAGGATAACCTGACCCATTTGACCTCAGTGAAGAAAAAGTTTGAAAAATCACTGAACACGTGTATTCCCCCCCATACACGTGAGACTCGTTAACACCGGGACCAACATGTGGTATTAGAGCCAGGTTCATTTTGACCACTTGCTTTGGTAGCCATAGTCTATTTGCTGAAAGACTTTGGTGGTCTACTGAATAGATCTTATTGCTGATATCTTACAAGACTCATTCATCATGCCTTATAAGAAACTTCCTATGTTCTCTGTTGAGAGCTATGATCTATGGAGACTAAAAATGCAGGCTCATCTGTATTCTAAACATGAAAGAATGTGGAGAGTGGAATCTGAAGGACCATTCAAATGTGGAGAGAAATGATCCCAGGGATGAATTTCCAAAACCTGATGATCAACTTACTCCTGATGAGAGAAAGTTGGTCAATTTGGACTACATTGCTAAAGATACTCTATATAACACTATTGATGATGGTGTTATGGGGATGATTTCTCACTGTGAAACTGTAAAAGAAATATGGGACACACTTGCTGTTATGTGTCAAGGCACATACCATATTAAGGAAAAAAAACTTTATGTTGCTATTGGAAAGTTTGATGGCTTTGAAATGGAAGATGGTGAGTCCATTGACAAACTTGAGGTCAGATTCACTAGCATCATGAATGATTTGAGTGCTCTAGGGAAAAGATATCCACAGAGAGAAGTGGCACTAAAAATTCTTAGAGGATTGTCTAAGAAATGGGATATACATGTTGTGGTGATTGACAACACCAAAAATATTGATTCCATGCCATACCAACAAGTTTTCTGTGAACTGAAAGCTTATGAGTTTGTGATTGACAAGAAAACTAAGAAATCTGACAGCAAAGATGATTCTTCATCTAGCAAGAATGTGGCTTTTAAAGCCAAAGAGAAACCCTGTAAAGCTAGAGAGTCTGAAAAATCAATTGCCAGAAATCAGGATGAGCAAGAGGATAAGCTAGTACTGATGACAAGGAGGTTTGAAAGACTGAATAGCAGATATGGAAAATATAGAAGTTGAGGATAGATTCACTGAGGAATCACAGGTACCAGAGAAATTTAGAAGCTGAGGACAGAATCACTGAGAAAAAGAAGGACCAGGAAGCTGAAGGATCCTCATCCAAGAAGGACTCCAAGACCAAGGAGGAAAGTGATCAGGATGATGATACCAACAGATGCTACAACTGTCAGAAGAAAGGCCACTTTCAATATGTCATTCCTGAGCTGAGTGCTAAAGAAAGAAAGGAGAGACAAGCCAAGAGAGACAGGAAGATCTCCAGCAAGAAAGCTATGATTGCAGAAGAGGAAGAACATTCTGAAGAAGGTTCCAGTTCCTCAGGTGAGATTTTATCAGACAGTGACTGTGATGATGTCTGTCTTATGGCTGTGGAGGAGGTAAATTCTTCTATTTTTGTTGTTGCTCCTACACAAGCACATGAGTTCTCAAGTTCAACTGTAAACAATAACTTTGACCTGATGGATTCGTTGGAGAATCTTATGAAGGACTATTCTGTGTTACAAGAACTGCTCACTGAAACTCAAGAGCAGAACAAGGAACTGACTGCTGAAAATCTGAAGTGGAAAGACTCTAAAAATGCTGAGATCACTTCTCAATTGATGGGAACTACTGATGAACTGGATGTTCTGAAAGTACAACTCTCAGAAAAAGAGAAGGTGATAGAGATCCTGAATGGAAAATTAGAGAAATCCACTAAAGAGATTTAGCTTATCAGAACTGAGTTCAATGACCTCTTTGAGAAGTATGAAACTCTAAAGAAATGTGAGGATAGTGCGCAGAGAAAGTTAGCTCTTTTGAATTCTGAAACTAAAGTAATAAATGAAATTCAGAGTTATCAAAGACCTGCAACTATGATAAGCAGAAAGCTGATATCTTAACTAAGCCGCTAGCTGAGATCAGATTCAGAGAATTATGCAATGAGCTAGGGCTTCTGGATCTCGGAGAAAGTGCACCAGAAATGTTAAGTGGACTGGTCTCCAGAACCAGTTGGTTGAAAGGCTAACCAGGTTAAGAGGAATCAGTTGAGTTAGGAATCTCAACTGATCAGACGATCAGACAAGGAACCGATCTGAAGATCAGACAAGGAGCTGATCTGAAGATCAGACAAGGAGCCGATCTGAAGATCAGACAAGGAGCAGATCAGTTCAAGATATATCAGATTAAGGGGGAACTGATCAGATTGGAAGGTTATACTTTATAAGTCGATTAAGCTATGGTCAACAAGCAAGTCGTATAAGTTTAAAGCTACAAATCGCATAAGTTAGAAGTGGCAAACAACAATGAAATAATAGAAATTTTCATTGATAAGGACCCGGAGGTAAGATTTACATTACAAGCTACAAGTACAAGAAGACCCGGAGGTCAGTACATAAACCGTAAACCATAAACCCTAAGCCAAACCCTAGGTAGGGAAGGGGAGAGAGGCTTTAAATATTTTGGAGCTTGATGCTCTCATTATCCCCCGACTCTAAAAGGGGCGTGAGAGGCCCTAGATAATCCTGAGCTACCCTCAGAGCTTCGGAGTAAGGAGCGAGAGCGGCCTTGAAGGATGTCCAAGCCAGGAGCCCCTAGACCTAAAATCAATGGGCTCTCCAGCTGTTAAATGGGACACCAGTGCCAAATGTTCGGTTAAAAGACCATAAGGCCACTAGTGTCACATGCAAATATTGAGTTTGATACACAAGGTCAGCTATTATCTGATGCAGACCGCGTACCAAACCCATGTTTTGTTTCAAACTGAGTCTGTTGATGCTTATTTCGTCATCTCGATAGGCACACAAGGTGCATACGATTAGGAGAAGTGCCTTCTCATTTGCTATAGCAGCTCCGCCTCCACGGTGGTAAAGAAGCTTTGCATTGATCGTATGTGTAATCTTCGGTGACGATGAAAGCAGTGTGAAGGAACACACAGGGTTGATTTGAGAAGCTGAATTCATTGGAAAAGGGTTAAAGGTTTTTGCCGGGAGTTTCACCGGAAATAAGGGATCCATCGGAAAGCATGAAGTATATGCTAAAGAAGATGAATGGTTTATGTTGTGTTGTTTGCCTAACACCCCAGGCCAATTTATAGAAGAAAATTAGGGGTAAAAATGCAAATTTATTTTCTCAGAAGACCTTAAGAAAAATTTGCATCGACAATGCGTAAGGAACACGCGGCCGATGGTTGGATGAGTTGACGGTGTGAGTAATCACAGCGTATCTAAACCATTATTACGGAATGTTAAATCGCGCCGATTAGGGAATCGAGGCGACCTTTTGACTCCCCGAAGTAAATATTTTGGCGGGAGTATAACGTAAGTGCATAGGAAATGCGGCATGAATTGAAGAAGACTGAAGGATCAGATAAGAGAATCAGATAAGAGGATCAGATAAGTAACGAAGTGGATCAAACAGAAATCTGATCAGATAAGTGGAATATTGGTGGGAAAAGCTTAAGGCTACCATCAGTAAGGTCAACAAGTACCAGATCAGATCACAGTGGTAACTGGTTGATTACAATATCAATCAGCCAGATACGTTTCTTATTTATCCCTTTCTGAACATCTTATATGCATTATTTAAATTGGTTTTCACTCTGCCTTCTCTTAACTTTGTGATGCATGCACTGCAAAACATTTAATGCGGACATGGGAATATGTATTTAATGCGTTTAATTGCGAATTTTCGAGTCCGAAAAATGAGAAGACTACTTTTCTCAACCGTGCGATCAAAACACTTTTCGGCCGACTAATCTCAGCCACTGATTTCAAAACACGGATACTTGAGTACCTTTGGAAAGTTGTGCAAAAAGTTTTCCCTCGCATACTATAAATCCAAATCTTTCTCAGAAAACCTCTTTCCACTACTTCGTCTTCTCAAAATTCTTAGAAGATCAATTTTCAAAATCTTCAAAAATTTATTTTCAAAATCAATTGATTCCATTTTTCACGATTTCTCAGTCCTACAAATCAATATCTGGTAATTTTTCCTTTGAGTACTGCATGATTTCATTCATAGTAGTTATTAGGTCTACAAGTCGTGATGCTATGTTTCTGCGATTTATACGCTTACTTGCTTAATTGATGTTAAGATTACTGGTTTGACTAAATTTATTGAAATATTTTACTCAAACTAACATCAATTTGCATATCATACAGAAATGGCATATCTTGTTCCACAACAGGGCCAAGGGAAAAAGTTCTGTAACTTTGCATCAATGAAGAAAGATATCATTGATGAGAAGTATGTAGTATTCTCAATCACCTCAGATCCTGAATCGCTGGAAATTCTGGAGTGCTTGCGAGCGTGCGGACTTGAACGATATTGCTCTACACATCAGAACATTGTCCGCACATATGAAGCCCTAGAGTTTCTGTACAATCTACAGAGGGATGAGGACATTGATGCTGACCTGATTTCTTCCTTTGGTGGATTGGAAGTTCGAGTGTCGAATGATGATCTCCAGAGGATCTTCGGTCTAACTCGAGGAAGCATCAACCCAGAGACCTACACGACTGATGTAGGTGAGAAGGACTTTCTTAAAGCCAAACTGTTGAGACCAGCAAACAAGGAGAATACGACGAATGTCAAAGCCTCCTACCTGAAGTGAAAATATCGCCTTCTCCTTGAGATCATTCAGAAGGTGATTATGTGCTCAACCTACAGTCTTGATGCTGTCACTTCTTACAAGATCAGTATCATGACTGCAATCATCAAGAAGGCTTCAGATATGGATTGGTTGGGTATGGTCAAGGCAAGACTGTGGAAAGACTCGGGGAAGTTCGAACTGACCCAGAGGAATGAAGTGTGCTTATCTTCCAAGTGCTCCTTCATGTACAAAATCTCAATCATTCTGTCAGACAAGCTGCCAAAGAATTATGAATGGAATGAGAATGGTGCGAAGGTGTATCAAGCAAAGCACAAGGCCATATTGGGCAAGGATGAGCCTCTGCCTGGACAATCTGATGAGGATCTTACTCCTTATTTGCCCAAACCCAAGGGAGAAAAGAAGGGAAAGGAAAAGGCAACTGCATCTTCTGAAGTGCAGGGAATGGCCATTCCAGATAAGAGGTTGAAGAGGAAGGATCTGGCCAAGAAACCAGATGCTCAGCGAAAACGTCAGAAGAGAGTTACTTCTCCTCTAAAGACTGCTCCTAGTTCTGCTCAGCAAGTTCGCAGAACGGAGGATCTGATTCAGGTGGAATCAGAAAAGGAGATAGCAGTCAGTTCTGAGCACACTGCCAAAGAAGTAAGGGACGAGCAGATGATCGAAGAAGAAGGAGAGAAAGATGTCAGAGGAACAGAAGTGGAGCACTCTGAGGAAGAATCACCATCTCATTCTCTGCCTCTCACCAAGATCTTCCAGAAAGCAAGATCGCCTACGCCCACTTCCAAATCACCATCACCCTCTCCTCAAAAATCATCACCACCACCCTCTCCTCACAAAACATTCTCACCTTCACCCTCACCAGTCAGACCACCCAGGTCTCCCACTCCCCCAACCAATGAACCTGTTCAGGAAACTGAACACCCTCGATAAGCTGAAAACTGACCTGAACCACAAATATCCCTATCTCACTCCCAATCTCCAAACAAATTACAAGAACCTGAGGGATCTGACAAGCATGTATCCGTCTCTCATAATCCCTTCAATACCAGAACCTTGCTTGCTTCACCAGATTCAGAAAGCCCCATCATAAGGATAATGAAGCAACAAATCAAGGAGTATCTGCTGGACCTATGCCCTGAATTGGATCAACATCCGGGCATCCAACATCAGATAGAATAAATTGTGTTCTGGAGGAATATCAGACTGAAAAGCATCGAAGAATTTCTGATCCTCATGATAAATCTGGGATCTGATTTCTTTGTAGACTTGGAGATGAAGTGCTTGAACAATGCTGGGATTGAAAGCGCTGTTGAATTTGCCTTTGAGGATGATATCAGATGGTTGATTCATGAAAGGTTCGGAATTGCTGATAACAGGGAGGAAACTTTTCAACCTCCTATAGATCATGAGGGAGCTACCGATGAACTAAGAATGGGTGCTGCAGATGAGACCCAACATAGCAAGGCTTCAACATCTGACCAGACTGCTATGCTGAGCTCCGATACCCTTGATCTTTGTGCTAAGAAGATTTAGGATGGGGTAATGGCTGCTATAGAAGACAAATTCACAGCTCTCACAGCAGATCTGATGAACCGGTTTGAAGAAGAGCAAGCAAAACTGGTTGACAGAGAAAGGAGTCTCACAGTTGAGAAACTCTCACAGATGCACAATGCCATCCTTTCTGATGTGATGCAACTAGTAAATCCTCTTTCCGAGAAGCTCAATCTCCAGTCTGATAAACTCAAAGTTCAGACAGATATGCTCAATGAGACACAGGTGCTACTGGAAAATGTCTGGGCATCCCTGGAGAAGACTGACAACCACATGGATATGGGTTGGAAACACTTTGCGGCTTCTACAGAACGAGCAAGAAAGGACATCGAATTTGCTCTCAGACACTTTTTGACTCATGCACCTTCTGCCACCACTCAGATCACTCCTCTTGTTGTTGAGGAACTCAGAGAGGAGATCACACGGCAGTTTATTGCTCTGAATCGCAGGCTGTCCAACCTCTTTGATGAAACCAAAAAGGGGGAAGGACAAGAGAAGAAAGAAAATCAGACACAGTTGGTATCTATTGCATCTTTTCCAGAAGCCATTGTATCTGACTTGCCAGCCACTCCATCTACTGATCTCGTTGCTGAAGTGAAAGAAACTGTAGAGCAACATAGCAAAGAGATCACTGAGCAGAAGATTGCTCTTTCAGAAGTCATTGCCAGAGTCGACAAGATTGAAGACTTCTCTTCGTCTGTACAGAAAAGAATGGAAACTGATGATCAGGTCAAGAGCCTTGAACTCGCTAAGAAATTAGCAGAAGAAGACGAATGAGATGAACCTGAGGACACTCTGAGGAGAAATAAAGGCAAAGGCAAGATGGTGAAAGCCACTGCTGAAGTTCAGAGACAAGGACAATTACTCTCTACCAAAAGCCAGATGTCTCCTGAGCAAATTCAAGAGCAAACAAGACAGAGAATAAGAGAGGCTGCCATCAAGAAGCAGAAGTTAGTAGAGGCTAAGGGACTAAACATCGCATACATCCGAAGGAAGAGGAAGAATGAAGCTGCAGCAGAGGAGATTGCTTGGGAAAGGAATGCCCTTCCTGCACCTATTAAAGACATCCTCTGTGCCCGGCTAGATCTGCTTCCAGAATGGGATCAGATCAGAGGAGAATGGTTGTGTGATGTGTACATCCTGGAGATGATTCTGATTCATCAAGATCAGACAGAAAATGATGATGAATTTTGGAACTGGTTAGAAATGAAGTACCCAGATTTCTACCAGATGGTGATGAAGGAAGGGAAGATCATGTCCCTGATACCTGAAGCTCCTCCCGTTGAACAACTCCTTCCACCTTTGCGTCCAGACAACAAGCTAGATGCTGTCAAATTCAAGAATGTCTACTATGGATTTGCAGACAAAGGAGGGATCCATAGAAGAGAAGATCTGGACAAGTTGATGCAAAGGATGTACAAGATGTTTGGCATCCCCAAAGAACTACAAATGTTCAAGTACACCTGAGGAAGACAACCTGGAATCAGATGATAGGTACGTTTTCATGTATTATGTAATGCACACACCTATCTGAATGAAATATTCTATCTCTCTGATTCTAAGACAACATCTCATTGTTTTCTGAAGTATGTACTGCTTTACATTATCTGCATTTCTATTCATGGTATCTGTTTTTCTGATTAAGTGTTTTGGTTCCATCAAAAAGGGGGAAATTGTTGGAAATTTTGTATTTAGTTTTGATGGAAGTTCCAAAACAGGTTGTAATAGGACCAGTCAGACCTGTTAGCTGACTGATGACTTAGAATCAGATTAAGATGACCAGCTGAAATGTATAGATAGCTGATGTAAAAGATAGGTCACATATTGAGGGAGAACTCAATATGTATAGGCCAGGTCAAGATATTAGATGACCAGATAAGGTCAGATGATCAGAAGGCTAAGAACAAATCAGAAGACAAGAAGTCAAAAGATCAGGTGAAGACAGAAGACATTGAAACTCAGATGCACCTAAAGACTAGGATAGACCTGAAGACTCAGTTAAACCTAAAGATTCAGATAAACCTGAAGACTCAGATGAACCTGAAGACCAGTAACAAACCTGAAGACTCAGTATGACTGAAGACACTGAGGCTTAGAATCACCTAAAGATCAGAAGACTACCAGAAGACCAGAAGACCTACATCAGCCGAGTCTGGGAATTGTGCTAAGACAATCTGCATCAGAAGACTCTACAAGGTAGACTGATCAGTTATCTGATCAAGTCAGCTCGCACCTGGCGTCAACCAAAATGGTACACCAGACAAGATGAATATTCTACAAAAGGAATATCAATCATCAAACGGATAATTACTGAAGTACCGCCTCGCGAAGCCATAGAGAAAGCGATACGTGCACAAAAAGAGCTGACAATGCGGGATTCGACATTGCGGACATAAACGACGCTAATCATGCCTACGGCCACGACGATATTCAGAGCACGTCACATCATATCCTACAACCTACCTAATATAGCCCGAAATTCAAATTGCTCTCCAATGGCTCTTTGATTTCGTGGTCTATAAAATAGGATTGCTCTTCAAAATTGAAGAACACCGCATCGAGCAAACTAAAAAAGAAGCAAAAACTATAGCAGAATTTCCGCTCGAAGAACACCGAATTTGAAGATTATTCTTAAGTGTTCATCCCATTGTTCTTAGCATAGAAATCCTATCCTCTAGCATTTGGCTACATAAACACTAGGATAGATTTCCAGTTGGAACCTCAACAATCTTTACCCAAACTCAAAGTTAAGTTAAGTTTTTTTTTGCAAGATTTCAGACTAGGGATTCTAGTTTCTGATTTCTGGGATCGGTTGAGTGTGAACTCGATAAACATCTATTGGGTGTTGGACTAACACATAAAACTAAGTCCAGTCGGTTAAGTCTGTTAAGTTGGTTAAGTTGGTGCCCCTGTGTTAAGGGAAGAGTGGACGTAGGACCGATTGTCTGAACCACTATAAAAATCTTGTGTGCATTTACTTGCTCTTTATTGCTTTACACTATTACACACAACTGAGCTTTAAAATTGCATACATATTCTAAGTTAACATCAGTCTGCACCAAGCAACTAATCTGATCAGGTTGACACCTTAGTCAGCCGATTGAAAACTGACTTGAGAATCTGATTTGGTAAAATTGGTTTTTCACACGGGTACAAACAAGCTTCCACACTATCAGTTAAACTGACAGATATCAAACTAATCTGCCCTCAGGCACTCAGTAAGATTGAACATCAGTCCAAAATGATTCACTTGCACTCTGATTAGGCAAACAGCAATCACACCTGATCTGCACGTAAAAGTTTTCAGAAAGTCTATTCACCCCTCCCCTCTAGACTTCTGCCCTCGCAAAACCCTTTCGGGACCTACAGAAGATATGTATTCTTGGAATACAAGAATATTTCATAAATTCAAGAAGATCCAAATCTTGGATTCGTACTCCTTATTTTTCGAAAAATACCATAACAAGAGGAGTTGAGATTTTTGTGGAATATTTAATTATGGAGAAAAGAATATATGGGATATATTCAAGATTTCTTGGAGATCAAGAAAAAGATTTTCCCATCTTTATTTCCACCTAAAATTTTGACCAACCCCTCATTATAAATAGGGGATGAATGTTTCATCCCCAGGTGAACACAAAAATTGGTTTTCCGGAAAAATATCAGAGTCGATAAAATATCAAATATTTTGAAACGTCGACAGATTGTGTATTTTCGAAAAACCTCAATTGTGAGTGTGCAATTCCATGTGTTAGAAAAATTAGAAATCCTCAAAGGTGGTGCAACATAATTTTATTTTTCCTTTTGTTAAATTGTTCGCGAGTTTCTTCCACCGGATTGTTGAACAAGGGCAAGGGAATACTTGAGAAGGCTTTTTGGTGTGTTCGTGTGAACAGGGATCCATCTTCTCAGTGGTTGTCACTCCGAGAGGTTAGTTCACATAAACCCATAGCAATTCCGCATGCGTAGGATTTATGTGAACTGTTTATATGCATGATTTGTTGTTGAATTATTATTTGAATTAATATAGGATTAATTCATGCTAGTAATAATTGTTAGAATTAAATTTGTATTTAAATATTCATCCCGAATAGATCCGGGCAATTAATTCCCCAACACACCTGAGTCAAAATTTATGGCCAAAACGGTTCTCACTGTCATTTAGCTAAAACCCTAATCGCCGTTTCCAAATCCTCCATACGACGTCGCCCATCCTTACGATCAAAATTACAACAAGAACAAGTAAAACCCTAATATAATGATCTATGAAAAATGCATATACTACCCACACTTATTATCTGGTGGGAAAAACGATTACAACATCACACAAGGGTTACGACAGAGAAAAAATCCAAACACCAAGAAAACAAAAACGTCGACATCGAGAAATTAAAACATTCAGGCAAAGCCAACAATCCACGAATCCAGGCTCTGATACCAATTGATGGAACACGCCGGCGGAGGTGATCCATCACCAGGATCGTTGTTGGATACCTAACTTACACGTAACAAATATAAAACGTAAACGTGCATCTAAAGCGGGGGCGTTTTTTGGTTCCCCATGATAGCGGTAATTTTTTGCTGGGGAACTTTGCATCCCCGCAAAAAATCATCCACTGAATCCATTTTTAAAGTCAATTCAAGCATCCGGGTCGTGGTAAATGTTGGAACGGGGCGAGGGTACCCCGTCTAGGACGCGTAGGGGGCATTTTTTGGTTCCCCACGATAACGGAATTTTTTTGCTAGGGAACTTTGCATTCCCCCAAAAAATCATCCAATGAATCCATTTTTAAAGTCAATTCAAGCATCAGGGTCATGGAAAATGCACGAACGGGGCGACGGTACCCCGTCGAGGCCAGAAGGGGATATTTTTTGGTTACCCATGATAACGGTAATTTTTTACCACGGGCTGTCACGGTGAAGTTGTGACAAATGTAGACAACCTGAAGATGTTTCCGAAATGGTATTACAATAGGAAAATGGACACCTGAGTCAAAAGTAATGGCCAAAATAGTTCTCACTGTCATTTAGCTAAAACCCTAATCGCCGTTTACAAATCCTCCATACGACGTCGCCCATCCTTACGATCAAAATTACAACAAGAACAAGCAAAACCCTAATACAGTGACATATGAAAAATACATATACTACCCACACTTATTATCTGGTGGGAAAAACAATTACAACATTACACAAGGGTTACGATAGAGAAAATATCCAAACACCAAGAAAACAGAAACGTCGACACCGAGAAATTAAAACTTTCAGGCAAAGCCAACAATCCACGAATCCAGGATCTGATACCAATTGATGGAACACGCCGGTGGAGATGATCCATCACCAAGATCGTTGTTGGATACCTAACTTACACGTAACAAATATAAAACATAAACGTGCATCTAAAGCGAAGGGGGCGTTTTTTGGTTTCCCATGATAGCAGTAATTTATTGCTGAGAAACTTTGCATCCCTACAAAACATCATCCACTGAATCCATTTTTAAAGACAATTCAAGCATCCGGGTCGTGGAAAATGCACGAACGGGGCGAGGGTACCCCGTCGAGGACGCGAAGGGGGCATTTTTTGGTTCCCCATGATAACGGTAATTTTTTGCTGGGGAACTTTGTATTCCCAAAAAAAATCATCCACTGAATCTATTTTTAGATTCAATTCAAGCATCCGGGTTGTGGAAAATGCACGAACGGGGCGAGGGTACCCCATCGAGAACGCGAAGGGCATTTTTTGGTTTCCCAGCTGTAATAAATGTAGACAACCTGAAGACATTTTCGACATGGTAATATAATAGGAAAATAGACAACTGAGTCAAAAGTTATGGCCAAAACAGTTCTCACCGTCATTAGCTAAAACCCTAATCGCCGTTTCCAGATCCTCCATACGACATCGCCCATCATTACGATCAAAATTCCAACAAGAACAAGCAAAACCCTACTACAGTGATCTATGAAAAATGCCTATACTACCCACACTTATTATCTGGTGGGAAAAACGATTACAACATCGCATAAGGGTTGCGACAGAGAAAAAATCCAAACACCAAGAAAATGAAAACGTCGACATTGAGAAATTAAAACTTTCAGGCAGAGCCAACAATCCACGAATCCAGGCTCTGATACCAATTGATGGAACATGCCGGTGGAGACGGTCCATCACCAGGATCATTTTCGGATACCTAACTTACACATAACAAATATAATACGTAAACGTGTATCTAAAGCAAAGGGGGCATTTTTTGGTTCCCCATGATAGCGGTAATTTTTTGCTGGGGAACTTTGCATCCCCGCAAAAAATCATCCACTGAATCCATTTTTAAAGTCAATTCAAGCAACCGGGTCATGGTAAATGCACGAATGGGGCGAGGGTACCCCGTCGAGGACGCGAAAGGGGCATTTTTTGGTTCCCCATGATAACGGTAATTTTTTGCTAGGCTTTTTGGTGTGTTCGTGTGAACAGGGATCCATCTTCTCAGTGGTTGTCACTCCGAGAGGTTAGTTCACATAAACCCATAGCAATTCCGCATGCGTAGGATTTATGTGAATTGTTTATATGCATGATTTGTTGTTGAATTATTATTTGAATTAATATAGGATTAATTCATGCTAGTAATAATTGTTAGAATTAAATTTGTATTTAAATATTCATCCCGAATAGATCCGGGCAATTAATTCCCCAACACACCTGAGTCAAAATTTATGGCCAAAACGATTCTCACTGTCATTTAGCTAAAACCCTAATCGCCGTTTCCAAATCCTCCATACGACGTGGCCCATCCTTACGATCAAAATTACAACAAGAACAAGCAAAACCCTAATACAGTGATCTATGAAAAATGTATATACTACCCACACTTACTATCTGGTGAGAAAAATGATTAATCACACCAGGGTTACGACAGAGAAAAAATACAAACACCAAGAAAATAGAAACGTCGACATCGAGAAATTAAAACATTCAGGCAAAGCCAACAATCCACGAATCCAGGCTCTGATACCAATTGATGGAACACGCCAGTGGAGGTGATCCATCACCAGGATCGTTGTTGGATACCTAACTTACATGTAACAAATATAAAACATAAACGTGCATCTAAAGCGAAGGTGGAATTTTTTGGTTCCCCATGATAGCGGTAATTTTTATCTAGGGAACTTTGCATCCCCACAAAAAAGCATACACTGAATCCATTTTTAAAGTCAATTCAAGCATCCGGGTAGCGGTAAATGCACGAACGGGACGAGGGTACCCCGTCGAGGACACGAAGGGGGTATTTTTTGGTTCCCCATTGCTAGGGAACTTTGCATTCCCCCAAAAAAACATTCACTTAATCCATTTTTAAAATCAATTCAAGCATCTGGGTGGTGGAAAATGCACGAACGGGGCAAAGGTTCCCCGTCGAGGACCCATAGGGGGCATTTTTTGGTTCCCCATAATAACGGTAATTTTATACCACGGACTGTCACGGCGAAGCTGTGACAACTGTAGACAACCTGAATACTTTTCCGAAATGGTATTACAATAGGAAAATGGACACCTGAGTCAAAAGTTATGGCCAAAACAGTTCTCACCGTCATTTAGCCAAAACCCTAATCGCCGTTTCCAAATCCTCCATACGACGTGGCCCATCCTTAAGATCAAAATTACAACAAGAACAAGAAAAACCCTAATACAGTGATCTATAAAAAATTCCTATACTGCCCACACTTATTATCTGGTGGGAAAAACGATTACAACATCACACAAGGGTTGCGACAGAGAAAAAATCTAAACACCAAGAAAACAGAAACTTCGACATCGAGAAATTAAAACTTTTAGGCAGAGCCAACAATCCACGAATCTAGGCTCTGATACCAATTGATGGAACATGCCGGTGGAGGTGGTCCATCACCAGAATCATTTTCGGATACCTAACTTACACGTAACAAATATAAAATATAAACGTGCATATAAAGCGAACAGGGCATTTTTTGGTTCCCCATGATAGCGTTAATTTTTTGATGGGGAACTTTGCATCCCCGCAAAAAATCATCCACTGAATCCATTTTTAAAGTCAATTCAAGCATTCGGGTCGTGGTAAATCCACGAATGGGGCGAGGGTACCCCGTCGAGAACGCGAATGGGGCATTTTTTGGTTCCCTATGATAACAGTAATTTTTTGCTAGGGAACTTTGCATTCCCCCAAAATATCATCTACTAAATCCATTTTTAAAGTCAATTCAAGCATCCGGGTCATGGAAAATGCACGAACGGGGAGAGAGTACCCCATCGAGGCCCGAAGGGGGCATTTTTTGGTTACCCATGATAACGGTAATGTTTTTCCACGAGCTGTCACGGCGAAGTAGTGACAAATGTAGACAACCTGAAGACGTTTCCGAAATGGTATTACAATAGGAAAATGGACACCTGAGTCAAAAATTATGGCCAAAACAGTTCTCACTGTCATTTAGCTAAAACCCTAATCGCCATTTCCAAATCATCCATACGACGTCGCCCATCTTTACGATCAAAATTACAACAAGAACAAGCAAAACCCTAATACAGTGATCTATGAAAAATGTATATACTACCCACACTTACTATCTGGTGAGAAAAATGATTAATCACACAAGGGTTACGACAGAGAAAAAATACAAACACCAAGAAAATAGAAACGTCGACATCGAGAAATTAAAACATTCAGGCAAAGCCAACAATCCACGAATCCAGGCTCTGATACCAATTGATGGAACACGCCAGTGGAGGTGATCCATCACCAGGATCGTTGTTGGATACCTAACTTACATGTAACAAATATAAAACATAAACGTGCATCTAAAGCGAAGGTGGAATTTTTTGGTTCCCCATGATAGCGGTAATTTTTATCTAGGGAACTTTGCATCCCCACAAAAAAGCATACACTGAATCCATTTTTAAAGTCAATTCAAGCATCCGGGTAGCGGTAAATGCACGAACGGGACGAGGGTACCCCGTCGAGGACACGAAGGGGGCATTTTTTGGTTCCCCATTGCTAGGGAACTTTGCATTCCCCCAAAAAAACATTCACTTAATCCATTTTTAAAATCAATTCAAGCATCTGGGTGGTGGAAAATGCATGAACGGGGCAAAGGTTCCCCGTCGAGGACCCATAGGGGGCATTTTTTGGTTCCCCATAATAACGGTAATTTTATACCACAGACTGTCACGGCGAAGCTGTGACAAATGTAGACAACCTGAATACTTTTCCGAAATGGTATTACAATAGGAAAACGGACACCTGAGTCAAAAGTTATGGCCAAAACAGTTCTCACCGTCATTTAGCCAAAACCCTAATCGCCGTTTCCAAATCCTCCATACGACGTGGCCCATCCTTACGATCAAAATTACAACAAGAACAAGCAAAACCCTAATACAGTGATCTATGAAAAATGCCTATACTACCCACACTTATTATCTGGTGGGTAAAACGATTACAACATCACACAAGGGTTGCGACAGAGAAAAAATCCAAACACCAAGAAAACAGAAATGTCGACATCGAGAAATTAAAACTTTCAGGAAGAGCCAACAATCCACGAATCTAGGCTCTGATACCAATTGATGGAACATGCCGGTGGAGGTGGTCCATCACCAGAATCATTTTCGGATACCTAACTTACACGTAACAAATATAAAATATAAACGTGCATATAAAGCGAACAGGGCATTTTTTGGTTCCCCATGATAACGGTAATTTTTTGCTGGGGAACTTTGCATCCCCGCAAAAAATCATCCACTGAATCCATTTTTATAGTCAATTCAAGTATCCGGGTCGTGGTAAATCCACGAATGGGGCGAGGGTACCCCGTCGATAACGCGAAGGGGGCCTTTTTTGGTTCCCCATGATAACAGTAATTTTTTGCTAGGGAACTTTGCATTCCCCCAGAAAATCATCCACTGAATCCATTTTTAAAGTCAATTCAAGTATCCAGGTCATGGAAAATGCACGAACGGGGCGAGGGTACCCCGTCGAGGCCCGAAGGGGGCATTTTTTGGGTACCCATGATAACAGTAATTTTTTTCCATGCGCTGTCATGGTGAAGCTATGACAAATGTAGAAAACCTGAAGACGTTTCCGAAATGGTATTACAATAGGAAAATGGACATCTGAGTCAAAAGTTATGGCCAAAACAGTTCTCACTGTCATTTATCTAAAACCCTAATCGCCGTTTCCAAATCCTCCATACAATGTCGCCCATCCTTACGATCAAAATTACAACAAGAACAAGAAAAACCCTAATATAGTGATCTATGAAAAATGCATATACTACCCACACATATTATCTGGTGGGAAAAACCATTAATCACACAAGGGTTACGATAGAGAAAAAATCCAATCGCCAATAAAACAGAAACGTCGACATCGAGATATTAAAACTTTCAGGCAAAGCCAACAATCCACAAATCCAGGCTATGATACCAATTCATGGAACACGTTGGTGGAGGTGATCCATCACCAGGATCGTTGTTCCATACCTAACTTACACGTAACAAATATAAAACATAAACGTGCATCTAAAGCGAAAGGGGAGTTTTTAGGTTCCCCATGATAGCGGTAATTTTTTGCTGGGGAACTTTGCATCCCCGTGAAAAATCATCCATTAAATCCATTTTTAAATTCAATTCAAGCATCCGGGTCATGGTAAATGCACGAACGGGGCGAGGGTACCCCGTCGAGGACGCGAAGGGGGCATTTTTTGGTTCCCCATGATAACGGTAATTTTTTGCTAGGGAACTTTGCATTCCCCCAAAAAAACATTCACTGAATCCATTTTTAAAGTCAATTCAAGCATCCGAGTCGTGGAAAATGCACGAATGGGGTGAGGGTACCCCATCGAGGAACCAAAGGGGACATTTTTTGGTTCCCCATGATAACGGTAATTTTTTACCACGGGCTGTCACGGCGAAGCTATGACAAATGTAGAAAACCTGAAGACGTTTCGTAAATGGTATTACAATAGGAAAATGGACACCTGAGTCAAAAGTTATGGCCAAAATAGTTCTCACCGTCATTTAGCCAAAACCCTAATCGCCTTTTCCAAATCCTCCATACGACGTAGCCTATCTTTACGATCAAAATTACAAAAAGAACAAGAAAAAACTTAATACAGTGATCTATGAAAAATGCCTATACTACCCACACTTATTATCTGGTGGGAAAAACGATTACAACATCACACAAGGGTTGTGACAGAGAAAAAATCCAAACACCAAGAAAACAGAAACGTCGACATCGAGAAATTAAAACTTTCAGGCAGAGCCAACAATCTACGAATCTAGGCTCTGATACCAATTGATGGAATATGCCGGTGTAGGTGGTCCATCACCAGGATCGTTTTCGGATACCTAACTTACACGTAATAAATATAAAATATAAACGTGCATCTAAAGCGAACGGGGCGTTTTTTGGTTCCCCATGATAGCTGTAATTTTTTGCTGGGGAACTTTGCATCCCCGCAAAAAATCATCCACTGAATCCATTTTTAAAGTCAATTCAAGCATCTGGGTCGTGGTAAATCCACGAATGGGCGAGGGTACACCGTCTAGAACGCGAAGGGGGCATCTTTTGGTTCCCCATGATAACATTAATTTTTTGCTAGGGAACTTTGCATTCACCCAAAAAATCATCCACTGAATCCATTTTTAAAGTCAATTCAAGCATCCGGGTCATGGAAAATGCACGAACGGGGCGAGGGTACCCCGTCGAGGCCTGAAGGGGGCATTTTTTGGTTACCCATGATAACGATAATTTTTCCATGGGCTGTCACGGCGAAGCTGCGACAAATGTAGACAACCTGAAGAAAATTTTGAAATGGTATTACAATAGGAAAATGGACACCTGAGTCAAAATTTATGGTCAAAACAATTCTCACTGTCATTTAGTTAAAACCCTAATCGCCGTTTCCAAATCCTCCATACGACGTCGCCCATCCTTACGATCAAAATTACAACAAGAACAAGCAAAACCCTAATACAGTGATCTATGAAAAATACATATACTACCCACACTTATTATCTGGTGGGAAAAACAATTACAACATCACACAAGGGTTACGATAGAGAAAAAATCCAAACACCAAGAAAATAGAAACGTCGACACCGAGAAATTAAAACTTTCAGGCAAAGCCAACAATCCATGAATCCAGGCTCTGATACCAATTGATGGAACACGCCGGTGGAGATGATCCATCACCAGGATCGTTGTTGGATACCTAACTTACACGTAACAAATATAATACATAAACGTGCATCTAAAGCGAAGGGGGCGTTTTTTGGTTTCCCATGATAGCGGTAATTTTTTGCTGAGGAACTTTGCATCCCCTCTAAAAAATCATCCACTGAATCCATTTTTAAAGTCAATTCAAGTATCCGGGTCGTGGAAAATGCATGAACGGGGCGAGGGTACCCCGTCGAGGACGCGAAGGGGGCATTTTTTGGTTCCCCATGATAACGGTACTTTTTTGCTGGGGAACTTTATATTCCCCCAAAAAATCATCCACTGAATCTATTTTTAAAGTCAATTCAAGCATCCTGGTCATGGAAAAAGCACGAACGGGGCGAGGGTACCCCGTCGAGAACGCGAAGGGGGCATTTTTTGGTTCCCCATGATAACGGTAATTTTTTCCACGGGCTGTCACGGCGAAGCTGCGACAAATGTAGACAACCTGAAGAAAATTCCGAAATGGTATTACAATAGGAAAATGGACACCTTAGCCAAAAGTTATGGCCAAAATAGTTCTCACCGTCATTTAGTTAAAACCTTAATCGCCGTTTCCAGATCCTCCATACGACGTCGCCCATCCATACGATCAAAATTCCAACAAGAACAAGAAAAACCCTACTGCAGTTATCTCTGAAAAATGCGTATACTACCCACACTTATTATCTGATGGGAAAAACGATTACAAAATCACACAAGGGTTGGGACAGAGAAAAAATCCAAACACCAAGAAAATGGAAACGTCGACATTGAGAAATTAAAACTTTCAGGCAGAGCTAACAATCCACGAATCCAGGATCTGATACCAATTGATGGAACACGCTGGTGGAGGTGGTCCATCACTAGGATCGTTGTCGGATACCTACCTTACACGTGACAAATATAAAACATAAACGTGCATCTAAAGCGAAGGGGGCATTTTTTGGTTCCACATGATAGCGGTAATTTTTTGCTGGGGAACTTTGCATCCCCGCAAAAAATCATCCACTTAATCCATTTTTAAAGTCAATTCAAGCATCCGGGTCATGGAAATTGCACGAACGGGCCGAGGGTACCCCGTCGAGGACGCGAAGGGGAACATTTTTTGGTTCCCCGTGATAACGGTAATTTTGTGCTAGGGAACTTTACATTCTCCCAAAAAATCATCCACTGATTCCATTTTTATTGTCAATTTAGGCATCCGGTCATGTAAAATGCATGAACGGGGCGAGGGTACCCCATCGAGGACGCGAAGTGGGCATTTTTTGGTTCCCCATGATAACGGTAATTTTTTGCAAGGGAACTTTGCATTCCACCAAAAAAATCATCCACTGAATCCATTTTTAAAGTCAATTCAAGCATCCAGGTCGTTCAAAATGCACGAACGTGGCGAGGGTACCCCGACGAGGACCCGAAGGGGGCATTTTTTGGTTTCCCATGATAACGGTAATTTTTTACCTCGGGCTGTCACGACAAAGCTGTGAAAAGGTAGACAACTTGAAGACGTTTCTGAAATGGTATTATAATAGGGAAACGGACACCTGAGTCAAAAGTTATGGCCAAAACAGTTCTCACCGTCATTTAGCTAAAACCCTAATCGCCGTTTCTAGATCCTCCATAAGACGTCGACCATCCTTACGATCAAAATTACAACAAGAACAAGAAAAATCCTACTACAGTGATATATGAAAAATGCCTATACTACCAACACTTATTATCTGGTATGAAAAACGAATACAACATCACATAAGGGTTGCGACAGAAAAAAAATCCAAACACAAAGAAATCGGAAACATCGACATCGAGAAATTAAAACTTTCAGGCTGATCCAACAATCGACGAATCCAGGCTCTGATACCAATTTATGTAACACACCATTGGAGGCATTCCATCACCAAGATCGTTGTCGAATACCTAACTTAAACATAAATGTGCATCTAAAGCGAAGGGGGCATTTTTTGGTTCCCCGTGATAGCGATAATTTTTTGCTGGGGAACTTTGCATACCACCAAAAAATCATCCACTAAATCCATTTTTAAAGTCAATTCAAGCATCCGGGTCGTGGAAAATGCAAGAACGGGGCGAGGGTACCCTATAGAGCACGAGAAGGGCGCATTTTTTGGTTCCCCATGATAACGGTATTTTTTTGCTGGGGAACTTCGCATTCCCCCATAAAATCACCCACTGAATCCATTTTTAAAGTCAATTCAAGCATTCGGGTAGTGGAAAATGCACGAACGGGGCGAGGGTACCCCCGTCGAGGATGCGAAGGGGGCATTTTTTGGTTCACCATGATAACGGTAATTTTTTACCATATGCTGTCACAGAGAACCTATGAAAAATGTAGACAACCTGAAGAGGTTTCCGAAATGGTATTATAATAGGAAAATGGACAACTGAGTCAAAAGTTATGGTCAAAACAGTTCTCACCGTCATTTAGCTAAAACCCTAATCGCCGTTTCCAGATCCTCCATACAACGTCGCCCATCCTTATGATCAAAATTCCAACAATAACAAGAAAAACCCTACTATAGTGATCTATAAAAAATGCCTATACTACCAACACTTATTATCTGCTGTGAAAAACGATTACAACATCACACAAGGGTTGTGACAGAGAAAAAATCCAAACACCAAGACAACAGAAATGTCGACATCGAGAAATTAAAACTTTCAGGCAGAACCAACAATCCACGAATCTAGGCTCTAATACAAATTGATAGAACACGCTGGTGGAGGTGGTCCATCACCAGGATCATTGTCGGATACCTAACTTACACGTAACAAATATAAAATATAAACGTGCATCTAAAGCGAAGGGGGCATTTTTTGGTTCCCCATGATAGCGGTAATGTTTTGCTGGAAAATTTGCATCCCCGCAAAAAATCATCCACTAAATCAATTTTTAAAGTCAATTCAAGCATCTGGGTCGTGGTAAATGCACGAATGGGGCGAGGGTACCCCATCGAGGACGCAAATGGGCCATTTTTTGGTTCCCCATGATTACGGTAATTTTTTGCTAGAAAACTTTGCATTCCCCCAAAAAATCATCCACTGAATCCATTTTTAAAGTCAATTCAAGCATCTGGGTCATGGAAAATACTCAAACGGGGCGAGGGTACCCCGTCGAGGACGCGAAGGGGGTATTTTTTGGTTCCCCATGATAACGGTAATTTTTTCTGGGGAACTTTGTATTCCCCCATAAAATCATCCACTGAATATATTTTTAAAGTCAATTCAAGCATCCGGATCTTGGAAAATGCATGAACGGGGCGAGGTTACCCCTGTCGAGGACTAGAAGGAGGAATTTTTTGGTTCCCCATGATAACGGTAATTTTTTACCACAGGCTGTCATGGCGAAGCTGTGACAAATGTAGACGACCTGAAGACATTTCCGAAATGGTTTTATAATAGGAAAATGGACAACTGAGTCAAAAGGTATGGCCAAAACAGTTCTCACCGTCATTTAGCTAAAACCCTAATCGTCGTTTCTAGATCCTCCATACGACGTCGACCATCCTTACGATCAAAATTACAACAAGAACAAGTAAAACCCTACTACAGTGATCTATGAAAAATTCCTATACTACCCACACTTATTATCTGGTGGGAAAAACCATTACAACATCACACAAGGGTTGCGACAGAGAAAAAATCCAAACACCAAGAAAACGGAAAAATCAACATCGAGAAATTAAAACTTTCAGGCAGAGCTAACAATCCACGAATCTAGGCTCTGATACCAATTGATGGAACACGCCGGTGGAGGCGTTCCATCACCAGGATCGTTGTCGGATACCTAACTTACACATTACAAATATAAAACATAAATGTGCATCTAAAGCAAAGTGGGCATTTTTTGGTTCCCCATGATAGCGGTAATTTTTTGCTGGGGAACATTGCATCCCCCCAAAATATATCATCCACTGAATCCATTTTTAAAGTCAATTCAAGCATCCGGGTCGTTGAAAATGCAAGAACGGGGCGAGGGTACCCCGTCGAGAACGCGAAGGGGGCATTTTTTGGTTCCCCACGATAACGGTATTTTTTTGCTGGGTAACTTTGCATCCCCCCATAAAATCGTCCACTGAATCCATTTTTAAAGTTAATTCAAGCATCCGGGTCGTGTAAAATGCACGAACGGGGTGAGGGTACCCCGTCGAGGACACGAAGGGGGCATTTTTTGGTTCCCCATGATAACAGTAATGTTTTGTTGGGGAACTTTGCATTCCAATAAAAAATCATCCACTGAATCCATTTTTAAAGTCAACTCAAGCATCCAAGTCATGGAAAATGCATGAACGGGGCGAGGGTACCTCGTCGAGAACGCGAAGGGGGCATTTTTTTTGTTCCCCATGATAACGGTAATTTTTTACCACGTGCTGTCACGGCGAAGCGGTGAAAAATGTAGACAACCTGAAGGCGTTTATTAAATGGTATTATAATAGGAAAACAAACACCTTAGTCAAAAGTTATGGCGAAAATAGTTCTCACCGTCATTTAGCTGAAACCCTAATCGCCATTTTCAGATCCTCTATACGACGTCGCCCATCATTACAATCAAAATTACAACAAGAACAAGCAAAACCCTACTATAGTGATCTATGAAAATCACCTATACTACCCATACTTATTATCTGGTGGGAAAAACGATTACAACATCACACAAGGGTTGCGACAGATAAAAAATCCTAACACCAAGAAAATGGAAACGTCGACATCGAGAAATTAAAACTTTTAGGCAGAGCCAACAATCCATGAATCCAGGCTCTGATACCAATTGATGGAACATGCCGGTCCAGGCGGTCCATCACCAGGATCGTTGTCGGATACCTACCTTACACAAAATAAATATAAAACATAAACGTTCATGACCAAGAAAATAATGAACTTCACGTACACTCACGGGGTAAGGCAAAGCAGAAATCAATTCAATCTTAGACTTATCAACCTCCATACCCCTGAATTAAACAACATGACCCAAAACTATACCCCCTTCTACCATAAAATTGCACTTTTCCCAATTCAAAACAAGGTTAGTTTCAATGCATCTTTTCAAGATTTGAACCAGATTTTCAAGACCAAGATCAAATGAGTCCCCATAAATACTGAAATCATCCATAAAGACCTCGATAATATTACCTACATACTCAGAAAAGATGCTTACCATACTCCGTTGAAAGGTCACAGGTGTGTTGCAAAGGCCAAAGGGCATCCTCCTGTAAGCGAACGTACCAAACGGGCTTGTGAAAGTGGTCTTCTCCTGATCCTCCGGAGCAATGGCTATCTGAAAGTATCCCGAGAATCCATCCAAGAAACAGTAAAACTTGTGCCCGGCTAGTCTCTCAAGCATCTGATCAATGAAGGGAAGAGGGAAGTGGTCCTTCCGAGTCATCGTATTCAGCTTATGATAATCAATGCAGACTCTTCATCTGATTTGAACTCTTGTGGGCACCAACTCTCCAGCTTGATTCTCGACCACGGTAACTCCCGATTTCTTAGGAGCCACTTGAGTGGGGCTAACCCACTTGCTGTCTGAAATGGGGTAGATCATCCCCACGCCAAGGAGTTTGCTGACCTCCTTCTTCACAACTTCCATCATTGTAGGATTCAATCGTCTTTGAGGCTCTCGTGAGGGCTTGAAACTTTCCTCAATGTGAATCTGATGCATACACAAAGAGGGGTTGATTCCCTTCAAATCGGCTATCATCCATCCTATGGCCTCCTTATGATCCTTCAAAGTCTCGATCAAGCCACTTCATGTGCTTGAGTTAACTTGGAAGAGATAATTACCGGGAGGGTTTGATCATCTCCTAAGTATTCATACTTGAGGTGAGCAAGAAGTGGCTTGAGTTCGAGTTTCGGTGCCTGTACGACAGAGGGTAGAATTTTATCAGTAACCTTGGGCAACTTAATGAACTTTACCTCATGCAGCTGAAGGTTTATTCCCGAGTCAAAGTGGGCAATCTCGTTTACTTGCTGGAACTCATCACTTCCAACCTCGATTCCCCTCATGAGAATGTTATCAAGCTCATTCCTGTAACTAGATTAAAAAAGCTCAACAACCAAAGGGTCAATCACATCAATTGAATAAACCTAAGAAACATCATCAGGGTGCCTCATAGCATCAAAGATATTAAAGTGAATTATTTTTCCATCTAATTCCATAGTGAGAATCCCTTCGGATACTTATCCTTGTTTAGGCGGTGTTCAAGAATGGCCTCCCTAACAAGATAGGTACAGTAACCGAAGTATTCCCATGCATATCTAGCACATAAAAATCAGTAGGAAAAATAAGATCACCAACTTGCACTAAAACATCCTCAAGCACACCATCGGGGTGTGCACTACTACGATCAGCTAACAGTATTTCAATATTTGTTTCTTTCAATGGCCCAATATTCAAAGCAGCAAAAAAAGCACGAGGCATAACATTAATGGAGGCTCCTAGATCTAGCAAAGCTTGAGAAATCTTAACATTTCCGGTCTTACAAGGGATAGTGAACGTACGTGGGTCCTTAAGCTTCTCCGGAAGCCTCTTTTGAAACAGGGCTGAAACATTTTCCCCCATCACTACTTTCTCATTGCCCATCAGTTTGCGCAAATTGGTGCAAAGCACCTTAAGAAATTTAGCGTATCTCGGAATCTGAGCTATTGTATCAAGCAACGGGATGTTGATTTCCACTTTCCTAACGACGTCGAGTACCTATTTCTCCTTGTCTGGCTTCACTGCTCGCTCAACCCTGGAAGGAAAAGGCAAGATAGGAGTATGATCGGGTTTAGACATTGAATCACTAACCTTTTTATCACCAATTTTCGGATTCTGTTCCACACTGGATGATCCAGTGTCCTTCTGGCCAGAACTCTGCTTCACAATGGGTATCCCAGTGTTGTTTTGTCCAGACTGTTTTTCTTCCGTTTCTTTGGCTGGAGTTAGTGAATTAGGCTTCTTAACTTCGTCTAGCTACTTTCCACTCCTTAACGTGACAGCGTTCACATTTTTTGGGTTAACCTCGGGCTGGGCTGGTAGCTTCCCACTGTTTTGAGCTTCTAAACGACTGACGGCACTGACAAGTTGACTCATTTGCACTTCCAAATTCTTGACAGTGGAAGTGGTGCTGTGTTTGAGTTGAGCCATGCTCTGCTACATCTGTTGCTGGAATTGCAAGGACTGAGTAGTAAGAAGTTTGATCAACTCCTCTGTGGATTGCCCGGAGTTTTCCATTGGTGCTTTGACTTGATATTGGCCCCTTTGATGTTGTGGCCAATTGTTTTCCACTGCTGGAGGATTCTGCTGATTCCCGTACGTAAGATTTGGATGCTCTCTCCATCCCGAGTTGTATGTATTTGAAAAAGGGTCAAACTTCCGCCCTTGGAAATTTCCAATGGCGTTGGCTTGTGCCTCGTTCTATTCCGTACACTGGGCTGGGAGTCCTCCTATAGTAAGTTGTCTCACAAAAGCAGTTAGTCAGTTAATTGATCTTTAAGGGAAGGATCACTTACTGTTTGTACCAGGGTTGCAGGTGCACCCCTTTGGTTGAACTGCTGAGTGTTTGCTGCCATGTTCGAAATGAGCTCTCGAGCCTGTGTTATGGTAAGATCAGGGAGAGCTCCTTCACTTGAAGCATCAACCAAACTTCTATCGTTGAGAGTCAACCCTTCATAAAAGTACTGGATCAGAAGCTGTTCGGAAATCTGTTGTTGTGGACAGCTTGCCACCAGTTGTTTGAAATGCTCCCAATACTCATAAAGAGTCTCCACTAAGATATGCCTGACACCACATATGTCTTTTCGCAAACTTGCCACACGAGAGGCTGGAAAGTACTTCTGCAAGAACAACCTCTCCATGTTGACCCAGGTCGTGACACTTGCAAAAGGAAGGTAGTAAAGCCACTCTTTTGCTGAATCCTTCAAAGCAAATGGAAACACCTTCAGCTTTACCGTCTCTTCCATCACATCTTTCGGTCGCATGTGAGAGCAAACCACATGGAATTCCCTTACAAATTTGTGCGGATCCTCACCTGCATTACCATGAAAAGCAAGCAACAAGTGAATTAAACTAGACTTAAGTTCAAAATTAGTACCCTCAGTAGGATAAATGATGCACAACGGCTGCGTTGTGAAAGCAGTGGGCTCGCCAATTGCTTCAACGTTTTCTCAGCTATATCTTCCTCCTCGGAATCAGACTCGTTGTACTAACTTTCAACTAGAAAAAGGAAATGATTCGAATAATCTCCTCGCTTCTTTAGCTTGCTTTTTCAATTCTCGCTCTAAACTAGTAATCTCGGGGCAAAATAAGAGACCCTTGCTACCCTTCTATCATGTGAACATAAACTAGAGGAAATCCTAAGGAGAAAACAGAAAAAGGGTGTGAAGCTTAATAAGAGAAACGAAAAAAAAGAAACGACACGAAGCAAAGTTGCAAAGAAAAAAACGCTGAGCAGCGACACTGGGTCACCCAGTGTCAGCGGACTATAGAATTTCTTGCAACTTACAAAAACGAGTTGAAATTTTCCGGGACCAGAAAATACTAACGAGAACACACTAAAATTCAGAAATATGAAAGAAGATAAAATCTCAAAAATATCTAACAACGGGCACAAAAACAATTTCACCGATTCTCCGACAACGGCGCCAAAATTTGACCGCACTATCGAGGTGCGACAAAAATAAATAATAATTACCCAGACTATCCTACTAGCTTGTAGAAGCGATAAGTACGGGATTGATCCACAGGGAACACGGAATATTGCAAATATGTCAATTGATGAATTAATGAGATAACACACGAAGGGGGGGGTTTTGGTTTGGATTTTTATAACTAAAAGAAAAACATAAAATAGTAACTAACAAATAGGTTCAAACAATTAAAAGTAATAACACTAAAGATTTAATGGACGAAACCAAGGATAAATAAATACCCCAACTCACTGTTCATTCATCCCCCATGTTAACACGACTACTTTGACCTCAACGTTTACTTTATTCGTTTTCAAGATTAATGCCCCTCAGGAATCAAAACGCTTCGATTTCCCGGTCTTATCCCTTAAGTTTATTTAAATGAAAAGACATCCCTTCAAGAAAATCTTTTTAACTAAGCAGTCTAGGTTAGCTCATAGATTTAACCCAGTTAAAAGCATTAAACCCTAGGATAGAGAGCAAACAAATTCTCAAGTACACTTAGCGCGACCCGTAAGAACCTGGTTTAATTCACCCTAGTGAATTCACTAGTTGTTACCAAGAGTCTCCACATATAACAATTACATGGATTACATGCTTAGACTTAACAGGCATATTTAAACAATTAACCTAGATGGCCAATCTAAATCAATTAATTTAAACACGTAAGAAGTTGAAACAGATGAATTAAACAATCCCAAAACGAATATCGTAAACGTCTCGAATTAAATAATCACATTAAACATGGGTTCAGAAATTCTCGGAGTTGGGATAAAAGAGTTTAGCCTCTCATAGGCATACTAAACATTCGCAAATTTCTAATTCAGAAAATAATTAAAGATGAAACAAACTTAAACAATCTCCTTCCTTCAGTTCTGAGCCTTCTGCTTTCTTCCAATCGTGGTTAGCCGCCTCTCTCTCTTCTGGAATCTGATAAAAACGTCCCCCTTAATTAAGTGCATGGTAGTATATTAGTTAGGATATGTCCCACTTTTCTTTTTCATCAATTCGGCTGATCTGGTTTCCACATATCTTTTTTTTTCATATCCACCCAATCAACTCTTCCCATATATATCTCCTTGACCAAATCTCTTTCAAATCAAATAACTTGGGCCAAATCTTTTCCATATCAGATGGCTGCGCGCTGGATTCTTTCTGGAACATGGGTTTACACTGGGTCGGCCAGTGTGGGCCTTTGTCACACAATTGGTCCAATAATCTTTCCACAAAAATCACCGAAAGACACTTAAAAACACACATGTCGATCAAGTGCGAAATTGTTCGATCAAATCACATATAAGTAATCTAACATGTCATTCTAACATAAACAAACTCAATAAATTGTACTCTATCATATTAAAAATATGCACATTTTTAAACCTATCACCCATCATTGAATACTTGACAAGTGGTCTATTGCCAACTGATCGGGTTCATGCCCGACAGCTACAACTGCGAGTTGCACGGTACACAATGACCAATGACGAGTTATACAAATGAGGCTTCAGCACACCCCTACTTCGATGTTTCACACCAGAACAAGGGCAGGTTGTCCTGCGCGAAATACACGAAGGGGTGTGCAGAAACCACGCCGGGGGAGAATCGCTGGCCCACAAAACCACAAGGCAGGGATATTTTTGGCCAACTCTAAGGGCCGATGCTATCATCTTTATCCGCAAGTGCCATAGGTGTCAAATCCATGCCCCTTCCATCAAAGTCACTCAATAGGAACTTACAAGCATCCTCAGTCCTTGGTCATTCGCAAAGTGGGGGATAGACATCATTGGGCCACTCCCAACAGCCCCAGGCTCGGTCAAATACGCCCTGGTAGAGGTAGATTACTTCATAAAATGGGTCGAGGCTTAGGCATTGGCAACTATAGATCAAGAACACGTCATCAAATTAATATGGTGGAACATCATCTGCAGATTCGGATTACCGCAGGCGATCATATCTGACAATGGAAAATAGTTTGACGGCCTCAAAATAGATGTTTTTTTTCATAAAATGGAAGATCACGAAGCTCTTCTCAACTCCATACCATCCCCAATCCAACGGTCAGGTCGAGGCCGTGAACAAAATCATCAAGCACACACTCAAGGCTAAGATTGAGAGAGGAAAAGGGAAATAGGCTAGCGAGCTCCCGGATGTGTTGTGGGCATACAAGACGACCTGTAGAAATTCAACAGGACAAACCCCTTACTCACTGGCTTTCGGAACCGAGGCAGTCGTACCCACAGAAGTCAACTTTCCCAATCTCCGCACAAACTAGGTCACCGTCGACCACAACGACGAGGTCTTGGCCAGAAATCTAGACCTACTCGAAGAGAAGCGTTTAGAGGCCAACATGAGAAATGCAAGATACAAGCAAAGGTCTGAGAGGTACTATAATTCTAATGTGCGACTTCGACGTTTCAAAGAGGGAGACTTGGTACTGAAAAAGGTACTCAGAGAGTCAAGGGGATCCCTCGATCCAAACTGGGAGGGCCCATTCCAAGTCTCAAAGATCCTACCAAATAGAGCCTACGAGCTCGAGAAACCAGATGGTACCAAGGCCCAGTATCCATGGAATGCGACCCACCTGAAGAAATACTATCAGTAGGTTCACATCCATGTAAACAAGTTATATCAGTCGATAATAATGATCCTCTCTTTTCCAAATTCCTTTGTTAAAACCAAGCGGGTCGCATAAAAAATATATAATAAATAAATAATAATATGTGAATCACCCGAGGTGTGACTTTCGATATACTGGAGGCGAAATCACTACCCGGTAAGGCGTGATTTCCCCCGACTTTGTAAGACGACTAAACGCAATATCCGAATAACAAGTCGCATAAACTATAAGACGATGAGGATTAAGCAAAAACTTAAAGGTCGCATAAGGAAATCAAGTCGACACAATGAAGGAATAAAAAAGAGAATTTTCATTAGTAAGGCCCGAAGGCCGGTACATGGGAGGTTCAACAAAAAAAAAAGAAGACGAAAATTTACAAGGAGAACTAGAAAGCCTTCATCAGATCTCGGTCGGGTTAGCACTTGGGATGTCAGTGGCCTCCTCTCCTGCAGTCCCTCCTCCGGTAAACTCTCGAGAAAGTCAGCCCATCCTAAACGGAGTCTCGGGGATTGGTTCAGTAGAGCCCGCCCGAGCCTCATTGGTGTCAGGAATGGGGCGCATAATCCTGCTCGGGTTGGCAAAGAAAGAAAGGTCGACGCCCATGTCTTCCAGATCCTTGATCTCCAGCAGGATACTGGGGGCAGGAGGGTTGTCACGAATGTAGTCGGCGAGCTCATTGACGAGCCCGCTAAGGTCGTCAGAGGGATTTGCAGCATGATAGATCCTGATGGCCCCGACAAATGCCATCACATAGGCGAAGTTGGCATTCAGCTCCTCGATTGCCTTAAATTGTGCCTCCTTGGCGACCAGCTCCTTCTTCGCCTCAACCAGCTCACCCTCGACCCGAGCCACGCTCGCTTTCTCCGTTGATAGCTCGCCCTCAACATCCGCCAGGCGACCTTCAATAGTCAGGATTCTTTGGGTCAGCTCGGAGTTAGCCTTCTCCATCTCTTTCGGGTTCTCGACCGCAGTAAGGATCGACTTGGCCTAGTCGGCAACCCTGGCCTGTGCATTCCTCAAGTTCACGAGCTCCGAATCCAACTGGGCGTTGGACTTCTCCAGGAAGAAGGCCACCTTTTGGGAATGGACGAGAGCCGAGTACAGATTACCCGTCACTTTCTTGTGATGGGCGTTGGCATTATCCGTTTGCGTCCACCCCCAAGGTAAATTTTGTAGGCCCCTAGTGAGATATGTGGGCCAGCCTTCAGGGACCCTGACCGGAACGAGCAAGGGCGACCTTAGGAAGCTCAGCACTTCCGGAGAGAATTTATCCGGCGTGATCTCCGAGCTGCGAAAGGATATAAGTCGTCAGCGATTGATAAATATAAAGGAAAATAAGAACATACAGGATTGGACTTACCTACTCACCCGGTCCGCGTCCCAACCCAGCCAGGAGTCATCCTCTGGGTGGCAACCTCCTTCGGGAGCAGAAATGGGCTGAGAGGTCGGACGAAGGGGCGACCTCCCGAGTCCCCGGTTGATCTCCGACCGGTATGTGTCAATCTCCTCCCTCACTTTCTTCCGAGCAGGCTCGTATTCTGGTGGAGTTAGCCCCATGGTCTTCCTTTTTCCCTTGTCAACGGCGGAAGGACCGAAAGGGGTCGAACTTGGAGGAGGAGTGACGGAAGTTGACATATGTCGCATCTGCCCAAGCACCGACTTCTTGCGAGTGGCCATCATAGATGCGGAAGGTCAGCATCTGTAAACTGAGATGTCGGGAACTATATACAAGGAAAGATCCAGTCAAGCGAATCGTTGTAAAGAAGAAAAAGTCATCAACAAGAGGACTTACAGGGAATTTTAAGGTGACGCAGATAAGTGTACAAGCTGACCTTGAGACGGTCGATCTCGGAGTTCAAGGCATTAACGTCTAGACAGCTCGAGGGGGTATCGCAAACTAGGTGGAAGGCCTCCAGGAAGTTCCAATACAGATCAGATTTCTGAGGTGTGAACACTGCAAAAGAAAAAGAGAATTAGATCAGTACGACCTCGGAACCAAAAGCATAAGATTTACCGTGTTCAACTCGATTTGCATAATCTGTCGGGACGTGTATAGGCAGAGTGCTTGTAGGATCCACGGACTCCCACTCCCCTCCGATGAAACACCACTTCTATGCCAGCCCTCGACTTTGTTGGGGATCCCACATATGAGCTCCCAGCCCTTCCGAAGTCACACGACATTGTAGCCACCGGCTTGGGCAATGGGCGTCATCACATAAGATAATTCATCGGGGTTCGGCAACCGGTATAGCTCGGCTTGTACCAGCACCGTCATGGTAGAGAGAATATAGCTCCAACCATTCTGAGTGATTTGCGTAAGGCTTTGGCTCCAGGCCGCAAGCAGATGAGAAACAGCCGGATTCAATGGGAATCGAATTCCGGCCTCCATGGTATGCTCGTTCACTGTAATCATCCGGGCGGTGGCTGGTCGGCACTTTTGTCAGAGGTCGCTCCATAGAAATGCACGTCCCGGGGCACCTTGTATAGGTGACAAAGAGAACGCACAAATCAATCAGACATAACTGACAGATATTTTTCATGGGATGCCATGAAGTCCTACCTGACCCACTTCCGGTAGCTGCGTTCAGGTCGCTTGTATGGAGCTCGAAGTTGGTAGGAGTTATAATCGAAGACCCGCTCAAAGGCTCCATAATTTCGAGCCGGGGCAGAGGGACCCGCTGCCGTCATCCTCTCCGACGCAGCGGCACGAAGAGGGCTAAGATTCAGTGCGGGAAGATGAGTGATTTCTTCTAACTCTGCTAGAAATTGCTCTTCGTCATTACCTTCATCATCCCGATTGTCACCTGATGCACCAATAGATGGGGATACCCCTTTACATTGACAAGAAGCAGAAACAGAACTGGTGGCGGCGGGTTCGAGCTATGATTTACATTGTCCTCGTCCGAGGATGATGGAATCATGGGATGAGGGGCAGATGGGGTCATCAGAGAACTGGTATCGATAGCGAAGAATTGAGAAAGAGTTGAACCTTTACCTGAAAACTTGTAGTTGAAATCCCGAAAATCCGCCGAAAAATTACTTATCTCTCAAGAAGTGATGAAGGCAGAAGGGTTTAAGCCTAAAACCCTCGCCCCTTTTTATAGAAAAAGAGGAGGGGGTCAAGGTGCAATATGAATAAATTCAAGGCCCCCGAAGAAAATGAAGTCGCACGGGTCGCGCGTAGTCGACACCTTAGCCACCGATTAGGCGAGCTCGGGGCACATGACATCACCTATCTGCCAAGCCATCATGACAAATTTGTCACATCTCGCGCCGATTCAAGGGATTGAGGCAGTGATCCGCCCCCCAAAGGATGACGATTCGCTTTGAAAACACTTCCCAAGGTCGACTTGCAGCAGGTCGATAAGACATTGGGTCAAGTCAAGGCCCCAATGCGAGCCTGCGACCTCGACTTGAGGGAAAATTGTTGTAACATGAAATAGTTTGACCTACTGGATGCGGCGATTCTTCATCATACACTTGTCATTAGGGATGATTTCACTTGGGTCACGTAGGCCGCTAGGCGACTTAAAAGATTACGCAAGTCGCGAGGGGACTTGGAGGAATATAAAGGTCACGTGGTGACTTGGAAGATTGCACAGGTCGGAGATGACTTCGTCCCGAGGTCGGCTAAGGGATAAATATGGAAAAGATACGGGTAGTTAATGGTGCAGATATTGCGGAGCATATACACGGCAGGTTGATCCAGGAGCGGGATTCACGCATTAACGAAGGAAACTCCAGCCTTGGCGGCCAAAGCCCTAGCAAGCCCGCGAAGGAAGCCCATGAAGACTCTTAACCTAGTTCTTTGTCTATATATATATCGTGTATCATTCATTATAAAGGAGTCGAACATTTTAGGATTCTAGGCAGAAAAAGAGTAATAAAGTATTCCCGGCTTGGAGCCCCCAGACGTAGTCTTATTCAAAAGACAAACTGGGTAACCAAACTCCGGTGTTATTTCATTTATGTTGATCGTCCATTTAATTGTTATTTGTTGGCCGGAAGTTATAAACCGGGAACAACACAACTCTATCAGGTGACAACCCAAGATTCACCAAAGTCATACGAACTCATCAGACAAGAAGAATGTCAAACTGAGTTGGTAAATCAAACACTGAACAAGTGTACTTGATAAACAATGAGAGCAAGACATGTATGTACGGAGCTAACAGTGTGGGATTCAGCGGATCACAGTCAACGGCTATAAAGGACAAACTTGCATGCTTTTGGTCGTGCCGCCTCTGTGCACATCACATCCATCCTGCAAACCTACCTTAAATAGACCGAAATTCAAATTGCTCTCCAACGGCTAATTCGATTTTGTGCCTATATATATGGGATCAAACCTTCATAATAAGGTAACAGAAATTATCATCAAGCTCAAGCTATCCACAATTTCTGCACGAAGAACACAAAATCAAGAATATTTTCTAAGTGTTTATCACATAGTTCTTAGCACAGAAATCTTATCCTCTAGCTTTAGGCTACCCAAATACTAGGATAGATTTCCGGTTAGAACAATAAATCTTATACCCAAACCAAAAGTTAGGTTAAGTTTATTTAGCAAGGTTTCAGACTAGGGTTTCTACTTCTGATTTCTGGGATTGGTTGAGTGAGAACTCTTGAAACATCTGTTGTACTGTGTTGGACTAACACATTAATCTAAGCCCAGTTGGTTAAGTTGGTGCCCCTGCTGATAGGGAAGAGTGGACGTAGGACAAGTTGTCTGAACCACTATAAAAAATTTGTGTGCATTTACTTGCTTTACCTGTTGTACACTATCTGCACACACCTATTTAATTGTTGCATGCATATTCTAAGTCTGGATCAGATTTGCACCAAGCAACTCATCAGATCAGTTTGACACTTTCTCATCTGATATAAAACAGATTACTTAGAATCTGATTTGAGAAAATTGGTTTTTCACGGGTTAAACTTATCTTCCACACATCAGTTAAACTGATAGACACCGAACTGATCTACTCTCAAGCGATCAGTAAGTTGGATATCAGTTCAAACTGATTCACACGCACTCTAATCAGGCAACTTGCTATTCATACCTGATCCCACGAAAAAGTTTCAGAAGTCTATTCACCCCTCCCCTCTAGACTTCTGCCTCACTAGAACCTTTCGGGACCTACAATTGATGGCCGCACAGCCCTCTGGGGGTTGGTCTGCTCGCTCGTCGTTCTCCAGCACCCAGAAGTATACATCTTTGGGGGTCTCGTAGTGCCGGTACAACTGGCCAAACTAGTCCTTCTCAAGTACACTGGCTATCTTGCTCGCCGGGAAGTTATTTTCTCGGCCTTTCTGGTGCGGCTGGTCAGGCCAATCGAACTTATACCGAGCATTATACTTGACATAAGTGGGACTTTGTGGAAGTCCTAGAGGAGGCTCACCCACGTGGTCACCCCCATATGCGCCGTCATGTTCGCCTGCTCGCTCTCCCTCCTGCTCCCCCAAGTTCTCGCCACCATCGTTCCCACTGTCTACCGGGGAGGTACCCACTTCGTTAGAATTACCCAAGAAATAGGTTTGGGCCAAATACCAGTCCAGTTCATCAATAGCTTCCTCAATGGAGGTGGAGATCACCGTAAATCGGGGTTGTGGCCTCCGGCCGGCCCCTAAACCAGAGGTGCTGGCCCGTGAAGAAACATCCCCGCCGTGTCCAATGTGGTGGCAAGGCAATGAAGTCTAGCCCTGAGGGGATTCCGAGCTAGGGGATCCAAACACTGTAGCCGATTGACTCTGTAGACGAAGACATTTTGAAAAAAAAGAAAGAAGGAAAGAACAAACCGATTACCTAAAAAATCTTCGCTGGAGGAAGAAAGATGCCAGAGATATTTAGAAATAGGATTTTTTTAATAGAGGAAGAAGAAGAATGAGAAAGAGGAAAGCGGTTTACCCTTTATAGCTTCCGAAATAATGGATATTTTTTAATTTTAAAATTCGAAAAACCCTAGAATCTCGGGACTAGGATTTCGTGCGCCGATTTTTCTCCTATAATGATGGGATTTCTACCTTAGGACGCCACGTATATGGAAATCGAGGTGTCTCCTCGACATCTGCTAAGAAACAGACCAATAGTCCGGCCCCTGCAACGAGCACAGATAACCAGGGCTAGGGGGTATTATTGTACTCGGTCAAAGGCCCCTCGTCACCTGTTCGGCAAATGACCACGTGGACCAATGAACAAACAGAGCGTGCCCACCAATCTTACGGGTTCTCGCCAGGTAAGCGAGCTCCTTGCAAGACCACTTGAGCTCATCACGTGCTCGCCAACTTGGGCGAACACAAAACAAGTCAAGGGCGATCCCCCGGACATGAACAAGTGCCTGCCTAGGAACGGAATGCGTGCTCGCAATGACAAACAAGCACAAGGGACCACAGCCAGGACCAAGGGATGAGCAGAAGGCCACCGAACAGGAGGTGAACACAGTAGCAATAAGGCGTTGTCCGGATTGAACTTGCTCCAGTCATTTGAAGAGCCCTGGACGAACACAGCTTGTTCTCTCCATCATAAGCGAATTTTTTGCCTCCTAATTCACTTTCATCAGTGATCAAACTCTACTCTCCTCCCGAGGCGAGCATGAACTGATCATGTGGTTTTGATGAACTAGATTTGGAAGCCCACTTGTTCTGTTCATCTTTCTTCCCCCAGTCTCCTCCAGAATCTGCATTTCCCCCTAAGGCTAAGTCACTTTTGGTCACCTTCCTGTCCCCGGGTCATCCGAGAGAACACACGTGCCCACTCTTTAGGCGAGCATGGGTTTAGCATCCAGTCTCTTCATTCCGAGCAAGCACAAGGTTTGTAACACGAGACCAAACAAGTCAAGATCATGATCGCCCCACCGAGGCGAGCATCAAACCCCCCCAGCACCTAGCATACCTCATTGGCCACAAGGACAAGTCACCTGCTAAGCAAATACTACCTGGATGACAAGTTGAAGCCTTCACAAGAAAGCAAAGACATATGTCGGTCAGGAGAGTCCTCCGGGACACATATCAGTACCACATGTATTGCTGTAGGACAAGAAAAGTCCAGCTCGTGCTTGTCAAGGCAGCACATGTTTGCCAAGTAGTATAAATAGACCCTCTGAGGTCAATAAAAGAGTTCAGAAATTTCCCACACACTACTCATATACATGCTCTCCAATTCACAATCAACTTGTGCTCAACACGTATACACTGTGCTCGACACATCATATATTTTGTTTGTTTAGTTGTCAAAAGTAAAGCCACATTAAAATATCCACGTAGGACGACTAGCAACAACCATATGTCTAAATTAAAGAATATAACTTCTTTTTTTTACTAAATCTATTAATGTAAAAAATTATAAGACCAAATATGATTTAAATTCCTTTTTCTTTTGATTGATTTATATTGTTAATTTTCAATACAAAATCAGCCCTAAGTTCAAGTCTGTTGTTTATGAATATAACGTCAGCCCCAATATTTTTCTATATCATTTTAGAAATTAAATTAAATTTTTTGATATACTTTAAAGTAAATTCATTAAAAATATTTATGACCTTTTAAATTTTTAAAAATTAAAAACATTAAGATTTTGAAAAGTTATAAATAAAAAATTAAAATTAAAATATTATAATACAAACTTTTCAAAATTAAATTTAAATTATTTTTTTAACATTTTATTTTAATATATTTATATCGTTTACTTTTTCATGTCAAGTTCTAGTGCGTTCTTTTTTTTTTCCTCAAAAAAATCAATACGCTTTCGATCGACCCCAAGTCATCAACCTGCATAAAAGGAACATACAGAAAAAGATCTAATAATACTTAATAAGTTTAGAAGAAAGGGCAAATTCAGATGTTGTTCAAAAGGTTGTTCCAACATGTGTCACAATATTATCACAATATCAACAAACCCCTCCAACAACACTACTGATGTTAAAAGCAATAACTAGTATTTCGTGTCAGAAAAAGAAACAAGTAACAACTATCCAAACAACAATCATTACTTATCCAAAGCATAATAAACGGAATTCACTAAGCACAAAAGCGAGGTTTAGGCCCAACAAAACTTAAAAAAAAAAAAGAATGTAAATGACAGAATTTAAAATCTAAACAATTGTTTGCTCCTCAAAAAATTAAACAACATCAAATAAATGAGATTACATAATAGGAAATAACCTAAGTAAAACAAGATGGAGGATTGGGCCAAATCGATTTGGTTGCATCTTCATAATCTGTACAGACTCCCTCTCACTTCAGAAACTCCCCTTACTGCAAACTCTCTATCTGAACTCATCATCATACACTTCATCCAACATGTCAACAACATGTTCTCAGGATTCAATCTTGGATAATTTGTTCATCAGCAACATCAGCTTGTGCACCTTGATCACCAACTCCTTCAACCTTTTTTTGCAGCAGGTACATCCTCCTTTATAGTTTGTTGGTTCTAAACTCCAGCATCTGCTTCTTGATCTTGTCCACCATGGCCACTTGTTCCAATAGGATCAACATTAACATCTGATTCTCTCCCTGTTGGAGTAGAAAACATGCTTCGCCATAAGCTTTGATGTTGAACCAACTTATCAATCTGTTTCTGTATAGAATCTATATGGTCAACAAATAAATCATTGAAAAAAGTGATAGAAGATTTTGTTGGAGTTATATAATAAAAGCATTACTTTTTCTTTGGTTGTATATTGTTTTATTTCCTTATTGTTTTGAATGAGAATAACATGGTCAAATGATTGCATATTATATTTTCTTATATGTGAATGCAAATGCTAATACTTTATGTTTTACATAATGTGGTGTCACATGGAAGATCATATTATCAGTTCCTTATTGAGTATAAGTGATGGTTCACAACCTATATGAATTTGGACAAACCATTAGGATGGTTATAGTGTGATTCAATATTAGTTTGTCTTTACTATATAATTACGCTAGTATACTCTTTATAAATACGCTCGACTTCACTCTTGCCTAACGTTTGGGTCTTTTGCAAGCATCACTTGATCTCCTCCTCTGCTCAAGATATAGTAGTTCGATATCAGGATAGTGGCTCCTCTTATATTCAAACGGTAGCGAACAAATCAGTGAGCTCATGATATGATGAACTGCAATACGAATTTGGAACAAACACGAAGCGGTTGAATGCAGGCGCAAATGGCGCCGTAAGCCGCACACAGAGAGGTGGCGATGCGGCGGCGCGTGATGTGATGGCGCGTGTTGTGACGGCGTCAAACCCGACTCTTGATACCATTGTTGGGTGGATCCATTGTCTCCCTCTTCCTCTTCGACTTCGATTAAACCTGAAAAATACATAATAGAATAGAAAACCTTCTGTTTCAATGGAGGTTTTCACACGGTATATTTGGAGTTTACACAAAGATTCTTCTTCATTGCCTTAACCCCCAGTAGCTCTCTCTTTCTTCTCTTCTTCTCTCAATGTCAAGTTTTGTATTTTTTTTTATCACAATATCTCTTTTTCGGTGTATTCAAAAGATTGACAAAGATGTTCTATTTATATTGGTAAGGAGCAATCAATTCCATCGAAAATTCCTGAACAAATTGATAAGTCAATGAACAACTTAGGGAAAAGATTGGATAGGCTTTCAAGGGGGGTTTAAATGTGTGAAATTGTGGAAGAGTGGAAGGGAGTATGCTGGGTCAAAGCTATATAGGCTCAACTCAAATGAGCTCAACACATTACATAAATAATTAATATGGATGCATAAGGTGAGTTTTGAGTTTGTATATACATAATATGAGTTCTATATCTAGAATTTGGAAATTGGTAAAAATATGACAAAGGAACTCCATATCATAAAAGAGCTGATAAGTAATTGCAAAAACAACAAACTATCATCCCATTGGTATCTGGTGTTGATTAGCTAATTACCAAATTTTGAGTCCTATTGACTTCAAAAGGCTTCTTAAAAATAAATATTAAAGGCAAACGAATCATCAACATGCATTTTTTTTATTGTTTAGATGGTAATAGATAATTGATATGTGTCTTATGTATTTAAGAACCTACAAAAATTAGTTCTAATTGGGCTGATAAAAATATTGAGAATAAAGAAAAAAAAAAAAAAGATGTCTTGCCACCTGGAGCAAAAAGTAGTTCATTTAAGAAAAATAGATTTTGTGGCAAGAAGTATAATGCACAAAATAAACTGGACAATATTGGAAGATAAATCAGCCTCACAACTTTTGAATTAACAAATGAAAAATCGCTGACAAATTTTGACTTGAAATTCATATGTTATTTTATGTGGTTGTCGACTTGAAAGTTGATGTTGTCGAAAAAAAATTGTTTGTACCATTTAAGTGCGGCCATTGTTAATTGCAAAAGTATTTATGGAATTAAAATTGGCAAAGCAAGTTCCAGCGATGGATTAAAATATTTGAAAATAAATCGAAGAAATTCTAACAAGATACGAAGCAATGAACGTGGGGAGCACTGTTAAAGGAAACAAAACATTTTTCGTAGAGTTGAAACTGAAAACAAAAGGCGAGTAAAAATTCTGAAGAAAATGTCAGTCATAAAACCCTTTAACTTTAGATGGTAATAGCTGAGGAGGAAGCCGCCACAAAATGCCAGAAGTTGATAAGTACAACGGAAGGGAAGGAAGTCAAAATGGTTAAGAAATTGATGGAGAAAAATATGGGAAACAACCGACTAAGTTTAAAATTTTGAAGTTTAAATTTTAAAAATAAAATTGTGGAGAAATGGTGATTAATTGAGGATTAAAATTAAAAGTGGAAAATTAGTGATTAGCGGAGGGTTGTTAAGCCACGTAGGATTCAAAAAATTGAAAAATAGATAGAAGGGGGATTAAATATAGATGAGGCCGTAAAAATGTCCAAAACAGATAATTCTAAGTCACGACGAAATTAAGATTTTAAGGCTCCGAATATTTCTACATGCTCTCCGAATTTCCGATGTTAGCTTGGTTTACGGTTTTACGCATACATCATCTCACACAACACAACCGTAAACAAATACCTCTTTTTTTCTTTACTTTGTTTTTTGTGTATGTATTTTTCTCTCTCTTTCTTCAACCCTCCAATGGGTTATTTCAACGTGCATACAATATTCTTAATTTCTTAGTTAGGAAAATTTAAGCCCCTGGGTTTTTAATTTCCTCAAGGTACCATCATATTCGAGATTTTTTATAAGTATATCATATATATATATATATATATATATATATATATATATATATCTATCTTATAATCCAACCATCTTCTTTTCAAACTGCCACCTTGCATGTGGGTAATTAAATTAAATATTCGATCTCTCATGTCAGAGTGGTTAAGAAATTTTTGTAAGCTGCATGGAATTATTTGATACATGCATCTGAAAAAATAACAGTTGATAGTTGTGCAAATTTTCTACAAATTTCATGTGTCCCACCCATATATCTTGGTTTTATTGTGATTGATAGATATAATAAGAAGGATCAGCAAGTAACATTGGAAACAAGGAATTTCACATTTGGAGGTAGACAAAAGGGAAGACTCATTTGTTCTTGCACCAAGAATTTTAAAAGTAAATATCAATCAAGGTCGTTAGTTAAGACAATTTTACATGAGAAAAAATTCTTTTGTTGGCCATACAGTTTCATAGATCACATGTCTGTAGTCCAATCAAATTTAAAATTGTTAAAACTCGAACATGTTTTAATATTGCAAATATTTACAATTGTCTGAATTATTAACCATCTCCCATCTCTGAAATGAATGCTTATTATATATTTTTGCATTTAAGAATATATATATATATATGTTGGTTGTTTTGTGCAGATTGAGGAGAAAATAAAGGCTTTAGCTAAAGGGTTGGGATACAAAGTCCCTCTCTTTGTTAAAAAGAGAGGGAATATTTGATCCAGGAGTTGGGTGTTGTGGATCTATCTTATATTAATTAGGTGGGAAATTAATTAAGGGGTGAAAATGGGATCAATCTGTGTGGAGGAATGGGATCAGGGTCAAGAGAGTGCTAGTGAGGAGAAAATCTATGTGGCAGTAAGGTTGAGGCCATTGAATGAAAGAGAGATCATAAGAAATGATTCATCCGATTGGGAGTGCATCAACAACACAACCGTCATCTTCAAGAACACTAGTCTTCAAGAACAACGCTCTTTGCTTCCCACTGCCTACACTTTTGGTAAACAACCCCCCCCCTCCTCCTATCTTAATAATCAATAAATTAAGAGTTGTTCATTAGAAATAAAGGAGGGAATGAATATCTTTAATATCATAAGGATAGTTCAATCAATTGAATAGAAGGAAACAAAAGGAAAATATTTTTTGTGTGTCACGTTAGATGTAATTTAGAGATGTTTGGTGGGGGATAGTTAGAAATGGTGAAGTAGTTTTAGGGTTATTTTTTTATATGAATAAAAGATTGATGTTTTTTACAAATGGGAAATCAATTCACAGATGAGGAGGAAGTATAAAAGAAACACTTAAAGTATTAATGTGTTTTTTTAAAGAGTTGTTAAAGTTTCAAAATTATACGTTCAGATTCTTAGCTCTATTATACAAGTATATATACAGAACTTGACACCCATTAACTGTGTTCGTAGTTAATAAAGCTTACAATTCTTATTACAAATTTGATGGGTTCATCGTCGATGGACTTGGACACAATACTTTTTCTACTTATAGAAATGTGACAAAAGATTTTATCTTGACGTTATTTTAATTTCTTATTATTTTGAGGGCAGATAGAGTGTTTGGATATAGCTCTCATACGAGGCAAGTTTACGAGGAATCAGCCAAGAAAGTCGCCCTTTCTGTATTAAGTGGAATAAATTGTGAGTAGTTGTACTTTGCCTTTATCCACATATATTTCATATTCAAACTAGGATTTCTTGTCCTGTTACACAAGTTTTCGACATTGATACACTACTTTATTAGATAAATGACACTCTAGATTAGAAAAAAAAAAAGTAATGCATATAGACTTGTGATTAATTACACCACTAGTGTCATTTATTTCGGAGTGGGTCTTTTGTGAAATTAGGTTCACATGGACTCTCTAGATTTTTTTTTGAGTGTCACTATTATGTTTACATTTTGTCACTTTTAAGAAAAATGTTTGGTTTAAGAACAATGACACTTCACATGATAATGATATTTGAAGAAAAAGAATTTACGTAAACTCGAATTCACATAAGTGTTTGTCAGTGTACGTATTAGAAGAAGTGACACGATTTGTGTGAGAAAATTATGTCAAGTGAATAATATATAATATTAAGGCTGAGCATGTTGGAATTTGTGCAGCAACAATCTTTGCATATGGGCAAACTGGGAGTGGGAAAACATTTACCATGTCGGGAATTACAGAATACGCGATAACAGATATATATGACTACATCGACAGGGTACGCTAGCTAACGCCTATTAATTAGTAATTAATTTCTCATGCTGGCATATATTCATCGACTTCGTTTCAAATTAACTAATTTTATATGCATGCAGCATTGTGAAAGAAACTTCGTCTTAAAATTTTCTGCCATGGAAATTTACAATGAAGCAGCCAAAGACCCCCTCCACTCTGATGGTCCTCAACTTAGACTTCTTGATGATCCAGAGGTGAACCAATCAATATCTTACCTCCTTATTAATTGTGATCAACTAAATTCTAACCACTACTTAAAACCACTTTTTTCTCCGAATAAAAGTTATTTTATATGAGCTAATTGAATAATTAATTCATTTTTAAGTTGAATCTGCAACTAATTATAGATTAACTAATTATAAATTATTAAATTTTTAGTCAAATTTTAATAAATATTTTCATTTTTTGACCAAAACATTAAATTTATTATTCTCAAAGTCTGTTCAATTTTTTTTTCTAAATAAATCAATTTAAATCATCCCTCCAAAAACACAATCATTTAAAGGAAAAAAAAATATATGTATAAGTTTTATTTAATTATCCTTAGGTTTTTATTTTACTAACGTGCAGAGAGGGACCGTTGTTGACAAACTTACAGAAGTGAAATTAAGGGACTCAAACCATCTAAGAGAGTTATTGTCGATTTGTGCAGGTAAATAAATACTTACTTCTATTAGTGTGTATATATATATATATATATATTACATACATTTTTAGATTATGACTATATTTGTTTTGAGATTCACTATGACGGATTTAGAGATTTTTCAATTCACGTAATATTCTATTTCCAAATTTCCACATTTAGCTTTAACATCCACTTTTATAAAATACATTTATTTCTCAAAATTCAATATAATTACATCATTGGTTTTCTCTTATCCCACTCCACTCGTTCTATCTCAATCAATACAATATAATAATAGAATATCAATCACTATTAAAGCCCATTTGTAACGGGTTATAGAGGAGGGAAAGGAAGGGAATTCATCTCTTCTCCTATCTTTTACCATGTTTAGTTTGATGTATCAATAAACCTTTTGATCATGTATTAATACATGACCCGGTATTCCTTATCCCTCAAATGCAGTATTCTACATCCCAGCTGGGGGTGATACATATTGTATAAATTGTAATCCACATAACAAAGTGAATGATGTAAATTGTACTATCATATAAAATATATCTCATGATTCTTTATCTCTATATTTTACATCCTTCCAAACTAACATGTTCTTAATCATTAATTTGACATAAAGAATAATCTCAACTTACATCAGGATATTAAAATTCAGAGGATTTTAAAATTCAAATTATAAAAAAATAGCAATAGTCTAGGGATCTAGAAATTCATTTTGTCTTATTTTAATCATAACAATGTTGATCACTCTAACCAACATGACTAATTGTGTTCCTTCAGCTCAAAGACAAATAGGTGAGACCTCTCTGAACGAACAGAGCTCTAGATCTCATCAAATTCTACGCTTGGTATACTTGTTAATATCACTTACTAATCTAATATTTTTAAATATATATATATATATATATATATATATATATATATATTACATTTGATTTGCTATGGATATTTCTAATCCTGCAGACTGTTGAAAGTGAAGCTCGTCATTTCATTGGTGCCCAAAATTCAAGCACTTTAACAGCTTCTGTGGTATGGAACAATATTTTACTGACCAAATCGTAGGGTGAATTTTGTTATAATATTAGCATTTTGTTCTAATCTTAAAATAAATAAGAACATAAATACACTTGTTCGTTTAAAAAAATAAAAAAATGATTGAGGATAAATTAATATAGAGAGGGATGGTTAGTAAAAAGGGGATGCAATGGTGAAGAAATAATACTTTATAATAAAAATGTAAAATTTGTTACTAGTGAGGGAATGTATGTTAAAAGTGAATCTCGTCATTTCATGGGTGCCCAAAATTCAAGCACTTTAACATTTTCTGTGGTATGGAACAATATTTAACTGACCAAATCGTAGCGTGAATTTAGTTATAATATTAGCATTTTGTTCTAATCTTAAAATAAATAAGGACCTAAATACACTTGTTCGTTTAAAAAATAAAAAAATGATTGAGGATAAATTGATACATAGAGGGATGGTTAATAAAAAAGGGATGCAATGGTGAAGAAATAATACTTTATAATAAAAATGTAAAATTTGTTAGTAGTGAGGGAATGTATGTTGGTGCAGAATTTTGTGGATCTTGCTGGGAGTGAGCGTGCTTCTCAAACATTATCAGCCGGAACGAGACTTAAAGAAGGTTGTCATATTAACCGCAGTTTACTAACGCTGGGCACTGTGATTCGCAAATTGAGGTATTAATTGATAATGATAATTCTGAATCCAAAGTCATTTACTAATCCATATGTTTAACTGATGCAGCAAAGGGAGGAATGGACATATTCCATACCGAGATTCGAAGTTGACGCGCATATTGCAGAATGCGTTGGGTGGCAATGCTCGCACTGCCATTATTTGCACCATGAGCCCGGCCCACAGCCACGTGGAACAGTCGAGAAACACCCTACATTTTGCTAATTGTGCTAAGCAGGTTAGTACAAACGCGCAAGTGAATGTGGTGATGTCGGAGAAAGCACTGGTGAAGCAACTGCAGAGAGAATTAGCTAGATTGATGAATGAGTTGAGGACCTTAACCTTTTCTCAACATTCTGCTGGTGACAATAAAGAACATGTTATTCAAAAGGTAATGATGAATAATGGTAATGGCAATGAGAATTAATTAATGATGATATTTGGATTATAATTTTTCAGATGGAGAAAGAGATACAAGATTTAACTGTCCAACGTGATCTAGCTCATACTCGTGTTGAGGATATGCTGCGAGAATGTCAAACGCCAATGTCTTGGGTTTACATGCATCAGCACGACAAAGGGTCAGGGTCGTCGTGGACAGATGAATACTCTTCTCCATCAGAAGCATCAGAGATAATGGATCCCCTGAGGTTTGAAGTTGCCTCAAGAACATCGCACTTGTCTGAAGTGAAGCAAGAACAATTCTTAATGGCTGAAGAAGTGAAGGAAGAGCAATTCTTGTCTGATGACACGTCCCCCAGATTATATATCGAAAAGTACTTTGGTCCAGATCCATGTCAGGGATGGGAAAAGATCACCATGCACCAAGCTAATAACTACTTTGAACAAGATAACACCTCCTGCTCCAAGGATGACAATAAGGAGGTTCATTGCATGCAAGAAGAAGAAATCACCAAAACAAACTTAAATTCTCTACAACACGCGCGTGCAGCTTCTATTGGTACTTGGAAAGAATGTTCAATTCTTTTCATGGAGCCCATCTTTTAACTAGCTTAAGACTGACTTGATGACTGACTATATATGTAGGGAATTCTACTCGGGGCAAGCTGCTGGATGCATCTAACAAGAGCAAAAGTTGCGAAGCAATCCCAACTACATTATTCATGGACTCTCCACCTCAAATCGAAAGCATTAAGGAAACAGATGATCATGAAGAAGATGGAGAAAAAGAAGAAGAAAAACATGAGATTCTGTACAGTAAAAACAACTCTCAACATTCTCTATGTCTGGATGAAGAAGATGATGATCAACCGGAAGGCAGCCGTGTGAAACAAGTGATTGATTCTAAGCATGCATTGGATTTGGTGAGCTCACTAATCATTATTTAACTAACATGTAGAATGCTCATGTCCAAGTTTTGGTCTTTACCTGGGATTTTTGGTAGCAGGGAAGAAAAGCAGAAGACATACAAGACGGTAAAGCAGTAAAGCAGGAATGTGCAGATTCAAATTGGAAAGCTGAATTCGAAAGGCAAAAGAAAGAAATAATCAAACTTTGGGATGCTTGTGGCATTCCTTTGGTCCATAGAACCTACTTTCTCCTACTCTTTAAAGGAGATCCATCGGACTCAGTCTACTTGGAGGTAGAGCTCAGGAGGCTTTCATTTCTCAAAAACTCAATGCAAGGAGTGGATCAGTCTGCAACGTACATAACTAGTCTTTTTCAAATTATTATTATTATTATTATTATTATTATTATTATTATTATTATTATTATTATTATTATTATGTTGTTGTTGTTGTTGTTGTAAGCAATTAAATATTTGGGGCATACGCAGTATAAAATCTCTGAACCGGGAGAGAGAGATGTTGAGCAGAAGATTGCTAAGGAAGTATTCGGCAAAGGAAAGGGAGGCCCTATACCACAAGTGGGGCATCGACATCAAGTCCAAGCAGAGGAGGGTGCAGTTGAGCCGAAAACTATGGAGTGACGCTACCAACATGGAACGCATAAATGAGAGCGCCTCGATTGTTGCCAAACTGGAAGGGTTAAAGGAACAAGGGGAAGCCCCTAAAGAAATGTTTGGTCTCAGCCTCTTACCCAGACACTCACCCTCCAGGTCTTTCACCTGGACTTTCATCATTTAAACAACCCATGCCTGCCTTCCTTGCTCATCTGTAACTACCTACACTTTAGTGCTCAACTGCCTAACAATATATAATCTTTATTACGTATGCATGGGCATGGGCATGGGCATGGGCCAACAAGAGTTAATAATTTAGAATTAACCTTTTTTTTGTTAGTTTTCGAGTGTATATATCATATGTGCTTGGGATCCTAACTCTGTTTCTACCCCACCTAAACCTCTATACCAACTACTCACTCTATTCACTTATTCCTAAATAACAAGATGTGCACAGGGAAAAGGATCGTAGAATGTTACACTTCATCGCCTACAATTTTTTTGGTGTTTTTTTTTTTTTTAACTATATCATCTAAATATAAAAAAAAAATTACACTTCGCTATCTCACCTTACACCATTTCTGGTCAAACGCACCATGTCAGTTTTGGGCATGACGCATATTTCATATATTTCCTCTGTCCCATATTTTCTTGCACCTTTGGCTTGGCACACAAAACAAGAAATTTGAATAATGACTAGATTTTTTAGGGGAATTTTGTAAACATTTATGCGTAAAGAAAATAAATGAGTTGTATTGTGTGTGTGAGCCAAAAAATAATGACATTTTATGTAAAATTGTGGATATTGTGAGGTTGGGGTTTATGAAGAGTTTTCTATTTTGGGGTGTGCAAATTATTATGGGACGTCCAAAAAAGAAAAGTGTGCAAATTATAATGAGGCGGAAGTAGTAACAAAGTACAAATATAAAATATTTAAATGGTAATCTGAAAATATGCAAGTCGGATAACAAAATTTTTAATTTTCCCTTGGATTTATGACAATTCCATCCCTACTAGGATCAACGCAAACATGCACAGACCAGTCACACAGGATGGTGTCTCCTATAATCAGAAATGTACACAATTACACAATGGCATTATGATTTAAGAACAGCTCCTTCCACAATTTTCCAACCTGATTTTGCAAAGGACATCTCGTACCGTGTTGTGTAGGTTATACTATACGAGTCATTATGCTCAGGGTGGGCTACATCAGTTAGTTGAGCCGACTCTTGGAGAGTTGCTTCCACAATAGCACGACGCCCATCAATTGACACTGTTACGCTATCAATATTCAGATTCACAAGTTGGTAGTCCCAAAACCAACCATGCTGAGAAATTTCAATAGCTTTGTCTGTCCAGATCTTTAGCATTTGACCATCCAATACCTGCTATCAAAAGTTACATGTCCACACAAGTGTTTTACCAGCTATATAACACACTAATATATGTAAAGTAGAATACATGCTTCCACATGGATAATTAACATTGAAGGAGCAGTGACAATAAGTGCCCTGTTTTAACTCTTGGGGTATAATCACAATACATTTTGCCCTCGCATCATGCTAGCAAAGACCAATTGAAGTGTTAAAAGCAAGGTAGTTAAAAGCGCTCGCTTTGTCGCTTAAGCGGCTAAAGCGGAGCGGAAACTATTGATACCGCTTTGATCACTATCAAGCGGAGCGATTTTTATGTCTGCCCCACTTTTTTCTCCAAATTTGCTCCATATCTGTTATCTGTCCACTTTTTTCTCTGTTTTGTTATATTTTTTAATATTATTTCTCATCCCTATCACTTAATATCACCGCCTCTTATTTAATATTACTAATAACTAAAAGCCCAACAGCCCATTGAATAAGATAAGTTAAAGCCCATACTTAAAAGCCCAAGTAAATAAATAAACTAAGAGATAATTATTAGATATGTTAGAATTAGAATCGCGGGAATTCTAGAAAGGAGCGCGCAAACGATCAACCAGAAATCCCAAGCAAGTCTTTCTATACTCCTTCTTTCCTTTATTTTAAGAAAAGGATCAACACAACCTACACATTCAATAAAATTTCAGAATTTTAGAAGTTGCAATTTTTCCCTTCTTTAATTCTTCTTAGCCACTTCTAATCTGCTGTTATTTTTTTCTATTTTCATGTCACTCACTTTGTCCCTTGTGTTTTACTATATAGAATTACTTAATGTTGTTATTTGTGCATATGATAATGTTGATATTTGTGCATATGATATTATGCATAATGTTTTTGTAAAGGTGTGTTTAACCTCGGTGAAGCGCGCTTTTTTTTTGCGCTTTGCGCTTAAAGCGTTAGGGAGTTTTTTCGCTTTGAGTGCGCTTTTCGCTTTTAACTACCTTGGTTAGAAGTTTGTTTAAAATTCCCACCACAGAAATGAAAGAAATACATAAATGATGAGAACAGCGTTGACAAAAAATGCTCTGGGAGGGAAAAGAAGATGGAATTAACAAATACCGATCGCAAGGCAACTTCCATATAGAAACTTGCTACCCATGCACTTTAAATAGCTAAACAGTAATAACTTTCTAGGAGGGAAAAAATGGAATGGTCCCTGGAAATCAATAAATCAAATCATTTACTCCCCACAAAATTATTCTTTTCCAAATCATATTTGCATCAACATAAAAAAAAACAACAACAAACCGAGCCTTTAATCCCAAATAATTGAGGTAGGCTACACATTTGTATCAACAATATCTCATAAAATGAAGGTGAGAGTAATAAGAAATTTCCAGTTAACCATATTCATTTTTCTAGTCTGTTACGAAAATGTAATAGAGAAGAACTGGTCCTCAACTCTGACAATTCTCCAAAACAATGATGACCAAGAGCTAGTGACTTCACACTTTGCCACTTGCGCACAAGATTTTCTGCAAATCTTGCATCCATTCGTGGTATTGCATCAGAATTCTCAACTAGCAGTGACCCTGGAAGTAATATACTGTGGTTTTCAGGGAAAGCAGACACAAAAAACCAAATTTTGGCAGAAAAGGAACTCTTTTGCTCATTAACTGAAATTTAACTTTACAAACGTACGCCAGGTTCGCTTCTCATTATTCTCTTCATTTTAAGGTTATTCCTTTGGTTTTGGAACACTACATAATTAACATTAAACCGTACCCACATTGATGACATCAGAAGCCGTAGTTGTTGAGGCTGGGTCTTTATGTAGATTGGGAGAGCAAGTTCGAGATGATACAACCTGCTGCACCAGCGCACATGATCTTTACAGATGCATCTTTAATCTTATTAGTAATAATATCTTGCTGCTGCAGTCCATTAAAATGACTCATCTCCGGAACTTTAAACAGGTGGGAATCTTGATCAAGATTCTCCTCACTCGAAACCAGTTGATCGTGACTCTTAATCTCATTCTTCTCATAAAGTACGAAATTCTTTCCCTCGTTACCAAGAGGAAATACTTTCCGCAGTGCCTGAATTGCACTAACTTTTACACCGTCAAGCACAGCAGTAGCTTCGGCTCCAATTCTCGCAATAGCTGCAGCAGCAGCCAATGGTGAGCGCCCTACACCTTCCAGTTTCTCCAAATATCTCAAAACTATAGGGTCATCGTAATAATCTCCAAGCTTAAACCTCACATCTTGTGTCTCTCTAAATCTAGGAAATACCACTTCCATCAACCATGTCTCTAATAGTTTGCGGAGTCCGGAAAGGAGGTCATCTTCTTTGTCATCCTTAGAGTGTTGTATAACGAAGTTAATGATGGACGGATCTCTGTAAGGCGAGTCTTGATGATCCAAGCCCAACCACGCAAGGCATTCATCAACCTCACCAACAAGAAGAGAGCAAAGACCTCTTTCAAGTGCAAAGTCCATTTCTCGATTTTGTGGGACCCCATAAGTTGACGAGTTCCCGACAACAGAGATCTTGGTTTGTTGAAGTTGCTGAAAAAGGTTGTCAGCATCTTGAATAAGATGAGGTTTTTTGCTTATGAAGGCTTGAGAAACTAGAGCAACAGCCACTCCATACACTTCAAAACTTTCTGCAGGTATGTTGCTTGGTGTGGCAGCAAAGAGATCAACCTTACACAAATGGAAATTACAAATTGAGAAATATTTGCATAGTGAACAACGGAAAACGACAAATTAAAAACACTTACTTGCTCAGCAGCAGTCATGTGCAGAAAAGCTTCATTCATGAAATCCTCACGTGTGAATCCTCCAGCAATAGCAGCTGCTCCTCCTCCACCAACAGACCACAAAATATTTCGTACACCTTGAAGACCATCTCCCCTTTTGGACTGGTACTCATCACCTAGTGGTAAAGCTAAGAGCTCTAAAACGCAGCAGGGGTTGATTTCTTCTAGGGTCTCATCTATCTGTGCTTGCAAGTTAGGGGCAAGGTTGCTTGCACCTTCCTCCTGCATCAAACATATATTTCTATTTTTAGATAAGTTTCTAGGTAAGCTGTAGTTGAGGGTTTAATCCTAGATCATCAAATGCAGCAGATCTTCAAAGCATTCTAAGCAATAATAACCCAACCTGCTATAATATTCCTGCAATGAAATGAAAAGGAAATGAGAGATTTATTACCATGCCTTATATTTACAACTCTTATTATTCCGGTAAAGAAAATGAGGATAGCAGGGGCTTAAGAGGCACTACAATGTATAGAATCACAACAAATACAAGTACTGCAACATTTGATATGCATAAGATTTAGAGGGACCGATTTAATACTGCAAACTAAAATTTTTTAACAAATGTATTACAGGACCCCACAAAAAAATACACGACACCGCAGTAAGATTTATTTAAAGATCCAAAACTAGTTCAGAACATGGATGTCTAGAATGTATTGACAGCTTAAACACCACAAAAAAATAAAAAATATAGAACACCGTGATTAAATTACTCTAACCAACCTGCAGCAGCTTGAGTGCCATCTCAAGCACCTCACAACCTCGAATAAAATCAGGTGGTGATGGTGCCATGGCATCCCTAGATAAATCAACATAAGCAAGTGCCATTGACAACACAATGTCTTGCTTGAATGACTTGGGTAGCCTCTCTCTCAACAAGCTCTCTCCCATTTGAATAACCAACTCTGTCTCCCCAGCTTCTTGCAACACACACAAGGCTCCAGGAACCTATAACAGCCATCAAGACAAAATATTAATTGATCAACTTCGGTGAAGGGAATGCTACATATTAGAATGATTGATCGTATGTTACATTTTTAGTAAGCTGGATACTTTTAGTTAGTTAGCTAGTTTGTTATTATCAGCTGTAGATTACTCACTTAACTACCTAGCATTCTTAAATTAACGAAATGGGATTTTATTAATAATTAACAACAGAAAAGAAACAGTCTACCAAGCAGATTTTTAGCTCAGGGATATCGTCTTGATTCTTAGCTGCATCATTTTTACAATTCCTTCTATAACGCTCAGCTGACTACTTTCCTCCATATAAGGAAGTTCCAGTACTCACTTTCATCTTATTTTCCCGTATTCACAAGAGAATCTATTCAAGTTTTTACTCTTTGAAAGAGATGACATCTGTTTCATCTCATTTTCATTGGAAACACAAATTTCTAAATTTTAAAATATAATAAAGAGGCCTATATTGAAAACCTATTACATTATGCAATTATTGGAACGCAATGTACCAAAAAAAGCATCAATTCCCAAATGTAGAGTGAACAGTATCCAATAACTAATTTGCTGCTAATGAATCTATTTATTTCTTTGATTGTCAACGCATAAGAAGAGTTTCTGAAACTCAACTTCAACGTTTTCTTTTCCATGTCCATTTTCACATTCCCAGCGCAATCCTATATCAAGTACTAGTTTAGTGCCCGCGTGTTACGCGGTTTTCTAATTAAAAATTGCAATATTTTCAATAAATAATATATTTAATAATTAAAAATAAAAATATGTGCATAAATGCACTAAATATGAATTAATAATTTTTTAAGGTGTATATTAGTAAATTTCCTTAAACCTTTGAATAAGATTATTGTGCCAAATATTATTTATCCATGTTAATATGAAGTTGAAACCTACAAATCAAAACAAAATAAATCGACTAAGAAAAAACTAATAAATTAATTAACATGTAATAATTAAAAAAAAAAGTGAATGAATTATAATATAAAATATTTTTGCCACATAAATTATGCTAAGATATACATAAGAGCAATTATAAAATAAAATTATTTATTAAAAATTAATAATTAAATATAATTCACACTAAGATAAAATGCATTTAGAATGAATATTTTATTTAAGTCAAACAAAAATTACCAAAAAAAAGATAAATAAATAATATTATATAATTAAATAAAATATAAAATAATAAATATAAATTATACATTTTATAAAAATAACACATAAAAATGACATGTGTACTCAAATTTCTCATTGAATGAGACATAGGTTAAATTAACATGGAGTTGACATATCATGGAAAAAAAAACTCTCTATTAGAGGGATATAGGATATACAAAAATAGAAGTACACATAGGATTTACTTTTAGTGGCATGTTGGATTTATTATTAATGACATGTACACTAAATTTCTTCTAGAATGACACATGGGTTAAATCAATGTAGATTTTACACATCATCGAGAAAAAATCTCTATTAGTAATATAGGGGATTGTAAACTTTCTATTTTATCCCACATAACAATTCAGAACATAAAGATGATGCTGATAATTAAAGAAATAAAACGCAAATAAATTTATAATTTTGGCAAAATATTAGATAAGACAGCAATAGAATTTCCAATTCTTCAAAATTCGCTTAAAAAGGGCACAGAAAGAAACCTTAACCCAAGGTACTTGAGTAAGAAGGGTATCAAATTCATCATCAGCGAGGCATTGGTTGTAGTCTCTGCGAGAGCTTGGATTAGCGAGAGTTTCACAAGCGGCCTGGAGGATCTGGCGTCGGCTAATTAAAGCGTCGTCACTATAACCATGCTGCGGCGGCTTCGAAACCCTAGCGTCGTAGGCTCGACGAATACCGTCGCCGAGGAAATGCGGCTCAGCGCCGAGGACACGGTAGAAGTCGAGGGGCATCGACACGTGGCGCTCTGGGAGGGAAGGTAGGGGAGGCGGCGGCGCAGTAGTTGCGACGTCGGGAGGAAGGAATTGGAAGTCGGCGAGGAGGCGGTCGGCCCATTTGCTGGTGGCGGAGCCGCCGGTTACGGCGGCTTTGGGTTTGAGGTTGGGCTTTTTGGTGAATCGGTTAGAGAGAAGGCGGGGAGGGTAGATTCCAATGCTCAGTTGCGTCAATGCTTCCATTGTTGTTTGGGATTAGCGGGGGATTACAACTCAGACTTCGGTGTCCCTTTTGAGGCTATTAAAATAAGTCATTATAATAAGGAGAGAGAAAAGAATAACAAGAGGAGACCTTGAACTAGGGTGTGTTTTGCAAATAATAATGCTTCTTGAGTTCCTCGAAAGTTGGTAATTTGTAATATTATTTAATAAAGTAAAGAGAATTTGATTTAAGCAAATGGAAGTTGGTACCCAATAACTTTGAAGAATCTGGTTTTAAGTGCTTTGAAGAATTGATTTGTTGAGTTTGCAAATACTTCAAAAGTGATTATGGACCAAAAATAAGTGATTTTAAACTGCTTGAGTTTGCAAACACTTACTAAAAATGAGCAGATCAATTGAAATTCTCCATATCCCTCGGTCCTAATTATTCTTTTTCTTTTTTATTGGTCAAAAGTAAATCTCCTATCTAAACATAGCCTAGATAAAAGTTCATTAAGGGTCCTAGTCGATATTCTTCATGGATGTTTCTAGATTTAATAAATAACACACTCTACTTTAATGTTCATCAAAATTGTAGGGTTTAATGTTTAGGGTTTAGGGTTCAAGGTTCAGAGTTCAGGGTTCAGGGTTTTTTTAGGGTTTACTCATAAATCACCAAAACAAACAGAGCTCAAGGTACATCAAAAGGGTAAAGAACAAACTGATGTGCACAACAGGCTGTGCAACATATAAAATAAACAGAACTAGAACAAAAGTACATATCAAAAAACATAGTAATAAGACCTCAATGGATTCGAAAGGTTGGGTAACCAATCTGATCCATACGAACGAGTGCGAGGAAATATTGGGGAGCCGAATGCACGTAAACAAGATGAAGCGTGTGCGAATCAACTCCCAAACGAGTTATATAATATGTTGGACGATTACCCTCTCTGAGAATGTGGGGTAACACGAGATTGAACCTGTGCCAGAATAGCACGAATATGAGTAAGAGTATGTTGAATCTGCCAAGGACCAGCATAGTCTGTCTAAAGTAACCGCACCACCACCAAAGCATCCAACTCAACCCAAATCGGGCTATCGAAACAACAAGCCAATGAAAGACCATGGAAGAGCGCCTGGAGCTCTGTATCAAAGCTGGAAGTCGCCTCCAAAGGCGCGGGAAAGGCCAACCGAAGATCGCCAAGATGATCCCAAATCAACCCGCCACCAAAAGGCACCCCGTAAGTTGATCAAACGAACCATCAATGTTGAGCTTAATCCACGGAGCAGGTAGAAGAAGCCAACGAACCAAAGTAGACCCGATCGGCCTTTACCGGAAGAGAACTGGACGGCATAAAAGCAATGGACGGTGTACACCCACGCCGCTGGACAGGAAGAAGCTTTCCCGCGAGCACTAACAAATGCAAGTGATGGATCACTTGCCATATATTATGTGAAGCACGAAAAGGTATATCACGATGCTTGTGGCTATTCCTCTCTGTCCAAGTGAACCAGAAAATCAAGCAAGGAACCAAAAAATAAATATGTGCAGTGTGTGCATGTGGAATGAGATGCCTCTAGAATTCAAACATATGTGTAATACGAGTAGTGTGTGGAAGTGCACAATGAAACCACGATGTAAAGTATAACCACACCGGCTGAACAGCAGGACTCAAAAAGAAAAGATGGGAAACTATCTCAATCTGAGGATCACTAGGACAACATTGACACTTCGAAGGAAGGGCAATGCCCCAAGAGAAGAGGCGGGTATCAATAGGGAGATGGGTAGTAATAAGGCGATGAAAGAAAAATGATGCAGTCACTCAAGATAGGACCAAAAAGGTCCCAACTAGGCAATCTCTCCCGAACAGACTCCCAAGCTGATGTCAATAATAAATCACCATGAAGAGTAAGCTTCCACCGCATGACATCACCCCCCGAGGAATGCAAAGGTACACTGACAATATCCGACACCAAAGCCTCAGAAGCGCCTCCACTCTGAAGCAAACCTCTCAACTGAGTAGTGACCCACTGCCCCTCCTGAATACAATAACGACCCAAAGGTTGCCAAACAGGAGGACTAGAAAACTCCACAGACTCAATCAAAGGTCGATCTCGAAGCCAAGTATCAAACCATAAACAACACTGATCCCCAGAACCAACCGACCAAAAAATATGCTACTGAGCTAACAGATCAAACTGAACCAGACGTCACCATGGATAACTAGCAAACTGAGATAACCGCCGCTGACCCGAAAAACTACTTGGACAATACTTGCGCTGAAGAAATCGAGCCCACAAAGAAGACTGTAAATGGAACCTCCAATACATTTTCATATTGTACGCCCCAAATAGATCCCATAAACGCCTCAAACCCAAACCACCTTCAGCTACAGGAACACACAACCAACGCCAAGCAATCATAATCCGCTTCCACTGGCCCAATGTCCCACCCGGCGGCTGAAGTGCCTGTAGATAATAAAGGGGGAGAGTCGCAAGAGTACTCCAAATGAGTAACAATCGACCACCATGAGAAAGATGCTTATGCGACCAACCCTGAACCACACTCTGCATCTTTTCACAGAGACGATCAAACAAAGCTTTCTTCCGATGACCCTTATACAGAGGAATGCCCAATTAAGTGAAAGGTAGAGTACCAAGCTGAAAACCAGTAAGCTGATTGTTGTGCCCGATTTATATTTCCAGCCAACAAACAATGAATGAACCAACGAAAAGAGTAAAAGACGATCAAACAAGTAACAAATGCTCAATTTGGTGACCCAGTTCGTCTATGAATTAGACTATTTTTGGGGGCAGCCAAGCCAGGATATTTGTATTGTTGTTATTTGCTTATAATACTAGAGATTTGCCAACCTTTTTCTGGTATGGCCGGTATGGCCTATATATACGAGTATTTTCGTCTCTTGGGCGGGGATTTACAAGGAAAGTCATTAAATAAAGCTTCAATCCCGCTAGCTGAGAATTCCACCTTGCTGGGTCAATGGTCGCTATAATTAGTGTGCGCCATTTGCGGACCGAGTCACAAGGGCGGATATTGCGGCTTGTTGGGCACTTCTTATTATTGACGGATCTTGCTACTTCACGACCTCCGGCTTACGGAGTTCTTATCACAAATCACCTTCATTGGTCACTAATCGCGACCTGCCATCCTTACAACTTTTGTGTAATTAGTGCTCTTGTGTGGCGAAATAGTGAATTGATGCTCTTCGGATATGAACATGTGACCATTCGACCTTCCGTGGCGCTGGGCTCCCGACCTCTGGTTCCCGGGGTCTTGTCTCCAAATCGCTTTACACGGTCATCGGAGGGTGATTCATTTACTTTGCGACTTGTCCATGGGATGGGATTATTCATATCACAACACTGATGCACCCTAGGAGCCCACTCCTGCTCAAACCGCTCCCAAATATAGAAATTAGACTTCTGCACATTCACGGATTGACCCGTAATAGCCGAATAATGCTCCAAAAAATCCATCAAAGAAGCCAAACCGGTCTCACTCGCCCTCGTGAAAATTAGGACGTCATCAGCATAAGACAAATGAGAGACATGAAATACACCATGAGTACGATAAATCATCTCAGGACGATTCTGAATGAGAGAATCAAGACGTCGAGAAAGATACTCCACCGCAAGAATAAATAAAGCACGCGAAAGAGGATCCCCCTAACGTAACCCCTTGGAAGATGGGAAAAAACCAGCATGACTCCCATTCACCAAAACCGAGAACCAACAATGCTCCACACAATTGCTCACAAACTCAATCCATCGTGGCGGGAAACCCATGCGCATGATTTCTCTTTGACTTCGGCTTGGGAGTCTGTTGGGAGTAATTGCCTAGTTGGGACCTTTTTGGTGCTATCTGGAGTGACTGTCTTTTGCCCACTACATATTTTTTCCTTCGTCATCTTATTACTGACCACTTACCTATTGATACCCATCTTTTCTCTTGGGGCATTGCTCTTCCTTCGAAATGTCAATGTTGTCCTGATGATCCTCAAATTGAGACTATTTCCCATATTTTCCTATTAAGTCCCGTCGTTCAGTCGGTGTGGTTATACTTTGCATCGTGCCCCAACACTTCCACACACTACTCATATTACACATATTTTTGGATTCTGGAGGCATCTCATTCCACATGCACACATTACACATGTTTGGTTTTTGGTTCCTTGCTTGATTTTCTGGTTCACTTGGACGGAGAGGAATAGTCACAAGCATCGTGATATTCCTTTTCGTGCTTCACATATTATATGGATGGTGATTTACCACTTGCATTTGTTAGTGCTTGTGGGAAAGCTTTTTCTTGTCCAGTGGTGTGGTTGTACGCTGTCCGTTGCTTTTATGCTGCCCGATTCTCTTTCGGTCCCGAGGCCGGTCAGGTCTACTTTAGTTCGTTGGCTTCTTCCACCTGCTCCGTGGATTAAGCTCAACACTGATGGTTCGTTTGATCAGCTTACGGGGGTTGCTTCTGGTGGCGGGTTGATTCGGGATCATCTTGGCGATCTCCGGTTGGCCTTTTACACGACTTTGGAGGCGACTTCCAGCTTCGATGCAGAGCTCCAGGCGCTCTTCCATGGTCTTTCATTAGCTCATCGTTTCGATATCCCAATTTGGGTTGAGTTGTATGCTTTGGTGGTGGTGCGGTTACTTCAGATAGATCATGTCGGCCCTTGGCAGATTCAGCATACTCTTACTCGTATTCGTGCTATTCTAGTACAGATTTAGTCTCGTGTTACCCACATCTTTATAGAGGGTAATCGTCTGGTAGATTATATGGCTTGTTTGGGAGTTGATCCTTACATACTTCATCTTGTTTACATGCATTCGGCTCCCCTATATTTCCTCTCACTAGTTCGTATGGATTAGATTGGTTACCCAACCTTTCGAGTCCATTGAGGTTCTATTACTATGCTTTTAGATATGTATTTGTTTTCTAGTTCTGTTTCATTTGTATGGTGCACAACCTATTGTGCACATCAATTTGTTCTTTACCCAGTACCTTGAACTCCATTTTTGGTGTTTTGTGAGTAAGCCCTGACGGGCGATTATTTTTGTTTAAAAAAAACCCTAAACCCTAAAAAACCCTGAACCCTAACCCCTAACTCCAAACCCCTGAACCCTAAACCCTGAATCGTGAACCCTAAACCCCTCTCCACTCTCTAGAATCCAAAAACACACTTTCACACCAAGAACACACACACACTTCATGCATTGATAATCATTACTTGCTGACGGATTTCTCATTGGAAAAGTGCCGGATCAACGTTCTAAATCTTGGATTTATGTGTGTTCATCATGTCACTTTTTCTGAATTATACTTTCTTTTTGTTTTTTTGTTTGGCTAACGTTTGATCTTTTATTTTCTTGTTAGGTTTTTCGGTGACATGGATTTTGGTTTTTTCTACTCCTGCAACAACTCTTCTTGCCAAGCCATTGAGATTTGCCTTGGTGGGTAAATTATCCCATGCACTACCTTTTGGGATACAAGTGATTAAGGAATTTCTACACTGAAGATTTAGGGGGGTTTCTCTTGGAGCTTCCTCAATGCTCGTCATATTTTACTTCGGTTAACTAATGAGGAGAATTATACGAGGTTGTGGTTGCAAACTCAATTTCTGGTTTTTGGTTGTCCAATGCAAATTTTCAAGTGGACCCCCACATTCTGCCCACTTTTGGAATCGTCGTTGGTTCCTGTTTGGTGTGAATTACCTGGTCTCCCCGCTCATCTATTTGAACATTCGACATTGTTTCATATTGGTCAACATATAGGTAAGCCTCTCTAGGTTGATGTTCCTATTTCTCATCATACGTGTTTGTCCAAAGCTCGTCATTGTGTGGAAATTGATTTGCGTGTTGAATGTGTTAAGGAGGTTCTCCTTCGTATTGAGGGTGTTGTGTTCAAACAGAAGGTGTTTTATGGTTTTGTGCCATCATATTGTGATCTTTGTTCACATATGGGTCATAAGAAAGAGGGTTGTTATGCTTCCGGGAATGGGCCGCATCCTCAACATCTTCAGAATTTGCATCTGGAAAATTCAAATTCGACGACAGTGAAACGTATGTATGGGAAGGAGCCAACGGTGGTTTTAAGTGGTTCGGTTGTTGTTCCAACCATAGCCGAGCCATTCACGGTTCAGTCTGGTGCACACTCTAACACTTTAGATTCGGGTCAGTTTGTTTCGGGTAAGGCAACGTCATCTGGTTCGAGAGTTCATCAAGAGACTTCGGGTTCGACTAATGGGTGTGATGTTTCCAACTCGTTTAATGCTTTGGAATCTTTGCCTGAAGAGCCTTTGGAAGACGGTGTAATTCAGAAGGGTCTTAACGTATCAGGGCCTGACTCCTTTGTTGATGATGAGTCGTCGCCTGAGGTTGAACCGACTTGCTTGCCTTTGTTGTAACCTAGATTTTACGTCTAGGGCCACAAACAAATAATCTGTGAATCATGAATGTGATGGAACACGCCAGTGAGGGTGGTCCGTTGCCAGGATCGATATTTGATGCCAAACGAATACATACCAAAATAAAACCAAAACGCATCTAAAGCAAAAGGTCAGATTTTGTTACCCTTGAAGATCGAGGTGTTGATTCCACTGTAGATCTTCTAATAAGTTTCCCAACCTCGTTCGAATGCCGGTTGGACAGTAGTCTGTCGAACGTGGAGAATGGCCTGCAATTTCGCCTCCCTAAACCCTAGTTCGCTGGCTGCTACAATTTTGGTCTGATTTCGTATGCCTTTAGGGTTCTGGACAAAAACAAGGCCCTTTTTATATGCTTCATAGATTTTCGTGGGCCAGACTAGGGATCCACTAGAAGGTATAGGGTTTGGGCTTCTTCTGGACCCAAATACTCTTATGTTCAGCCCAGAACATTAATTTGACCCGAGAACATTAATTCATCCCACTAGAGAACTAATGCTGCACTCCCGTCCTATCCCGAACCGAATCAGGGCTTCTATTAGACTTTATAATTCCATGTGTTGAAGATATCGAACGTCCATTAATTATTAAAGCTTCTGACTGTTTTAATTAATTAATATCTATTATTCCTTGAGTAGTACCACTCAACCTTGTTGTCGTATGGATTAAATCCACCTGCAGGGTTTAATACGACAATCCTTTATGAGTTTCCTCAAGGGGACGTCATCATCCTTGATGTCCGTGACACTGCGTGCTAATGACAATAAATAGATATCATGCGAGCGATGTCACTACCCAAAATACGAAGTGTGAGAGATCTACCAAGATTCTCACCTATAGTAAATCAAAGCAGTGAACAAGCACCCCACATATCTAAATACCACACTTTGGGTTGAGAATTACAAAAGTCACCAAGACCTCTAGTTCTTCATAACAGTCAGAATAGAAGAACATGTCTTATCTGTGACCCATTCAATACGACATAGCGCACTAGTACAAACTAATGGCCAAGACAAGCCACCAACAAGTTTATTCTACAACTTAAACTAATTGTTATGTCCAGAACTATCTCAGTTGTGAATACTGTTTATATCTGTTGGGAGATGAATTTTAATAAAGATTTATGATTTTGATTAGATCCCAAAACCCCTGAGTATGACATGTTCAGAATGGTCTTGATAAGTTGAGTCAGGATTCAGTTTTTTAATATTCAGGATGTTATCTGTAGAATGTATAGTAAGCAGATATAGTTCAGGATAGTTATCAAGACTCAAGAGGATCTTGAGTAATCAAGACTCAGCGAGAAGACTCAGCACAATAGTCAGTATAAACTACAAAGATTCAGAAGACCCTGAAGACTCAGAAAAACCTCAGAAGACCACAAGACACAAAGATCAAGATCGAGAAATCAAGATCAAGAATATCAAGGCACGCGAAATTATCAAGAATCGAGAATGTCTTGAATGCTCAAGATGAACTCGAATGTTCCGAGGCAATGAATATATCTATATCGAAGGATGCAACATCGAGAAGATTGCGATTCCTTAGAAAGATAGATATCCGCCAAGACATTCGGGAAATGAGATAAAAGGAACTAAGTCGAAGTGTTGTTAAGGTTATATCAAACTCGAGTTTGTAACCAAAAAGAGCCGTTGAAGGTGTCTACTTTAATCGGAGACAAAAGTCAAAAAAAGAGAAAGACAAACCGACAAATGACGGGTCTCGAAAAGGATGTCGATGTACAAAAGTTCCAGATCGCAAAAAGTGAAGACCGGCTACATGGAAGGCTATTGCCTAGAAAGTGTTAGGGAGTTTCAAACCCTAAATATAGCCGTTTCACACACCATAAGAGGAAACTCATGAAGTCGTCTCTCCAACGGATAGTTTTCAAGAGTGACCTTGGTGTATGCCTATAAATATCGGGTGACCCTCTACATTGTAAGGTTACGGAAATTTATACATAACTTAAGAGCTCAAGCCTATTCTTGTAAAAGTTAAAAGCACTTTAAAAAACTTAGAATTTCCCAAGTGCTTCAATATTGAAGAGAGCTCACTATACTAAGCCTAGCTTGATAAGAATTATCCAAAGCTTAGTCGAGATATCCTAACCCTTTGCATTGTGCTTCATTGTAAAGGATATCTCATCCTAGTTGAAACCAACCAAGAAACCCCAAACCCCCTTGTGAAGGTAGTTGGAGTGTGTTTGTTGGTGAGAAGTGTTATAAAGAGTTAGTAAACTACGCGGAGTAGTCGTAAAAACTCTAGAGGAGAAGTTAGTAAGCCATGGGGGTAGTCCGAAAGCTTGTGTGTGATTGAGTAAGTAAACTACGGAGGTAGTCAGAAAGCTCAAGGTCGGGTTGAGTAAGTAAACTACGGAGGTAGTCAGAAAGCTCAAGGTCGGGTTGAGTAAGTAAACTACGTGGAGTAGTCGAAAAACTCAGTACGAAGTTGAGTAAGTAAACCACGAGGTAGTCGTAAAGCTCATTGTTGATAGTGAATTTCTCTCAAGAGTCGGGAGAGAGTGGACGAGGAGCTTGAGTCTCCGAACCACTATAATTGTTGTGTTCTTTATTGCTTTCCTTATCTGTGCTTATCTGTTGCATTGACTTGATTTTGAAAGCATACTTTTCACTGATATTCAGTTGGAATCAATCCACTGAAGTTGCATAAGTGAATCACAGCCTAATCACTATTTCATAAAGGGAAGGTTTTTCGCAAAGCTTAAAACGAGTATAAACTAAGGGCCAAACCATTCAAGACAACCGAAAGTAGCTAGAACAGAGATAGTTACCAAACCGAACGCACTTTTTCGAGGGTTCAAGAAGTTAGTTATCCGATCCAAGCAACTCAGATCTCGACACTCAGGACTCGGTTGGGATTATCGAGGTTTCGAAAGCATTTCCAGATCACCGTCTCAAGAGACTTTAACTCAGAGCGATCTGTGCTTCTCAGAACCTAATCTTCAGGATTATCTGACCCAAGCTGACCTCAGTAAGAAAAAGTTTTAAAAACACTGAACACGTGTATTCCCCCATACACGTAAGACTCGCTTTTGCACGGGACCAACAAGTGGTATCGAAAGCAAAGTGGTTCAACTTGACCACTGCTTTGTATTGACCAAAGTTTTATTTTCAAAAATACTTGTGGTCTATCCGAATCGATCTTATTCTTTGAAACCTTTTATTTTTCAAGAGATTAGAAAAATGTCTTCTAAAAACTTCCCATGTTCTCGGTGGAGAACTATGACCTATGGAGATCGAGAATGCAGGCTCATCTATATTCCAAACATGAGCAGATGTGGAGAGTGGTCTCTCAAGGACCATTCCGGTTCATCAGTAGTGAATCCTGGAGGAATAGAAGATGAGAGAATTGATCCTAGAGCAGATTTCCTAAGTCCGATGACCAACCGACTCTCGAGGAGAGAAAGTTAGTCAATCTAGACTACATTGCAAAAGACACACTATACAAAGACAATTGAAGATGGTGTGATGGGAATGATCTCTCACCGTAATATCGCTAAAGAGATTTGGGATACACTATCGTTATGTGCCAAGGCACGATCATATAAAAGAAAACAAACTTTCAATTGGCAATTGGAAAGTTTGACAGCTTTTGAAATGGATAATGGTGAATCAATTGACAAACGGAAGTCGATTCACTAAAGATCATGAATGATCTAAATGCACTTGGAAAGAAATACCCACAGAGAGAAGTTGCATTGAAAATTCTTAGAGGTCTATCTAAGAAATGAGATATTCATGCAAATGGTGATTGAAAACACCAAGAATATTAACTCAATGCCTTACCAACAAGTCTTCTCGAAATGAAAAGCATATGAATTTGTAATTGATAAGAAATCCAAAAAAGGTCGACAAAGAAAGATGATTCTTCATCGAGTAAGAATGTGGGCCTTAAAAGCCAAAGATAAAAATCAGAAAACTAGAGAGAGTCCGAGAACCCCCATGCCAAAAAATCGGGATGAGCTTGAGGAAAAGCTAAAGATCGATGGCAAGAAGGTTTGATAGACTCAATAGTAGATTTGGAAAATACAAAACTATTACAGAACCACAGTACCGGAAGAAACCCGAGGACGGATCAACCGAGAAGAAGAAAGACCGAAAAGTCAAGGATCTTCATCCAAAAGAAAGGACTTCAAGTCCAAAGAAGAAAATGATCGGGATGATGATGCCAACAGATGCTATAACCGCCGGAAGAAAGGTCACTTCCAAAGATGATTGTCCGATTTGAGTGCTAAGGAGAGAAGAGAAAGGCAAGCTATAAGAGACCGAAGTTCTCAAGCAAAAATGCCATGATTGCGAGAAGAAGAACACTGGAGGAGGGATCTAGCTCTTCAGATGAGATATTCTCGATAAAGGAAAGTGATGACATCCGTCGATGGCCATTGAGGAGGTAAACTCTTCTTTCTCTCGTTGTTGCTCCTACACTAGCACAAGAGTTTTCAAGTTCCACCGAAAAACACTCATTTTGACCGATGGATTCTTTCGAGAATGGATGAAGGACTATTTGCTTTTGCAAGGATCGCTAAATCAAACTCAAGAGCGTAATAAAGGAATCGAAAAGTTGAAAAATCTAAAATGGAAAAACTCTAGCAATATCAAGTCACTTCTCAATTAATGGGAGCTAATGATGAAATGGATGTTCGAAAGTACAACTCTCAGAGAAAGAAAAGTTGATAGTGTCCCTAATCGAAAAGCTAGAGAAATCCTTTCAAGAGATTCAATTTAATCGAATCGAAGTTCAATGACCTCTCGAGAAGCATAAAACTCTACAGAATCTGTGGAGGATAGTGCACGTAAGAAGTTAACTCTATTGAATAATGCATCTAATGTAATAGATGAAATTCAGAGTTACCAGAGATATGTGACTATAAAACTGGATTGGGATATATTCAGGGGAACCTCACAAGGTCATCTAAATGTTGCGTCAAGTAGCAAGAAGACTATCTTTTTAAAAACCAAAGGGCACCTACACTTCAAACTGAAGAAATGCCCAAGGTTGTAGACAAGGGAAAAGGACCTATGGTCTCAGTAAAACTGAATGATCAGGTTAGAAAGCCCAAACCTCACGTGAAGGCAAGAAAACCTGAGCAGTCAGTTGGAAAGTTTCAGGCAAGTACTTCAAAGCCTCAGGCTAAGAATGCAAACCTAAAAGGCTCCACATCGAACCATCGAGGAATCCTCGATGAGAAACACTCAACAGAGACATTCTCAATCGAAGAGACCAAGTCCTCAAAGATCTTCGAAAAGACCAGATTTCAAAGATGCATAACCTAAAACCTCACTTGCCTAAGGGTAAAGGTTATCTGAACCCGAGTCATCAAAGATTTAGACCGGCTGCACAAAAGCCTAAGCATCTGAACAGAAGGCCTGAACCAAAGAAGAACTCTAAGGCACATGTTCATGCTAAAGCTAGCACACATATACAGAAAACTGCTAAGGCACCCAGAGTAGTGGATGTATATGTTGATGTTTATGGAAGACAAATTAGCCACTCTAAAGTGATTAGAGTTGTCGCGTGATTTGGATTCCGAAAGGTACAAACTAACCTCGTAGGACCCTACACAAAATGGGTACCTAAGAATTGATCTTTTTTCAGAGGAAAACAGGGGCACTAAGTCGATGAAAGATCACATGGCAATCGATGAGCAGAGATGAAAAAAGCTCGATGTATGGTATCTTGAAAATGGATGCTCAAGACATATGATGAGATTCAAGAAGATGCTCAAAGTGACTATGTTGAACAAAGAGGCCCACAGATCACTTTTGGAGATAACTCCAAGGACAGATCGAGGATATGGAACTTTGGAAGTCGACTCAGTTCATATCCATGGTGTTTCATATGTATCTCGATTGAAGCATAACTTGTCGTCAATTAGCCAATTTCCGTGATAAGGGTTTCAATGTTGAGTTCTCCAAGAACTTATGCTTTGTGAAAGATGATACATCACGTAAAGTATTCTTGTTGGCGCAAGAAAAGGGAATGTGTATCTTGGTCGATTGGAGTTCAACTCCTAAAGATACATGTTTAATTGCTAAAAGTTCCACAGATACCAGTTGGTTATGGCATAAAAGAATTAATCACCTAAACTTCAAAACCCTGAACAAGCTTGCAAGATTAGCTCTTGTGAGAGGGTTGCCTAATGAAGTGTTCAGTAAGGAACACATTTGTGATGCGTGCCAGAAAGGAAAACAAGTCAAAGCATCATTTAAAAGCAAAGTAGAAGTTTCTACCGAGAGAATACTTGCTTTTGCATATGGATCTGTTTGGTCCTATAACACCTGTGAGCACTAATGGCAGGAAATACACATTGGTAGTAGTTGATGACTACTCAAGATATACATGGGTCATATTCTTACTCAGTAAGAAAGAGACTCAGATAAAGCTGCCAGAATTACTAAAAAGGCTCAGTAATGAGAAAAATCTAAGTGTGGTCAAAATCAGATCTGACAAAGGAACTGAGTTTATAAATCATATCATTTTCGATTATTGCAAAGAAATGGAATTCTACATGAAACATCATCGCAAGGACCCCTCAACAAAATGGTGTTCTTTGAAAAGAAGGAAACGTAACTCAAAGAAGTTCGCAAGGACAATGATACCAAGTCGATATTCCTAAAAGATTTTGGGCTGAAGCTGTCAACACTGCATGCTACTCTCAGAATAGATCCATGCTGACAAAAAGTCAAGGCAAAACGCCTTATGAGCTTTGGAATGAAAGGAAGCCTCTTGTTTCTTTCTTTCGTGTGTTTGGTTGCAAGTGTTTCATACACAATAATGGTAAAGATCGGGTTGAAAACATTTGATAGTAAAGTCGATGAAGGAATATTCTTAGGATATTTCAAGTCAATAAAAGCTTTCAGAGTTTACAAACCGTAGGACTTTATTGTGGAGGAAACACCTCATGTTGTTTTTGATGAATGCATTTTGTGATCGGAAGAAACAGGGAACATGATGCAAATGAACCGACAAAGAGGATCACCAGATTAAGCCCTAAAATGTAAAAGATAAATCATCCATCGAATCGAAAAGAAGAAGTCGGTCACTATCTATGATTGGAGTGACTCGGACTCGAGATAAAGAAGTTCGGGATGGAAATCGGGATGGTGAGACCCAGAAAACCAACACTCCAAAGGTGACCAATCTAAGCAGACACCGTTCGGACTGTGCACGTGATGCCAATGAAGATGTGGTCACACGGTGAGGCAATTTCGAATCTATAAACCAAGGGGGAACAAATGTCTCGACAATGTTCTCGAATAGAATTTCCCCGAGGAAGATGATTCCCTTTCTCCCTGCTTTTTGTTGTTCCTCGAGTTTGTTGACTTAATCGAACCTAACATTTCAAATGTTGAGGATACCATTGAAGGGGAACATCAAGAAGGAAATGGTTAGATAGCCATCCTACAAGCCGATTGTGGGTGATCTAACCGAAGGTGTTAAGACTAGAAGGTTCCATGGAGAGAGTGCACTATTCTTCGCCGCTTTCCTATCGGAGAAAGAACTCATCGAGATTGGTGAAGCTCTACAAGATTCTCATTGGATTACCGCCATGCAAGATGAAATGAATCAATTCTCGAGGAATGAAGTATGGGAGCTAGTAGATAGATCAGAAAGGCACAATGTCATTGGAACCAAGTGGGTTTTCAAGAACAAAAGAGATGAAAACAACAACATTGTGAGAAACAAGGCAAGGCTAGTTGCATAAGGTTATTCCCAAGAAGAAGGCTTGGATTATGATGAAACCTTTGCACTTGTTGTTGAAGACTAGAAGCCATCGATTGTTTCTTGCATATGCTGCCCACATGAAGTTCATACCTATAAGATGGATGTGAAAAGTGCATTTCGAGCGGCGTGCTTAAAGAAGAGGTTTATGTGGAACAACCTCCCGGTTTCAAAACAGAATGACCAAGTTTACAAAGCTAAGAAAAGCTTTGTAAGGTCTTAAACAAGCACCCCAGAGCATGGTATGATACTCTTTTTCGTTTTTTATCGACCATGGTTTTGTCAAAGGAACTGTTGATAAAACTCGTTCGGGATAGAGGATGGGGAAGATATCTTACTAGTTCGGGATATATGTTGATGACATCATTTTGGATCTCCAAACCATCACCGTGGTGAAAAATTTTCAACACCGGATGAAAGGCAAGTTTGAGATGTCAATGATGGGAGAGATGAATTTCTTTCTAGGACTTCAAGTGAAACAATCAAAGGAAGGAATATTCATCAACCAGGCAAAGTACACCAGAGATCTGATTGCCAAATATGGTGTACAAAATTGCAATACAGTTAGAATTCCCATGAATACTAACTACAAGATGGATCCTGATTCTGAAGGCAAATCAGTAAGTCATACTGATTATAGAGGAATCATTGGATCATTGCTCTATCTCACAGCAAGTAGGCCGGATATAACATTTGTTGTTGGGATATGTGCAAGATACCAAGCTAATCCTAAGGCTAGTCACATGGATGCTGCCAAAAAGATACTGAAATATCTTAAGGGCACAGTGAATAGAGGATTATGGTATCCAGCTGATGATAACCTAGAGTTAAGTGGTTACTCAGATGCTGATTATGGAGGATGCAGATTGACAGAAGTCCACTTCAGAACTTGTCAATTTCTAGGAAGCAAGTCGATATCTTGGTTTTCGGGAAGAAAAGACCTCAAAAGAGCAACAAGTACTCACCGGGTTGAATATATGGTCTGCAGAAAAGTCTTTCAGGCACGCATTCTTTGGCTCAGACAACAATTGAGGGATTATAAAGTTGTAGCCAATGAAGTACCAATATTTTGTGACAATAATAGTGCCATTGCTATTTCACAAAAAGCATGTGGATGCAAGCATGTGGATATCAACACATCACTTCATCGAGAGATCATGTTGAGAAGAAGGACATAAGGATGGAGAAAATTCATACCGATAAGCAGAGAGTCGATATCTTGACTAAACCTTTGCGGAATCAAGATTTCAAGAACTTTCGGTTGAATTAGGGATGCTAGAACCGGTGTATAGAATAAAATCAAAAATTGAAGGTTTTCGGGATGCATGAAGTTTTTTCGTAGAATCCTTTCGAGAAGCTCAGATAAAATGGAAATATCGAATCGAATCTTTAAAGCTCAAGATCATATCGAACCAATTCAAGATTTCAAGATTATAATCGACATTTTATCAAGTTCAAGACTCAAGAAGACCGATAGAGGGAAATTGGTCCGAAGAAGTAATGACTATGCGATCCATTTATTGCTCAAGTAAATTCAAGAATCATTCGCAATAAATATAAAAACACCGAGGAATGTTTTTTTTTTTTTTGGGGCGGATCGCTTTTAAATTAGAAGAAGGTCAATAAATCATTTAATGCTCGCTACATTAATGACCAATGAGGATGTTTTGGCGGCTTATTTTTTCGGAGATCGCTCGGTTCAGATATACCGGATTAATCGGAGATTAATCTCAACCGTTGTTACTCACCTAACCAACACGATTCCCCACTTAATCTCAAGGCTATATAAACCCCAATCAGCCATTCAAGCCAAAATTTTTATCAAACCCTTCATTCTCAAATCCTCTCGCAATTAAAAATCCCTTTGCCCGTAAAAATCTCCAAACCCTAAAGTTTCTCTTCTTCAATCAAACTCTAAAAATGGCTCCAACCCCGCTCGAGAGATTAGCCGAAACCAACAAGCCGTGGTACGAAGTTCGTTGTCTCACTCGAAAAAGCACAACCAACTCAAAGCCGTAAGAGGAGGCTCGCGATATGATTCGATCAAGCTAAACTCACATTCCAACTAGTCGCAAAACCCACTGCACAGGGAGTTTATGAAAGAGGTAATCGAATTCATCTCAGAATTTGAAGATAGATGAAGAGGGTTGTATGCATTCTAAGTTAATCAGATCACACTTAGAGCAAATCATCCAAATACGCCGATTTTGAGAGGGATCAGATATTGTTCCAAAAAAAATCAATGATGTTTTTGAGCTCTCGGATAGAGGAGAGGATCCTACGATGTATATGTCGTGAAGAGAGCAGAGTACTTAGATAGGATTGCCGAGAATCCTCGTTAAGTTTGAGGCTATTAATCGCATAAAAAGGCACTCGGGAAGCCACAATATCGTGTGTTGATGGATATTGTGAGCAAGTGCATCATGAGTCTTGCGGGGAGTTTTGAGCGAGATAAGTACCTAAACTCAAATTGATGGCGGCGATAGAAGCTTTCACCCACCATGATTTCAACCGGGCCGAAATTCTCGATCCAGACGGTGAGTGAAGGGACCAAAGTTTTGAGGAAGATTGACGGGGCGATCTCAATCAAAGGCAAGATCCACCATGCCACCAAAATTGCTTACATTTTGGAGATGTGCAGAGAGGAGGAGGATATCTTCGCCAATTCGACCCCATTTCCTAAATCCAAAATTCTCCTTAAACCCAGTGCTGCAAGGAAGCAGGTTATCAGGGGGAAGAGAGAAAAGAAGGTAGAATCACCTTCCGCAATTCTATCGAAAAAGAGACCCAACAAACTAGGGGAAGATGTTGTTGGAGGCAAAGATGGAGCAGGAGCAAAAATGATGAAATGTAAGAATCTTGCTCCAAAACGCAGAAGATTGGTGGTTCTCACCGATGAAGATGGAAGTGATTCTCAAGAGATTCAACCCGAGGGCCAAACCGCCATAGTTCACCATTACAAGTGTTGGCTCAAAGTTATCTCGTGACACAGATCGTGATCGAGGAGCGTGTCTTTTTCCGAGGTGCTCGAGACATCGCCAAGATGTATAAAATTTCTCAGAAATTTTCAAAGGAGCTCAGACTCGAGATGCCTACCTCGTGTGTGTGCAGCTCAGACAGTAAGAGCTAGCTCAGAGTCGATCTCAAGATGTGCAAGCTCAGATCGACGAGCCAACTCAGACTAAACCGAGGATATACCGCCAGCCTCGTAACCCACACAGATAAACCGAGAACCCGACCGCACAAACTTCGGGATGTCAGCCGAGACTCAGAGCGAGAATAGTCTTGATGAGCTCCCCGAAAGTGATCTACTTTTGATCCCTTAGCGTAAACTTCAAATGAACCATAGAGCCCGAGATGGAAGAAAGGCGAGGTCAAGAAGGCGAGTGGAGGAGCAAGGGGAAACAGTTCATACTTGACCGATACTCGAGCTCACTCATATCCCGATTCCGCAAGATATTTTCTTCGATTAAGGACAATCAGATTTATCCTCAATCGACTCTTCCCGAGATGCTTGATATTGCCGCTTTTAGAGGGGAAGATCGTGGAATGAGGAGACCTTTTTGACCGACTTCTGTGGTTCGAAGGACAAAGCTCGTGGATGAAAAACTCCGATTTTGATGAGTTGGTTCAGAGGAAGTTGGCCGAGAGGAGAGTAACCGAGGTTGGTGCCCCAAGCAATGGAGACAAATCTCAAGATGGAGATGGGGACCAACAGGAGATGTTGAGAAGGGCCTCAGATTGAAAAAGGAGACTTCGTTGTCGATCAACTCGATCTAGTCAACATCGAATGTTGATAGTACTCTTCAGATCGAGGCGCAAACTGAGACCGGAGCTCGTAATGAAGCCGGAGCTCAAGATGATCGACAACACAGAGGTACAGTAAGATTCCTCGATATTGATCTCACCTCCGATAGAGAAACTTGAGAAGGTTGAGCCAATGATGATCAAGGTTGCTCAGATGGAAGAAATGTTGGTCAATCAAGCTCAAAAGATAGACGGTCTTAGTCACTCTTCAAAACTGGTGCAAATTCAAAACACTCTAACCACCCAGATGACCTCCATGGAAGGAAAGCTAAATGAGAAGTTCGGAGGGAGTCAAGGCCGAAGTTAAGTGATGAATCGAAGCGTAAAACACCAGAAAGTTCGATTTCTAGAGGTGAAACCGCGTAAAAGAATGAGGTGCTAATCAAGTCTATGTTGAGGAAATGAGCTCAATGCTCATGACCAAGATGACAGAGATGTTCAAAGAAGCACTCTTCGCCGCTTTGCCCACTTATCTCAAGAATTTTCGTGGCCAAGAACCATCTAAGGAGGCCGGAAGATTTAACAAGATCGAGATAAGGAGAGAAGTTCATTGTAAGCAAAGAGCAATATCACATGGACACAAAGACTCTCCGTGCTTTTTTTAAAATTACGTGCCAAGAAGGGGGAAAAGGAAGTCAAGATCTCGTAAAGTTCATGGCACGACTTTGGAGAAGAAGGCTCGTAAAGATCTTCGAAATGTATAATCTAGCAAAATCCTTTAAAGAAGCTCTGAGCGACCGAGAAGTTGAAGTTCGCCAGTAGAAAAGCCTATCTACACTCGAAGTTTTCGAAAGCAAGCTATGCTTGATGTTGCAAGAGAGAAACTAAGTGCTAGAGCAAAGGTTGGAACAAGCCGCCGTCGCCGAATCGCTTATGAAGAGGAAAGCCTTGGGCGTTGTTCAACCCGAAAAGCAAACGCAAAGGCTTCTAAGCCAATCCAGAGAAAACGATTTCGATGATGAAGAAACAGAACAACCAAGTGGAATCGAAGTCTCAACCTCGTAAGAAAGTCTTCAACACGAGAAATGCTCAAGACACTCCAAGAAGAACAAGCTAAGAAAGTCGCCGCTTGGCCTCGTAGAACGCCTCGTGATCGAGAAAAAAGAAGATAGACGAAGAGCAGAAGCGAAGGAGTGATTTCAGGAAGTTTGCGAGCAAGAGGAAAGGAACATCAAAAGCACTAAAGTGGCCCCATGTTGATAAATGGATGCCTATCAAACTCAAAGATATGTGGGAAGAAGTCAAGAGGACCTTCTCGTTAAATTATGATGTTCTCGTGGAATGGACAGGGGAAAGCTCGGATCGTAATGAAGCTTTCATTGAATACCTTCTTATCTTCTATCCAAAGTATCTACAGAGCTGGATTAACTTTGCGGATGAAGGAGAGGTATAGATAGTAGCCCCTGGTCCATATTCCTATCCACCTCCAAAACTTGAAAATGGCTTGGTGAATGAGAAGGCCATTACTCAAGAGATTGCTCAAGATATCTTTGGTCATTGGTTTAACAGAAACAATCCAGGACATCATCAAGGAAAGAAATGAACCAAGAAGAGATTTTTTCGAATGTTTGACTGGAGGTGCCCGCCGATGAAGTTGAGAATGAAGCAAATCAAGAGCAGAAGATCAAGAGCCAAAATCAAGATCAAGATCAAGACTCGTAAGATTTTGTAATCTTTATATTTTGTTTTTTGATTTTGTTGATAAACTCATTGTAATATGTAACGGGATACCAATCATCAATGAAGATTTATCATTATGCTCAAAAGATAATATCTCATTATCTTATTTACATGTATTTTATTTTGATATGCCTGAATGAATGTCTCTGAACTGATTGTATGATTGATAAGGGAGAAATTGTTTAAGTATTTGGTAATGAACTAGTTAAAGAGATTCATTCTTTGAAGAAATTCTTTGAATGATTAAACTATTGAGAAACTCAAATTGTTGAGAGATTCTCTGTTTTAAGAAATTGTTGGGAGACAACCAATCTTGAAATAGATAAACCTAAAACCCGAGTATAGGTTATTTGTTTGTAACAAGATAGGTTTTGGCATCATCAAAAGGGGGGAAATTGTTGGGAGATGAATTTTAATAAAGATTTATGATTTTGATTAGATCCCAAAACCCCTGAGTATGACATGTTCAGAATGGTCTTGATAAGTTGAGTCAGGATTCAGTTTTTTAATATTCAGGATGTTATCTGTAGAATGTATAGTCAGCAGATATAGTTGAGGATAGTTATCAAGACTCAAGAGGGATCCGAAAGTAATCAAGACTCAACGAGAAGACTCAAAGACATCGGTCCAAGATAAACTACAAAGATTCGTAAGACCTCAAGACTCGAAGACCTCAAGACTCGTAAGACCTCAAGACACAAAGATCAAGACCGAGAAATAAAGATCAAGAATATGAAGGCACAAGAATTATCAAGAATCAAGAATGTATTGAATGCTCAGTATGAACCTGAATGTTCCGAGGCACTGAATATATCTATCTGAAGGATGCAATACTGAGAAAATCGCGATTCCATAGAAAGATAGATATCTGCCAAGACATTCAGATGTAGACAAAAGGAACTAAGTAAGAAGTGTTGTTAAGGTTATATCAAACTCAGAGTTTGTAACCAAAAAGAGCCGTTGAAGGTGTCTACCTTTAACTGGAGACAAAAGTCAAAAAGAGAAAGACAACATTGTACTATATACCGATAATCGACATCGATGTGTCTCTCGAAAAGGATGTCAGATGTACAAAAGTTCCAGACTGCAAAAAGTGAAGACCGGCTACATGGAAGGCTATTGCCTAGAAAGTGTTAGGGAGTTTCAAACCCTAAATATAGCCGTTTCACACACCACAAGAGGAAACTCAGGAAGCTGTCTCTCCAACGGATAGTTTTCAAGTGTGACCTTGGTGTATGCCTATAAATACTGGTGACCCTCTACATTGTAAGGTTATGGGAAATTTATACGCAACTTAAGAGCTCAAGCCTATTCTTGTAAAAGTTAAAAGCACTCGAAAAACTTAGAATTTCCTAAGTGCTTCAATATTGAAGAGAGCTCACTATACTAAGCCTAGCTTGATAAGAATTATCCAAAGCTTAGTCGGGATATCCTAACCCTTTGCATTGTGCTTTGTTGTAAAGGATATCTCATCCTAGTTGGAAACCAACCAAGAAACCCCAAACCCTTGTGAAGGTAGTTGGAGTGTGTTTGTTGGTGAGAAGAGTTGTAAAGAGTTAGTAAACCACGCGGAGTAGTCGAAAAACTCTAGAGGAGAAGTTAGTAAGCTGTGGGTAGTCCAAAGCTTGTGTGTGATTGAGTAAGTAAACTACGGAGGTAGTGTAAAAGTCAAGGCGGGTTGAGTAAGTAAACCACACGGAGTAGTCGTAAAAACTCAGTACGAAGTTGAGTAAGTAAACTACGAGGTAGTCGTAAAAGCTCGGTTGATAGTGAATTTCTCTCGAAGAGTCAAGGAGAGTGGATGTAGGAGCTTGAGTCTCTAAACCACTATAATCAAGTTGTGTTCTTTATTGCTTTCCTTATTTGTGCTTAATCGCCAGATTAACTTGATTTCGAAAAGCATACTTTTCATCGATATTCGGTTGGAATCAATCCAATTGAAGTTGCATAAGTGAATCACACCTTTAATCACTATTTCATAAGGGGAAGGTTTTCAAAGAAAGCTTAAAACGAGTATAAACTAAGGGCCAACCATTCAAGACGATCGAAAAGTAGCTAGAACAGATAGTTACCAAACCGAACTCTTCCGAGGATTCAAGAAGTTAGTTATCCGATCCAAGCAACTCAGATCTCCGACACTCGTGACTCGGTTGGGATTATCTCGAGGTATCTCGAAAAGCAACTCAGATCACTGCCTCAAGAGACTTTGACTCAAAGCGATCGTGCTTCTCGTAACCTAACCTTCAGGATTATCGACCCAAGTCGACCTCAAGAAGAAAAAAGTTTTAAAATATGAACACGTGTATTCCCCCATACACACGTAAGACTCATTTTCACGGGACCTACAAGTGGTATCGAGCAAAGGGTTCAACTTGACCACCACTGTGTGTTGACCAAAGTTTTATTTTCAAAAAAATACTTGTGGTCTATCCGAATCGATCTTATTTCTTTTTTTTTTTTTTTTTTTTTCAAAAGATCGTAAAAAATGTCTTCTAAAAACTTCCCATGTTCTCAAGAGAGAACTATGATCTATGGAGATCGAGAATGCAGCTCATCTCAGATTCCAAACATGAGCGTATGTGGAGAGAGGTTTCTCAAGGACCATTCAAATTTATCGTGGTGAATCCCTAATTACGTAAGATGAGAGAATTGATCCTAGAGAAGAATTTCCTAAGTCCGATGACCAACTAACTCCTCGAGGAGAGAAAGTTAGTCAATCTAGACTACATTGCAAAAAGACACACTATACAAAGACAAATTGATAATGGTGTGATGGGAATGATCTCTCACCGTAATATCGCTAAAGAGATATGGGATACACTATTGTTATGTGCCAAGGCACGATCATATAAAAGAAAACAAACTTTCAAAGAGCAATTGGAAAGTTTGCGGTTTTTTGAAATGGATGATGGTGAATCAATAGACAAATTGGAAGTCGATTCACTAAAGATCATGAATGATCTAAATGCACTTGGAAAGAAATATCCACAAAGAGAAGTGGCATTGAAAATTCTTAGAGGTCTTTCTAAGAAATAGGATATTCATGCAAAGGGTGATTGAAAACACCAAGAACATTAGTTCAATGCCATACCAACAAGTTTTCTCTCGAAATAAAAGCCTATGAATTTGTAATTGATAAGAAATCCAAAAAGGTCGACAAAGAAAGATGATTCTTCATCAAGTAAGAATGTGGCTTTAAAAGCCAAAGATAAAACTCAGAAACTAAAGTGTTCGAGAACCCCATGCCAAACATCGATGAGCTTGAGGAAAAGCTAAAGATCGATGGAAAGGAGGTTTGACAGACTTAATAATAGATTTGGAAAATACAAAAGCTTTTTACAGAACTACAGTACCAGAAGAAACCCGAGGACAGATCAACCGAGAAGAAGAAAGACTGAAAAGTCGAAGGATCTTCATCCAAAAGAAGGACTCCAAGTCCAAAGAAGAAAATGATCGGGATGATGATGACAACAGATGCTATAATTGCGGAAGAAAGGTCACTTCCAAAGATGATTGTCCGAGTTGAGTGTTAAGGAGAGAAGAGAAAGACAAGCTAAAAGAGACAAGAAAGTTCTCAAAGGCCATGGTTGTTGAAGAAGAACACTCGAGGAGGAATCTAGCTCTTCAGATGAGATATTCTCGACAAAGGAAAGTGATGACATCCGTCGATGGCCATTGAGGAGGTAAACTCTTTCGTCTCTCGTTGTTGCTCCTACACTAGCACAAGAGTTTTCAAGTTCCATCGAAAAAAAATATTTGACCGATGGATTCTTTTTGAGAACTGATGAAGGACTATGCCGCTTTTGCAAGGATCGCTAAATAAAACTCAAGAGCGTAATAAGGAACCGAATGTTTGAAAATCTAAAATGGAAAGACTCTAGCAAAAATTGAAATCACTTCTCAATTTATGGGAGCTACCGATGAACTCGGATGTTTCAAAGTACAACTCTCGAGAAAGAGAAGTTGATAGAGACCCTAATCGAAAAAGCTAGAGAAATCCATCAAGAAATTCAAACTAATCGTAACTAAGTTCAATGACCTCTCCGAGAAGCATGAAACTCTACAGAATCGTGGAGGATAGTGCACGTAAGAAGTTAACTCTATTGAATAATGCATCTAAAGTAATAGATGAAATTCAGAGTTACCAGAGATCCGCCACTATAAAAACTGGATTGGGATACATTCCTGGGGAACCTCACAAGGTCATCTCAATGTCGATCAAGTAGCAAGAAGACAATCTTTGTTAAATCTGTGGCACCTACACTTCAAATCAAGTAATGCCCAAAGTTGTAGACAAGGAAAAGGACCTATGGTTTCAAAAGAAACCGAATGATCAAAGTTAGAAAGCCCAAACCTCGTGTGAAGGCTAGAAAACCCGAAAGGGGTCGATTGAAAAATTTCAAGCAAGTACTTCAAAGCCTCAAAGCTAAGAATGCAAACTTGAAAGGATCTACACCGAACCATCGAGGAATCTTCAGAGGAGAAACACTCAAACAGAGATATTCTCAATCGAAGAGACCAAGTCCTCAAGATATCGAAGACCCATATTTCAAAGACAGTAACCTAAACCCCACTTGCCTAAGGGTAAAGGTTACTCCGAACCCAAGTCAACAAAGATTTAGACCACCGCAGACAGAAGCCAAAGCAAATGGAACAAAAGGCCCGAACCAAAGAAGAATTCAAAAGCCCATGTTCATGCTAAAGCTACACATACACGTAAAAGTCGCTAAGGCACCTAGAGTAGAAGATGTGTATGTTGATGTCTATGGAAGATAAATTAGCCACTCTAAAGTGATTAGAGTTGTCAGCAAATTTGGATTCCGAAAAGGTACAAATTTAACCTCGTAGGACCCTACACAAAATGGGTACCTAAGAATTGATCTGTTTTTTTCAGAGGAAAACAAGGGCACCGAATCGACTAAAGATCACATGGCAATCGATGAGCAGAGATGAAAAAGCTCCTCGATATATGGTATCTTGACAAAGGATGTTCAAGACATATGACAGATACAAGAAGATACTCAAAGTGACTATGTTGAACAAAGAGGCCCACAGATCACTTTTTGGAGATAACTCCAAGGACAGATCAAGGATATGGAACTTTGGAATTCGACTACCATATCCATGGTGTTTCATATGTATCCGGATTGAAGCATAACTTGCTTTCAATTAGCCCAATTGCGTGATAAAGGTTTTAATGTTGAGTTCTCCAAGAACTTATGTTTTGTGAAAGATGATACATCACAAAAAAGTATCGACCGGGTACAAGAAAAGGGAATGTGTATCTTGCTGATTGGAGTTCAACTCCTAAAGATACATGTTTAGTTGCTAAAAGTTCCACAGATACCAGTTGATTATGGTATAAAAGAATGAATCACCTAAATTTCAAAACCCTGAACAAGCTTGCAAGATTAGCTCTTGTGAGAGGGTTACCTAACGAAGTGTTCAGTAAGGAACATATTTGTGATGCATGCCAGAAAGGCAAACAGATAAGAGCATCATTTAAAAGTAAAGTTGAGGTTTCTACTGAAAGAATACTTCAATTACTACATATGGATCTTTTTGGTCCTATAACACCTGTGAGCACTAATGGCAGGAAATATACATTGGTAGTAGTTGATGACTACTCAAGATATACTTGGGTCATATTCTTACTCAGTAAGAAAGAGACTCAGATAAAGTCGCTGCATCATCGAAAAGGGCTCAAGATTGAGAAAAACTGAGTGTGGTCAAAATAGATCCGACAAAGGAATCAATTTATAAATCATATTATATCGATTATTGGCAAAGAAATGGAATTTCTCATGAAACATCACCGCAAGGACCCCTCAACAAAATGGTGTTCTTGAAAAAGAAGGAACAGGACTCTCGAAAAGAAGTTCAAGAAGGACAATGATAAATGGGTCGATATTCCTAAAAGATTTTGGGTCAAGTCGTCAACACCGCATGCTACTCACGTAATAGATCCATGTCTTGACCAAGAGTCAAGGCAAAACACCTTATGAGCTTTGGAATGAAAGGAATCCTTGTTTTTTTTTTTTTTTTTGTTTGGTTTGCAAGTGTTTCATACATAATAATGGTAAAGATCGGGTTGAAAACTTTTGATAGTAAAGTCGATGAAGGAATATTCTTAGGATATTCTCAAATCAAGAAAGCCTTCAGAGTTTACAACCGTAGGACTCTTATTGTGGAGGAAACACCTCATGTTGTTTTTTTGATGAAACTATTTGTGTTCGTAAGAAACAGAACATGATGCAGATGAACCGACTAAGAGGATCACCAGATTAAGTTCAAAACAAAAGATAAATCATCCATCGAACCGAGAAAAAGAAGAAGTCACCACTATCTATGATTGGAGTGACTCGGACTCGATAAAGAAGTTCGGATGGAAATCAGATGGTGAGACTCAGAAAACCAACACTCCAAAGGTAACCAATCCGAACAGCACACAAGTTCGCACTCGTGTATGTGATGCCAATGAAGATGTGGTCACAAATGAGGCAAATTTCGAATCTATCAACCAAAGGGGAACAAATGTCTCGACAATGTTCAATAGAATTTCCCGAGGAAGATGATTCACTTTCTCCTTTTTCGTTGTTCCCCGAGTTTGTCGATTTAATCGAACCTAACATTTTAAATGTTGAGGATACTATTGAAGGGGAACATCAAGAAGGAAATGGTTAGATAGTCATCCTACAAGTCGATTTTGGGTGATCTAACTCAAGGAGTTAAGACAAGAAGGTTCCATGGTGAGAGTGCACTATTCTCGGCCGCTTCCTATCGAGAAAGAACTCGCCGAGATTAATGAAGCTCTACAAGATTCTTATTGGATTATCGCTATGCAAGATGAAGCCGAATCAATTCTCAAGGAATGAAGTATGGGAGTTGGTAGATAGACCGAAAAGGCACAATGTCATTGGAACCAAGTGGGTTTTCAAGAATAAAAGGATGAAAACAACAACATTGTAAGAAACAAGGCAAGGCTAGTTGCACAAGGTTATTCCCAAGAAGAAGGCTTGGATTATGATGAAAACCTTTGCACCGTTGCAAAGACTAGAAGCCATCGATTGTTTCTTGCATATATGCCGCCCACATGAAGTTCACGATCTATCAAATGGATGTGAAAAGTGCATTTTCGAATGGTGTGCTTAAAGAAGAGGTTTATGTGGAACAACCTCCTGGTTTCAAAAAGAATGACGAAGTTTATAGGCTCAGAAAAGCCTTGTATGGTCTCAAGCAAGCACCCAGAGCATGGTATGATACTCTTTCTCAGTTTCTTACTGACCATGGTTTTGTCAAAGGAACTGCTGATAGAACTCGCTGTTCGGGATAGAGGATGGGAAGATATCTTATCGGGTTCGGGATATATGTTGATGACATCATTTTTGGATCTCAAACCATCAATTTTGTGTGAAAAGTTTTCAACACCGATGAAAGGCAAGTTTGAGATGTCAATGATGGGAGAGATGAATTTCTTTTCTAGGTCTTCAAGTGAAACAATCAAAGGAAGGAATATTCATCAACCGTGCAAAGTACACCGTAGATCCGATTGCCAAATATGGTGTACAGAATCGCAACTCGCTTAGGATTCCTATGAATACTAACTACAAGATGGATCCCGATTCGTAAGGCAAATCGCTGAATCATACCGATTATAGAGGAATCATTGGATCATTGCTCTATCTCACAAACAAGTAGGCCGATATAACATTTGTTTGTTGGGATATGTGCAAGATACCAAGCTAATCCTAAGACTAGTCACATGGAGGTCGCCAAAAAGATACCGAGATATCTTAAGGGCACATGTTGAATAGAGGATTATGGTATCCAAACCGATGATAACCTTGAATTAACCGGTTACTCAGATGTCGACTATGGAGGTTGTAGAATTGATGTAAAGTCCACAACAGAACTTGTCAATTTCTAGGAAGCAAACCGATATCTTGGTTTTCAAAGAAAATGACCTCAAGAGAGCAACCAAGATTATCAAGTTTGAATACATGGTCGCAGAAGTCGCCAGGTTTCGATTCTTTTCGCTCGCACAACAATTAAGGGATTATAAAGTTGTGGCTAATGAAGTACCAATATTTTGTGACAATAATAGTGCCATTGCTATTTCACAAAATCCCAGATTGCACACCGGATGCAAACATGTGGATATCGACATCACTTCATCGAGATCATGTCGAGAAAAAAAGGACATAAGGATGGAGAAAATTCATATCGATAGTAAAGAGTCGATATCTTGACTAAACCTTTGGGTCAATCAAGATTTCGTGAACTTTCAATTGAATTAGGGATGTTAGAACGGTGTATAAAGTAAAATCAAAATTGAAGATTTTCGGATGCATGAAGTTTTTTCGTAACTCTACCGAGAAACTCAGATAAAATGGAAATATCGAATCGAGTCTCAGAAACTCAGATTTCATCAAGGTCAAGACTAAGAAAGCATGTTGAACCCTTTCAATACTCAAAGATATAATCGACATTTTATCAAGGTCAAGATCAAGAAGACTGATAGAGGGAAATTAGTCTAAAGAGGTAATGACTCATGTGATCCATTTATTGCTTAAGTAAAACTCAGTAATCATTCGCAATAAATACAAAACACCTGAGGAATGTTTTTGGGCGGGATCGTTTTAAATTCCGAAGAAGGACAACAGTCATTTAATGCTCTGCCACATTATTGACCAAAGAGGATATTTTGGCGACTTACTTTTCGGAGATCGTCGGTTCATATACCCGATTAATCAGAGATTAATCTCAACCGTTGCTTTTCACCTAACCAGCACGATTCTCCACGATCTTGAAGCTATTTATACCTCTTTAAGCCATTCAAGCCAAAATTTTATCAAACCCTTCGTTCTCAAATACTCTGTAACTAAAATCCCCTTTGCCCAGAAATCGCAAAACCCTAAAGCTTCACATTCTTCAATCACATTCTAAAATGGCCCCAACCATATTCGAGAGATTAGCCATAACCAATAAGCCATGGTACGAAGTTCATTTGGTCTCTTGAAAGCACAACCAACTCAAAGCCGTAAGAGGAGGCTCAGTGATATGATCCGATCAAGCTAAACTTCACCCATCTAGTCGCAGCCGACACTGCACAGAGTTCGCAAAAAGAGGTAATCGAATTCATCCGCAATTTGAAAATAGATGAAGAAGATTGTATGCACTCTTCGACATCAGATCTCATCTAGGGCACTCATCAAAATACGCCGATTTTGAGAGAGAGATGTACATTGTTCCTAAAAAATCTGAATGATGTGTTTGAGCTATGTGATAGAGGAGAGGATCCCCGCGATGTATATGTTGGGCAAAGAGGGCAAAGAGCAGGATTGAGAGACCTAGATAGGATTGTTGAGAATCCTGTGAAGTTTGAGGCAACTTTGAATAAGAGCGTCATGAGTCTTGCGGGGAGTTTTGAACAGATTAGTACCCCGAAGCTCAGATTGATGGCGGCGATCGAGGCATCTCCCACCACCGACTTCAACGGGCTGAAATTTTAGTCCAGATGGTGTGTGAGCAAGCCAAGATCATAAAAAGAGTCAATGGGGAAATCACGATGAAAGGCAAGATCCGCCATGCCACCAAAATTGCCTATATTTTGGAGACGTGCAGAGAGGAGGAGGATATCTTTGTCAATTCAACCCCATTCCCTAAATCCAAAATTCTCTTCAAGCCCACTGATGTGAAGAAGAAGGCCATTCGAGGGAAAAGAGAAAAGAAGGTAGAATCACCTTCTACAGCTGCTGAGAAAGAAACCCAACAAACCAGGGGGAAGGTTCTGTTGGAGGCAAAAATGGAGCAAGGATAAAAAAAAATAATGAAACAGAAGAACCTCGCCCAAAGCGCAGAAGATTGGTGGTTCTCACCGACGATGGAAGCAAAGTGATTCCGGAGGAGAGACAACCCGAGGGCCAAACCGCTTCAAAGTTCACCATTACAAGTGCCGGCTCAGTTATCTCAAGGACACAGATCGATCGAGGAATGTGTCTTTCCGAGGTGCTCGAGACATCACTTAGTTTCGGATAAAATTTCTCAGAAATTTTTAAAGGAGCTCAGACCTCAGAGAGATGCCTACCTCGGGATGCAAGCAGCTCGGGGATCAAGAGCCAACCGAGTCGATCCAAGATGTGCAGCTCGATCGACGAGCCAACTCAGATTCATATCGAGGAAATGCCACCAGCCCCGTAACCCACTCAGATGCAAACCGAGGACTCGAATGCACAAGCTTCAGATATCATCAAGCTCAGAGCAAAATGTACTGATGAGCTCCCCGAGTGACTTATCGCTTGATCCCTTACCAAGCTTTATCGAACCAGAGAGCCCGAGATGGAAGAAGGGCGAGGTCAAGAAGGCGAGTGGAGGAGCAAGGGGGAACGGTTCATCCTCGACCGATACCTCGAGCTCAAATTTCATACCCCGACGGTAAGATATATTCTTCGGGATTAAGGACAACAAAGGTATATCCTCAATCGACTCTCCCGAGATGCTTGATATTGCCGCATTCGAGGGGAAGACTGGTGGAATGAGGAGACAGCCTTCCTGACCGACTTCTCAGGGTTCAGAAGGACAAAGCTCAGGATGAAAAATTCCGATTTTGATGAGCTAGTTCAGAGGAAGATCGCTGAAAAGAAAGCAATTGAGATTGGTGCCCCGAAAGCAACGGAGACAAATCCAAAGATGGAGATGGGGACCAACAGGAGAAGCCGAGGATCGGGCCTCAAAATGGAAAAAAGAGACTTCAGATGGCCGATCAACCTTGGGATCGAAGTTAGCACTCTTCAGGTACCTTTTGGCACTATTAATAATTATGCCAGAGTTACTGAAAGTACTATCTTTAATTCTGAAATGTCTGATAATCAGACTGAGGCTCAATTGGAGACCGGAGCTCAGGATGAAGCTGGAGCTCAGGATGATCAAACAAAGATGAAAAAGTGTATAAGGTCGCCGAGATTGATCTCACCCCGCCATGGAGAAACTTGAGAAGATTGAGCCAATGTCGATCAAACTTACTCGATGGAAGCAACGTTGGCCAATCAAGCTCGGATAATGGAAGGATTTAGCCATTCTTTGAATCGTGGTGAGATACAAAACACTCGACCACTCAGATGACCTCCATGGAAGAAAAGTCAATGTAAAAAGTCGGAGGGAGTCAACACAGAAAGTAAGTCTGTCAAATAAAACAAAAGCACTGTGAGTCGATCAATTTTTAGAGGTGAAACCGACAGAGAAAAAATGAATGTTGATCAAATCATTGTTGAGGAAATGAGCTCAAGGCTCATGACCAAAATGACAGAGATGCTTAAAGATGCACTCTCCGCCGCTTTGCCCACATATTCGAAGAATTGCTCGTGGCTAAGAACCACATTAGGAGAATGGAAGATGAGCAAGATCAGCTAGCAGGGAGAGATCCATTTGTGAGCAAAGAACAATATCACATGGACACAGCTCTCTCCGGACTTCTTCCAAACTACGGCCAAGAAGGGGAAAGGGAAGGAAGACCTCGGGAAGTTCATGGCACGATTTTGGAAAAGAAGGCTCAGAAAGATGTTTGAAATGTACAATCTAGCCCAAGCCTTTAAAGAAGTCTGAGACTCGAGAAGTTGAAATTTGCTCAAGTAGAGAAGTTTATCTACATTCGAAGTTTCGAGCAAACCAAGCTTGAGGTTGCAAGAGAGAAACCGAAGTGCTAGAACTAAAGTTGGAACAAGCCAGCCGGTGCCGAATCGCTTATGAAGAGGAAAGCCTTGGGCGTTGTTCAACCAGAAGCAAAGCGCAAGGAAGGCTTCTAAGCCAATCCAGAGAAAATTGATTCTCGAAGATGAAGAAAGAATCGAGTCTCAACCTCAGAAGAAAGTCTTCAACTCCAGAGAGGCTTTGATGACACTCCAAAAAGAACAAGCTAAGAAAGCTACCGCTTGGGCCTCGTGAACTTCGCGGATCGTAAAGAAGATAGACGAAGAGCGTAAGCGGAAGGAGTGACTTCGTAAAGTTTGCAAGCAAGAGGAAGGAACATCGAAAAGTTACCGAAGTGGCCCCATGTTGATAAATGGATGCCCATTAAACTCAACGACATGTGGGAAGAAGTGAAGAGAACCTTCCGTTCAATTATGATGTTCTCGTGGAATGGAGAAGGGAAGGCTCGGACGAAACGAAGCTTTATTGAACATCTTCTCACCTTTTATCCAAAGTATCTACAAAGTCGATTAACCTTATGGATGAAGGTGGAGTATGATAGTAGCCCCCGGTCCATATTCCTATCCTCCTCCGAGACTTGGTAATGGCTTGGTAAATGAAAAAGGCCATTACGCAAGAAATTGCTCAAGACCGGGTCATTGGGTCTAATCGAAACAATCCCGATATCATCGAGAAAGAAATGAGTCAAGAAGAGATTCTTCGGAATGTTTGATCCGGAAGTGCCTAATCGATGAAATGAAAAATGAAGCAAAACAAGAAAGTAAGACTGAAGAGCCGAATTTGAAGACTAAAGACTGAAGACTCAGAAGATTTTGTAGTCTTTAAATTTTTGTCTTTTTGATTTTGTTTGATAAATTCATTGTAATCTGAATGGTACACTTATCATCAATGAAGATTTATCATTATGCTCAAAAGATAATATCTCATTATCTTATTTTTCATGTCTTTATATTTGATATGCCCGACATCGTTGTTTGGTGATGAAATTGTTGAGAGATTCATTTGAAGCAATTGTTGAGAGACATAACCAATCTTGTAATAGATAAATCAAACCCGAGTACTAAAAAAAGGTTATATGTCTCAGAATAAGATAGGTTTTAGCATCATCAAAAAGGGGGAAATTGTTGGGAGATGAATTTAATAAAAGATTATATGATTTTGATTAAGATCCCAAAAACCCCTAAGTATGACATGTTCGTAATGATCTTGATAGTTGAGTCGATTCAGCTTTTAGAGTATTCGAGGATGTTATCTCGCAAAATGTATAATCGCCAGATATAGTTCAGATAGGTTCTCAAGACTCAAGAACTCAAGATGTTTTCAAGATACCGAAGTTTCAAAGATAAAATCGAAGTCTCAAGACTCAAGATGGAAATCGAGAATCAAGACTCAAAGATGAAGAACTCAAGATATCACCAAGATAAATCAAAAGACTCGTAAGATCCTCAAGACTCGAAGACTCAAGACTCGTAAGAATCAAGACACAAGATCAAGATCGAGTATTCAAGATCATTAATATCGAAAAGCACAAGAATTCATCAAGACTCAAGAATATATCAATGCTCAAGATGAACCGAATGTTCCGAGGCAATCAATATATCTATCCAAGGATGCAACATCGAGAATAACGCGATGCCTTAGAAAGTTAGATATTGCCAAGACATTCAAATGCGCATAAAAGGAACTAAGTCAAGTGTTGTTAAGGTTATATCAAACTCGAGTTTGTAACCAAAAGAGCCATTGAAGGTGTCTACCTTTAATCGGAGACAAAAGTCAAAAAGAGGAAGACGACACTATACCATATATCGATAATCGACAAAGGACAAGTCGCCAAAAAAGATGTCGATGTACGAAAAGTTCCAGATCGCAAAAAGTGAAGACCGGCTACATGAAAGGCTATTGCCTAAAAACGTGTTAGGGAGTGTCAAACTCTAAATATAGCCGTTTCTCACACACCATAAGAGGGAACTCACGGCTATCTCTCCAACGGATAGTTTTCAAGAGTAACCTTGGTGTATGCCTATAAATACCGGGTGACCCTCTACATTGTAAGGTTACGGAAATTTATACGTAACTCAAGAGCTCAAACTTATTCTTTTGCAAAAAGTTAAAGCACTTTAAATACCTTGAATTTTCCCAAGTGCTTCTATATTGAAGAGAGCTCACTTTACTAAGCCTAGCTTGATAAGATTTATCCAAAGCTTAGTCGAGATATCCTAACCCTTTGCATTGTGCTTCATTGTAAAGGATATCTCATCCTAGTTGAAACCAACCAAGAAACCCCAAACCCTTGAGAAGGTAGTTGGAGTGTGTTTGTTGGTGAGTAGAGTTGTAAAGAGTTAGTAAACCACGCGGAGTAGTCGAAAAAAACTCTAGAGGAGAAGTTAGTAAGCCTGTGGGTAGTCCAAAGCTTGTGTGTGATTGAGTAAGTAAACTACGGAGGTAGTCGTAAAAACTCAAGGTCGGGTTGAGTAAGTAAACCACGTGGAGTAGTCGAAAAACTCAGTACGAAGTTGAGTAAGTAAACTACGAGGTAGTCGTAAAGCTCGAAGTTGATAGTGAATTTCTCTCAAGAGTCGGGAGAGTGGATGTAGGAGCTTGAGTCTCCGAACCACTATAAATTGTTGTGTTCTTTATTGCTTTCCTTATTTGTGCTTAATCGTTGCATTAACTTGATTTTGAAAAGCATACTTTTTCATCGATATTGGTTGGAATCAATCCATCAAGTTGCATAAGTGAATCACAGCCTAATCACTATTTCATAAGGGGAAGGTTTTCAAAGAAAGCTTAAAACGAGTATAAACTAAGGGCCAACCATTCAAGACGATCGAGTAGCTAGAACAGATAGTTACCAAACCGAACTCTCTTCCGAGGATTCAAGAAGTTAGTTATCCGATCCAAGCAACTCAGATCTCTCGACACTCGTGACTTCGGTTGGGATTATCTCGAGGTATCCGAAAGTTGTTTCAGATCACCGCCTCAAGAGACTTTGACTCAGAGCGATCTGCGGCTTCTCGTAACCTAACCTTCGTGATTATCGACCCAAGTCGACCTCAAAGAAGAAAAAAAAGTTTTAAAATATCAACACGTTTATTCCCCCATACACGTAAGACTCGTTTTCACGGGACCTACATTATACATTGCATTGACTTGATTTTGAAAGCATACTTTTCATCGATATTGGTTGGAATCAATCCAATTGAAGTTGCATAAGTGAATCACAACCTAATCACTATTTCATAAAGGGAAGGTTTTTCGCAAAGCTTAAAACGAGTATAAACTAAGGGCCAAACCATTTCAAGACAATCGAAAGTAGCTAGAGAAGAGATAGTTACCAAACTGAACGCATTTCTTCGAGGGTTCAAGAAGTTAATTATCGATCCAAGCAACTCAGGATCTCTCGACACTCGGGACTCGGTTGGGATTATCGAGGTTTTAAAGCATTTCAGATCTTTGTCTCAAGAGACTTTAACTCAGAGCGATCTGTGCTTCTCAGAACCTAATCTTCAGGATTATCTGACCCAAGCTAACCTCAGTAAGAAAAAGTTTTTAAAACACTGAACACGTGTATTCCCCCCCCACATACACGTGTAAGACTCGTTTGCACCGGGACCAACAATATCTTATAAGGAACTTGACAATGTGATCTTCTGTGTGACTACAAACACACCACATAGTCTACAATATAAGATACGAAAAAACACATAAGCAATTTATAAGAATGCAATAATGTGAAAAACCATTTATTTCAGATAATAAGGAAATTGAATATACATCTACAAAAGCTCACTAAAAGTTCGCTTTACAGTATACACCAACAGAATGAATAATGAACGATAAACATAAAGAACAAACGAATTTGTTAACCTAGTTCATCCGGAAGGACTACGTCTGGGGGCATACCAAGCCAGGGTTATTTTACTATGATTTTGTATTTATTTTTTTCCTCCCTTTCCATTAGGGATGTCCCCTATTTATAGATTTTACAAGGTACAAGTAAAGAACATTAATGAGTCTCTTAATAGGCCTTTTAACATGTCAATCTTCTCTTTTACTCTTCTTTCCTTGCCGTGCTTTTCAACTTTGCCTATGGAGCGACCTCCGCGTTGTACATGGTGATACATAACCTACTGATAATACTTCTTTAGGTGAGTTGCATTTCATGGGTACTGAGCCTTAGTGCCCTCTGGACTTTCGAGCTCGTAGGCTCCATTGGGCAAGACTTTTGATACCTTGGGACCTCCCAGTTTGGACCGAAAAGTCCCCTTTAGATACACCAAGTATTTTCTTTAACACCAAGTCTTCTTTTTTAAATTGTCGAAGTCGCACTTTAGAGTTATAGTACTTCTCCGATTGTTGTTTATATCTCGCGTTTCTCATGTTGGCTTCTAGCTGCTTTTCTTCGAGTAGATCCAGGTTTCTGGCTAAAGCCTCGTCGTTGTGGTCGATTGCAGCTTGACTTGTGCGGAGGTTAGGGAAATTAACCTCCACGGGTATGACCGCCTCGGTTCCAAAGGCCAAGGAGTAGGGAGTCTCCCCTGTTGAATTTCAGCAGGTCGTCCTGTATGACCACAACACATCCAGTAGCTCGCTAGCCCATTTTTCTTTTCCTCCCTCAATCTTGGCTTTCAGCGTGTGTTTGATGATCTTGTTCACAGCCTCGACCTGGCCATTCGATTGAGGGTGGTATGGAGTCGAGAAGAACTTTGTGATCTTCCATTTTTTGAGGAAAGTGTCGATTTTGAGGCCATCGAACTGTTTTCCATTATCCGATATGATCCCCTGCGGCAATCCGAAACCTGTAGATGATATTCCGCCATATGAATTTGATTACGTGATCTTGATCTATGGTTGCCAGTGCCTTAGCCTCGGCCCATTTTGTGAAGTAATCCACCTCAACCAGGGCGTATTTGACTGAGCCTGGAGCTATTGGGAGTGGCCCAATAATGTCTATCCCCCACTTTGCAAAAAGGCCAAGGACTGAGGATGCTCGTGAGTTCTTCTAGAGCGACCTTGATGGATGGTGCATAAATTTGACATCTATGGCGCTTGCGGGCAAAAATTATGGCGTCGGCCTTTAGGGTTGGCCAAAAATATCATTGTCTTGTGGTTTTGTGAGCCAATGATTCCCCCTAGTGTGGTTTCTGCACACACCTTCACGTATCTCCCTCAGGATAACTTGCCCCTATTCCGGTGTGATACATCGAAGTAGTGGAGTGCTGAAGCCCCGTTTATACAACTCGTTATTGATCATTGTATATCGCGCGACTCGTAATTGTAACTGTCGAGCTTGAATTATGTCTTGCGGCAAGAGAGCATTTGTCAAGTATTCAATGATGGGTGTCATCCAGCTCACTGTCGGGGTTTCCAGGGTCGCGATTACTGTGTGATCAGTGGAGGAGTGGGAGAGCTTTGTGATGGTGACATCCTTCATCTCTACTGCCCCTCTGAAGTTGCTATCCGTGCTAAAGCATCGGCTCGTAAATTCCATTCCCTCGAAACTAATTTAACGTGGATTTGTTTTAAATTTTTTGACATAGTATCTTGACCACCTCTTGGTAGGCAGCCATTCTATCGTCTCGGGCCTCATATTCCCCCGAGACTTGACATACCACTAGCTGAGAGTTCGTGTGTACCTGTAGCCTCTTGATGTCAATTGCTGTTGACATTTCCAGGCCGCTGATGAGTGCCTCATATTCGGCCTCGTTGTTTGTCACGGGGAAGTCGAAAGTGATGGCATTCTGAAACGAAATGCCCTCCGGACTTATCAGGACTACCCCAGCACCTGACTTGTGGGAAGTTGCTGATCCATCTACGAATAACTGTCAAGGCGGACTGGCTGAACTGCTGGCCTCTGAAGAGAAGGTAAGTTTGACAATGAAATCGGCTAGTGTCTGAGCTTTAATTGCAGGCCGAGGTGCATATGTTACTCCGTATTGTCCGACCTCAATAGTGTTGGGAAAATAAGGGGTGCCCGGATCTATTAGAGGGGAATTTACATACATATTTAAATTAATCAATTCATTACTAACATGAATTAATCCTAAATCAATTCAACATAATAATTAAACAAATAAATAAGCAACATGCGTACACGTAATCCACGTAAATCCTAAGCATGCGGAATCTAGGAGTTAGGAGATTACATACGTTTTGTAGAGACAGTCGTTGAGACGATGGATCAACCCAAAGTGCTTTCTCAAATATATCCCACGTCCACGGACATAATCCGGTGGAAGGATTCTCAACGAACGATTTTAATTAAAGGAGAAAATAAAAATATTTGCACCACCTTTGTGAATTTCTAATTTTTCAACACATGGAATTGCACTTGGAGATGAAAAATTCATCCCCTATTTATAGGACAAGGGGGGCGAAAATTTTAGGTCAAGTTGGGAATTGGGAAATTTCCTTGCTTCTTCCTCAAGATACAATCTAGAATATATCCAATATATTCTATTTCCCAAAATATCTCCCAACAAAATCTTCTCCTCCTTTCTTGCTCCTTAATTTTCGAAAATTTCATGCAAGTAGGAAGAAAATAAGATCTTTTTCCTTGCTTGAATTTATGGGATAAACTTGTATCTCAAGAATACTTATTCCATAAGATCTTTTCAAGAAAATCAAGAAAAAATATTTTTCTCTCTTCTACCCAATTTTTCGAAAATTATCATGGAAAAATAGGCAAAATATTTTCTTCTTCTTTTCATTAATTGGACTTTTATTTGGGCTATTTGAGGGGCATTTAGGAGAATTAAGATTGGACTTCCAATGGGCTATGAAACTTTAATATTTAGCCAAAATATTATTCAAGCCCATTAATATTAATTTATTCCACTATAAAATTAATATTGAACTATCCATCTTAACCCACATTACGACTTAACAATAATATGGCTCTCGGTCATTATTTCCCGTGTTTAAGATTATCTTAGTCCACTAATTAATTAAGCCACTGAACAGACTTTATATTAATTAATAACTTTGTCCTTGGAGTAAAGAAAGCTCAACATTATTATCCATACCGGAAATAAATTTCCACTTGCAAGATTTGGTATGATAAAGATTCTGAGCCCACAAAGGGGACAAATCAAGCAAGCCGTACTTGCACACGATTCTCCGTATTAAATCTTAGCAATCGTCGTGTAATCAATAATATTGCCCAAGATATAAGGTATCGAATCACATTGATTCTCTTCCCAGCATAAGTCAAAGCAATAGTTATTAATTTCACACGATCATATTTAAGGAACGGAGATTAAGAAATAACAAACCATTGAGGTCTAATTCTTCTATATTCATTGCCGAAGAATTTATCCTCCTGTAGGTCCTATTCAGCGCATCATAATGCACTAGTGTCATCTCTTGGTCAAGACAAGTCAATCTGAGCCTTACACTTCAACCTTTCATGATGGATTGTTCATTTCCATCTGGGTTGTGAATTTGTACTTAATCACGAGGAACTGTTAATTTGATCTTCTGTGATCTGGTATCGCCAAATTAACTTCAACGTGATACGTACTTTCTTATCGAACAGGTTTGCAATAAATATATATAACATTCATTCACATTTAGTGCAACAGTGATAAATAATTTATTTCAGTAAATAAATAAGAAATTCAGTTTGGCTATTCAAAGTAAAAAGCATACTTTTCAGTATAACCCCAACAAATAGCCCACTTATACTCAAAGTCTGCTTTTAAGTATACTACAACATTTCTCGTGTTCTGTGTGACATCTAATGTCACCTACACAAACCTAATAGTATTTCTCCCACTTATACTCAAAGCAGATTGACAACGCTCTTGACACCCATTCCTTCCACATGTCTCTCGAATGTACTTTGAGGCAGACCCTTTGTGAATGGATCTTCTAGGTTGTCTTCGGACACAATCTTTGCCACCTCTATGTCTCATCTCTTAACGATTTCTCGTATAATATGGTATTTTCTTTCTATGTGTTTGCTGGCCTTGTGGGCTCTCGGTTCCCTAGTATTTGCAATTGCTCCGGCGTTATCACAGTAAACCGTGATCGTACTGGGCAAATCCAGAACAACGTACAAGTCCACTAGGAAGTTCTTGAGCCAAACCACTTCTTTCGCTGCTTCACAAGCAGCTACATATTCGGCTTCCATGGTAGAATCAGCGATGCATTTCTGCTTAATGCTTCTCCATGTCATGGCTTCTCCCCCCATGCAAAACACACTACCCGAGGTTGACTTTCTGGAGTCTAAATTTGATTGGAAATCCGAGTCCATGTAATCGATGGGGATTAGACTGTCTGACTGATAAACTAACATTCTGTCCCATGTCCTCTTCAAATACTTCAGAATGTTTTTAACTGCAGTCCAATGCTCTTTCCCGGGGTTGCTTTGATATCTAGCCACCATGCCTACGGCAAAGCAGATATCCGGTCTCGTGCACAGCATTGCATACATGAGGCTTCCTACAGCCGAGGCATAAGGAATGTCCTTCATGTCATCTATTTCCTTTTGTGTCTTGGGACACATTTCCTTGGATAGATGGATTCCGTGTCTGAAAGGCACAAAGCCTTTCTTGGAATCTTGCATGCTGAATCGCTTCAAAACGGTGTCTATATATGAGGCTTGCGAAAGCCCGATCATTCTTTTCTTGCGATCTCGAGTGATCTTGATCCCTAGGATATGACGGGATTCCCTAAGTCCTTCATGTTGAACTGTTTTGACAGTCATGCCTTACGTCTGACAACATCCTTACATCATTTCCGATGAGCAGAATGTGTACCAAGAATACCAAGGCAGTTCCGTCAAGCTGCTTATAAACACAAATTTTGAAATTGTTTTGATCAAAACCGTAGGATTTTATAACTTGATCAAAACACTGATTCCAAGCACGGGATGTTTGCTTTAGCCCATAAATGGACTTCTTTAGCTTGCAAACCAGATGCTCTTTGCCTTTTCCAATGAAGCCTTCGAGTTGTTGCATATAGATTTCTTCGTCAAGACTTCCATTGAGGAAAGCGGTCTTGACATCCATTTGCCAGATCTCAAAGTCTAGGTGCGCAGCAATCGACCAGAGAATGCGGATGGACTTGAGCATGGCTACGGGCGAAAAGGTTTCCTCATAGTTGATCCCTTCTTTCTGAGTGTACCCTTTCGCCACGAGTCTCGCTTTAAAGGTTTCAACCTTTCCGTCCGGTCCCCTTTTTCTCTTGTATACCCACTTGCATCCAATGAGTTTTACCCCATTAAGTGGTTCGACTAGCTCCCACACTTTATTGTGATCCATTGAACTCATCTTGGCTTCCATTGCAGTTTGCCAAGATTTTGCATCCTTATCTTGGATCGCCTTGTCGTAGGACCATGGATCTAATTCTTCTCTTGAGATTAAGTCCGAGGACTCTCCTATCCCCAAGAATCGCTCGGGTTGCTTAACAACCCTCCCACTATGATGAGGTTCTGGTTGTGTAGGTGTGACGCTTGGAACGTCGTCTTGTACAGTTGGCAACAGAGTCATCCCCTTAAGTTCTTTTAAGGTAATTTCGCTTCTAGGCTTTTTATCGTTCATATAGTCTTCTTCCAAAAATATAAAAGTACGTACTAATTACGACCTTTTGATCTTCGGGACCATAAAATATGCATCCCTTTATTCCTTCGGGGTAGCCTATGAACAACCTTAATTCCGAACGTGTGTCCAATTTACCAGCTTCCTTGTCCAATACGTATGCCGAACACCCCCAGATCCTCATGTGTCCTAAGCTGGGCTTGCGCCCCGTCCACAAATATCTAGGGGTTTTGGGAACCGATTTGGATGGCACTAGGTTTAGAATATAAGTTGTTGTTTGCAAGGCATAACCCCAGAACAATTTTGGTAAATCCACATAACTCACCATTGACCTTACCATTTCTAGAAGAGTTCTATTTCTTCGTTCTGCAACCCCTTTTTGTTGAGGGGTATCGGGTGCAGTCAACTGGGATGCAATCCCTTCATCCAATAGGTAGTTCAAAAATTCATCGCTGAGGTATTCGCCTCCATGATTAGATCGTAGAAACTTGATACTCTTTTCCTTATGATTCTCTGCTTGAGCCTTAAATTCTTTGAATTTATCAAAGGTCTCAGATTTATGCTTCATTAGGAAAACATACCCATAGCGTGAGTAATCATCGATAAATGTAACGAAATACTCGTAGCCACCTCTATCTTTGATTTGCATTGGACCACACACATCGGTGTGAACGATCTCCAACACTTCGTTAGCTCTAAGCCCCTTGGCTCCAAATGCCCTTTTGGTCATCTTACCCTCCAAGCATGATTCGCAAGTTGGAAATGGTTCAATCAGGAGGGACTCCAATGAACCATCTTGGACCAACCTTTGGAATTTTTGGGTTAATATGACCTAATCTTAGGTGCCAAAGTAGTGTCTCGTTCACGTCAGTCGAACAGTTTCTTTTATTACTAGAAATAGTAGATGTGTTATAGGATGCATTCTGTGAGTGATGTGCACAGTTAATAATATAGAGATTGTTCCGTAAAGTTCCATGACAGATAACCACATCGTTGCAAAAAATAGTAACATGTTTATTAAAACGAACAAAATATCCATCAGCAAATAGTTTGGGAGGTTTTTGCAAAAAACATGAGCATAAAGAACATCTCTTAAAATTAAACTCTTGTCTTCAAAAGATAAGTGCACGTCTCCCATTGCTTCAGCTGCTAGTCTCGTAGCATCGCCCAGCGTGATGAGGATCTCTCTTCCACTAAGTTGCCGGGTCCGCTTGAACCCCTGTAATGTGAAACAAACATGATCAGTGGACCCCGTATCCATTACCCACGAATGGATAGCATACGCCGCTAAACAAGTATCAACTAATGCGTGAGAATTACCTTTCTTTCAATTCCTTTTGGGATTAGAACAGGCCCACCTCCAATGTCCTCTCTTCCCACATTCCAAACAGATCCTTGTACTTAGACTTTCATCTTTGAAGTTTGAATAGAACTGGTTTATCCTTTTTGTCTCTTCATTATTCTTACCACCAATTGGCCTAGAATGAGAAGAAGACCCTTTTGTAACCATGTTCACTTTCTTGCGCTCAATGTCCTCTTCGACCAATTCAAGGGCTTTTACAAGATCATCTACAGTAAAGTCCATATTTTCCATTAGATACTCTACATAAGGATGATCATAGCTCTTTGGCAGAGAACTGAGGATGAAATCAATCTTACTTTTGAAGTCACATTTTTCGCCAAGATATGCAAGTTCTTCAAAGAGAACCATAACCCTAAGAACGTGGTCTTTTGCAGTCATTTCTTCTTCTATTTTTAGCTTGACCATGTCATGCTTAATGCTTTGGATTGCTATATGGGCCGGATGTGCAAACATCGCTTCGAGATTTCTCATAATGTCTACAGCTGTTGTGAATCCTTGATGAAGGCGTTTTAACAAATCCGACATGTGTGTCAAAATTATGTCCTTTATCAATTCATTTGCCAGCTCCCACTCATTATATTCCATCTCTTCCCATATACTAGCACCCTTAGCTGGTATTTCGGGTTTTGGTGCATTAAGTACCCATTTGAATTCATGCGAAGTAAGGCCATTCATAAGGTTTTGTTTCCAAACAAAATAGTTTTCTCCAGTAAGCAAATTGTCTTTCAGTATATTGAACAGTGGATTAAAAGGTTGCGACGTTATGATACTGAAAATAAACATGCATCTTGTGTCAATGTCCGAATCAACACAAAGAAAATCACATAATTCGATCACATGATTCATATTGAAAGCTAAAAAAAAAATATGAACATGCATCAGCCAACATCTCAAAATAGTGTTAAATGAGCCTCTTGGGAGGGTCATCATTTAAATCACATTCAAGCAGGTTACAAACAAGAACCATTACAAACCTTTAATTTTAAAAAAAATTAATAGTTGGCTCCCACTTGACCAATACAAAATTGATAGAGACTTCGACGAAGTATATGCATATCAATTTTGTACCTAAGTAATAACCATGATTAAATACAGAATTACTACTTCATTTTGATCGAGCGTCTTGGGAGGGTCATTGTCGCCACTAATAATAATTCACAATCATCCTTTTGAGAATTTATTCATGTGAAAGCTTTCTTTTGGCAGTCCCTTAGGGGAATTTCTCCAAAAGATTTCACAAATAAATAAATCATGGAGGTCAAATTTAATTTGATTCAAAACCGAATTACTTGTTTAAAACATACTTAGTAATTTTTGAATTTGAGATTTTTTGTTGGGCAATTCTCATGCAAACACATTTAAACAAATTAAATAAAGCATAAGAAAATACAACAATAAATCAAGCAAGACAGAAAATAAACATATTGGGCACAAATTATCCAACTGTCAGGGTTTGATTTTTCTTAGCTTGATTTTGAAGAAATGTCGTCTTCAATTTCTCCCACTCGTTCGTCTCAAAAAAAAATTCTTCGACCCTCGACAGCCGCCCCTTCCGCCTGGCACGTCAGGCTCACCCTCGCTCGTGCCCATACCTCGCCCCGCTCAGCGCTCACCCAGCGAGCGCCCGCGCCTATGCGCGTTCAGGGGCTGATCCCGCCCGACGCTTTGCGTCGTGCTCGTGCGCTCCTGGCGATGTTCTGGTCGCGCGCGCACGATTCTGGATCCATTTTAATTTATCGTCTCCGTCTTCGACTTCGATCAGGTTACAATTTATTTAACGAGAAAATATATACACCTTATATCTAGACTAGTCTATTACATTGAACAAATCAAATAACCTAATCTACTCGTGAATTTTCTCACGAGAAAAACAAATTCGAACGAGTCGAATTAAAACCAAAACATACGCATGAAAATTAAACACATAAAATACCATGACAGTTAGATACCTACAAAACAGATCTAACAATTCTACTATCCAATTTTCAATAAAATTTAATGGTCAACATAATTTAAATAACAATTTAAATACAGAGCTCGAAATCGAGGCTCTGATACCAGTTGTTGGGAAAATAAGGGGTGCCCGGATCTATTCGAGGTGAATTTAAATACATATTTAAATTAATCAATTAATTACTAACATGAATTGATCCTAAATCAATTCAACATAATAATTAAACAAATAAATAAGCAACATGCGTACACTGTTGGCGTAATCCACGTAAATCCTAAGCATGCGGAATCTATGAGTTACGAGATTACTTACCTCTTGTAGAGACAACCGTTGAGACAATGGATCAATCCAAAGTGCCTTCTCAAATATGTCCCACGTCCACGAACGTAATCCGGTGGAAGGATTCTCAACGAACGATTTTAATTAAAGGAGAAAATAAAAATATTTGCCACCACGTTTGTGGATTTCTAATTTTTCCAACACATGGAATTGCACTTGGGGATGAAAAATTCATCCCCTATTTATAGGACAAGGGGGGGGAGAAAATTTTAGGTCAAGTTGGGCATTGAGAAATTTCCTTGCTTCTTCCTCAAGATACAATCTAGAATATATCCAATAAATTCTATTTCCCAAAATATCTCCTTACAAAATCTTCTCCTCCTTTCTTGCTCCTTAATTTTCGAAAATTTCATGCAAGTAGGAAGAAAATAAGATCTTTTTCCTTTCTTGAATTTATGGGATAAACTTGTATCTCAATAATACTTATTCCATAAGATCTTTCCAAGAAAATAAAAAAAAAATCTTTTTCTCTCTCCAACCCAATTTTTCGAAAATTATCATGGAAAAATAGGCAAAATATTTTTTTTTCTCATTTTTATTAATTGGACTTGTATTTGGGCTATTTGAGGGGCTTTTAGGAGAATTAAGATTGGACTTCCAATGGGCTATGAAACTTTAATATTTAGCCAAAATATTATTCAAGCCCATTAATATTAATTTATTCCACTATAAAATTAATATTGAACTATCCATCTTAACCCACATTACGACGTCACAATAATATGGCTCCCGGTCATTATTTCCCGTATTTAAGATTATCTTAGTCCACTAATTAATTAAGCCACTGAACAGACTTTATATTAATTAATATCTCTGTCCTTGGAGTAAAGATAACTCAACATTATTATCCATACCGGAAATAAATTTCCACTTGCAAGATTTGGTATGATAAAGATTATGAGCCCACCAAGGTGACAAATCAAGCAAGCCGTACTTGCACACGATTCTCCGTATTAAATCTTAGCAATCGTCGTGTAATCAATAATATTGCCCAAGATATAAGGTATCGAATCACATTGATTCTCTTCCCAGTATAAGTCAAAGCAATAGTTATTAATTTCACACGATCCTATTTAAGGAACGGAAATTAAGAAATAACGAACCACTGAGGTCTAATTCTTCTATATTCAGTGCCGAGGAATTTATCCTCCTGTAGGTCCTATTCAGCGCATCATAATGCACTAGTGTAATCTCTTGGTCAAGACAAGTCAATCTGAGCCTTACACTTCAACCTTTCATGATGGATTGTTCATTTCCATCTGGGTTGTGAATTTGTACTTAATCACGAGGGATTTTTAATTTGATCTTCTGTGATCTGGTATCACCAAATTAACTTCAATGTGATGCGTACTTTCTTTTCGAACATGTTTGCAATAAATATATATAACATTCATTCACATTTAGTGCAACAGTGATAAATAATTTATTTCAATAAATAAATAAGAAATTCAGTAAAAAGCATACTTTTCAGTATAACCCCAACAAATAGCCCACTTGAGGCATCGACCTGTTGTATCAGGTCGGTGATGCACGTTTCTTAGAGGCAGGGAAGTAAGGACTTCGACTTGATGGTCGAAAGAATATGGTCTCAACTTCCTTACACTCATGACTAGTGTGTATGCCAACTTTTTTAGTAATGGATAACGCTGCTCATTCTCGTTCAGCGTTTGACTGATGAAGTAAATGGGGAAGTGACTCCATCCTTCTGCCCAGACGAGTACTACGCTTAGAGCGGTTTCTTAAGCCGCGAGATATAGAAAAAGTTTCTCCCCCGGGACCGGTTGAGATAGAATGCTCACGTCTGCCAGATAAGCTTTGATTTTATCGAGAGCTTCCTGGCTTTCTGGTGTCCATTCGAACCTTGACTTCTTTCGATTCATGTCGAACATCGGCTTGCATTTATCCCCCATTCGGGAGATGATTCTATTCAAAGCGGCCAGGCAACCTGTAAGTTTTTATACTTCCTTCACACTTTGAGGTGCTCCCATATCCAGTATGGCCCTTAACCTTTGCTAGATTTGCTTCTATTCCCCACTTGTTGACCAAATGCCGAGGAAATTCCCTGACTCAACTCCAAAATTGCACTTTTTGGGATTTAGCCGCATGTTGAACTTCCTTAGGATATCGAAAGTTTGTGCAAGGTGTGTGAGGTGATCTTCCTTCCTCAAGCTCTTGACAACTATTTCATATACATAAACTTCCACCGACTTGCCAATTTGGTCGGCAAACATGTGGTTAACCAACCTTTGATATGTAGCCCCCGCATTCTTCAGGCCAAAGGGCATTCTCTTCCAGCAGTAGAGGTTCTTTTCTATCAGGAATGAGGTGTGTTGCCGGTCTGGTTCGTACATGACTATCTGATGATAGCCTACGAAGGCGTCCATAAATGACATCATCTCATGACCAGCCGTATTATCTATCAGGTGGTCAATGTGAGGCATGGGGAAGAAATCCTTTGGACAAGCCTGGTTGAGGTCGGTAAAGTCAATGCAGAGCCGCCAGGTTCCGTTCAATTTTTTCACCAACACTGCGTTAGCCACCCATTGTGGCTGGTCAGCCTGCATAATCAGGTCGTTATCCAACAATTTCTTCACCTCTTCGGCGAGTGCTGCATATTTTTTCTGGACCAAATTTATGCCTTTTTTGGGCTATCGGCCTCCGAGTTGGGTGTTGGGAGATGAATTTAATAAAGATTTTGATTAGATCCCAAAACCCCTGAGTATGACATGTTCAGGATGATCTTGATAGTCTGAGTCAGGGTTCAGTATAGAATAGTTAAGGAAGATATCTGCACCATGTATAGTCGGCAGATATTAATCAGGTTTGAATATTAAGAACTCGTAGTTACTGATGACTCAGAAGATACTGAAGACTCAGAAGACACTGAAGACTCAGAAGTTATTAAAGACTCAGAAGATACTGAAGACTCAGAAGTTACTGAAGACTCAGTAGTTACTGAAGACTCAGGTAGACCTGAATGTTCAGAAGGACTGAAGAATATCTATCTGAGTACATACAAAACTGAGGAAGACGCATATTTATAAGAAATAAATGTTGCTCTAATATTCAAGTGCAGTTAAAAGGAACTAAAACTAAGTGTTGTTAAGGTTGTCTCATTCAGAGAGATTGACCTAAAAGAGCCGTTTTGTTTGTCTACATTCACTTAAGACAAGAACCAATCAGAGAAAGACAACATTGTACCTTACTGACACTGAAAGCGATAGGGCACTGAACTTTGTCAGTAGTACTATGTTCCAGGCTGCAAAAATTGGTGATTGGCTACATGGCTGCATATTTCCTAAAACATGCAAGGGTGTGTTCAAACCCTAAAAATAGTAGTTCATAAAAAACCAGAAGAGGAAACTCTTGATGCTATCTCTTCCAACGGATAGTTTTTCAAAGAGTGACCATTGGAGAAGTTGCCTATAAATACCAGTAACCTTCACCATTGAGAGGTTACAGGAAATCAAAGCAACTCCAGAGCTCATTCGTATTCTTACAAATTGAAGCACTCGAAAACCCTAGAATTTCCCAAGTGTTTCACATTGAAGAGAGCTCATTCACTAAGCCTAGATTTGAAAGACATATCCAAAGCCTAGTAGATATATCCTAGCCTTTGCATTTGTACTTATTGTAAAAGGATATCTCACCCTAGTTGGAAACCAACCAAACCCAAAACCTTTGATAAGGTAGTTTGAGTGTGTGATAATTGTTGGTGAGTAAGAGTTGTAAAGAGTGAGTAAGCTGCAGTTGAGTTCAGCCAGAAAGCTCTAGAGAAGAAGTCAGTAAGCTACTTGTGGTAGTCTGAAAACTTGTGAGTGTTGAGTTAGTAAGCTGCAGTGAGTCAGCCAGAAAACTCAAGGTAGAAAAGTTAGTAAGCTGCAGTGAGTCAGCCTGAAAGCTTTAGGAGAAGTGTGTTAAGGAATTTCTCTGGAGATCAGAGAGAGTGGACGTAGGAGCTTTGCCTCTTAACCACTATAAATTGCTGTGTTGTTTGCTTTCTGTACTGCATACTATCTGCTGCATATTTTCACTAAAAGCATACTGATTTTACTGATATTCAGTTGGAAACAATCCACTGAACTTGCATTAAACTTGATCACAACCTTAACCACTGTTTTATCAAAGGAAGAGATTTTCAGCAAGCTAAAGCGAGTATAAACTTAGGGCCAACCATTCCGTACTCTTGATTAGCTAGAACAGATAGTTATCAAACTGAATTAACTCTATTGAGTATTCAATAAGATAATTATCTGATCCAAGCTTCTCAGGATCTCTGATAAAACTCAGGATCAGTTGGGTTAATCTGAAGCTTCTGAAAGTAGCTCAGGATCACTGTCTCAGTAGACTTCGACTCAGGGCGATTTGTGCTTCTCAGGGCATAATTCTCAGGACATCCTAACCCTTCTGATCTTAGTTAATAAAAGTTTTAAAAACACTGAACACGTGTATTCCTCCCCACATACACGTGTAAGACTCGTTTGCACTGGGACCAACAAGTGGTATCAGAGCAGTGGTTCATTTTTTACCACTTGCATTGGTAGCCATAGTCTATTTGCTGAAAGTCTTTGGTGGTCTACTGAATAGAACTTATTGCTGATGTCTTACAAGGCTCATTCATCATGCCTTCTAAGAAACTTCCTATGTTCTCTGTTGAGAGCTGTGACCTGTGGAGATTGAGAATTCAGACACATCTGTATTCTAAACATGAAAGAATGTGGAGAGTAGTTTCTGAAGAACCATTCAAATACACTGTTGTGAATCCCAGAATTACTGATACTGAGAGGAATGATCCCAGAGATGAATTTCCAAAACCTGATGATCAACTTACTCCTGATGAGAGAAAGTTAGTCAATTTGGACTACATTGCTAAAGATACTCTATATAGCACTATTGATGATGGTGTTATGGGGATGATTTCTCACTGTGAAACTGCCAAAGAAATATGGGACACACTTGCTATCATGTGTCAAGGCACATATCATATTAAAGAGAACAAACTTTATGTTGCTATTGGAAAGTTTTTTTTGACAGCTTTGAAATGGAAGATGGTGAATCCATTAACAAGCTTGAAGTCAGATTCACTAGCATTATGAATGATTTTAATGCTCTTGGGAAAAGATACCCATAGAAAGAAGTGGCACTGAAAATTCATAGAAGATTGTCTAAGAAATGGGATATACATGTTGTGGTGATTGAAAACACAAAGAATATTGATTCCATGCCATACCAACAAGTTTTCTCTGAACTGAAAGCTTATGAATTTGTGATTGACAAGAAAACTAAGAAATCTGACAGCAAAGATGATTCTTCATCTAGCAAGAATGTGACTTTCAAAGCCAAAGAGAAATCCTGTAAAGCTAAAGAGTCTGATAACTCACTTGCCAAAAATCAGGATGAGCAAGAGGATAACCTAGTACTGTTGGCAAGGAGGTTTGAAAGACTCAATAACAAATATGAAAAATATAAGAAATATTACAGGAACAACAGGTACAAAAATAGAAATAACTCAGAAGCTGAGGACAGATCCACTGAGAAAAGAAAGGACCACAAAACTGAAGGATCTTCATCCAAGAAGAAGGAATCCAAGACCAAGGAGGAAAGTGATCAGGATGATGATACCAACAGATGCTACAACTGCCAGAAGAAAGGTCACTTCCAGTTTGACTTTCCTGAGCTCAGTGCTAAAGAAAGAAAGGGAGAGACAAGCCAAGAGAGACAGAAAGATCTCTAGCAAGAAGGCTATGATTGCTGAAGAAGAAGAACAATCTAAAGAAGGATCCAGTTCTGAGTAAGAAATATTATCGGAAAGGACAGTGATGATGTCTGCCTTGTTGCTATGGAGGAGGTAAATTCTTCTATCTCTCATTTGTTGCTCCTACACAAGCACCTAAGTTATCAAGTTCATCTCAGAATCAATAACTTTGACCGATGGATTCTTTTGAGAATCTTATGAAGGACTATTCGTAGGTTACAAGAATCGCTCATAGAAACTCAAGAGCGTAACAAGGAATCGATCACGAGAATCAAGTGGAAAGACTCTAATAAGGCTTTGAGATTACTTTCAATTAATGGGAACTATCGATGAACTGGATGTTCGGCAAAGACAACTCTCGTAAAAAGATAAAGTGATAGAGATCCCGAATGGAAAATTAGAGAAATCCACCGAGGAGATTCAAATTTTATCGTAATCGAAGTTTAATGACCTCTTTGAGAACCATGAAACTCTAAAGAAAAGTGAGGATAGTCTTGCAGAGAAAGTTAGCTCTATTGAATTCTCGCATCTAAAGTAATAGATGTAATTGAGTTATCAAAGACCAAGAACTATAAAGGCCGGATTGGGATATAATCCGGGGAACCTCACAAGGGTCTTCAATGTCGCTTCTTCTAATAAGCACTAAGATATCTTTGTTAAACCGGTGGCATGTACTAATCTTCTCATCAAGAACAACCCCGAAGTTTTAGACAAGGGTAAAGGACCTATGGAGCCAGAAAAATCAAGGTTCGGTAAGAAAGCCCAAACCTCAGAAAAGGCTAAAAACCCGAACACTCAAGAGGGGAAATTTTCAAAGCCAAGATTTCCAAAGCCTCAGGCTAAGGATACCAACTTGGAGAGATCTGCACTAAACCATCAGAGGAATTTTCAGAAGAGAAACACTCAACAGAGATATTCTAAACTGAAAAGACCAAGTCCTCAGATTACTGAAAGACCACAATTTCAGTATAGGCAACCTAAACCCCACTTGCCTAAGGGTAAAGGTTTCCTGAACCCAAGTCAGCAGAGACAGAGACCAGCTACACCAAAGCCAAGGCATTGGAACAAGAGGCCTGAAGAAGAACTCTAAGGCTCATGTTCATGATAAGACTGACACTCATACACAGGGTACTGCCAAGGCACCTAGGGTGGTGAATGTGTATGTAGATGTTTATGGGAGACAAATCAGCCACTCTAAAGTAATTAGAGTTATCTGGCAGATTTGGGTTCCAAAAGGTACAACTAATCTGGTAGGACCCTACACCAAATGGGTACCTAAGACCTGATCTTTTTTTCAGGCGAAGGAAAAGGGCACTGAGCTGAATGAAGACAACATAGCCCTGATGAGTGGAAATGAATTGGCTCCTGCTGCATGGTATCTGGAAAGTGGATGTTCAAGACATATGACAGGATATAAACAATTACTCACTAACTATGTTGAGCAAAAAGGCCCTCAGATTACATTTGGAGACAATTCCAAAGGACAGACTGAAGGATATGGAACTCTTGAAGTTGATTCTGTTCATATCCATGGTGTTTCATATGTTTCTGGTTTAAAGCATAACTTGCTTTCAATCAGTCAATTCTATGACAAAAGATTCAGTGTTGAGTTCTCAAAGAACTTATGTTATGTGAAAGACAATACTTCACAACAAATATTACTGACTGATACTATAAAAGGAAATGTGTATCTTGCTGATTGGAGGCTAACTCCTAAAGATACATGTTTAGTTGCAAAAAGTTCCACTAATACCAGTTGGTTGTGGCACAAAAGACTGAATCACTTAAACTTCAAAACCCTGAACAAACTTACAAGATTGGCACTTGTGAGGGTGTTACCCAATGAAGTGTTCAGTAAAGATCATGTATGTGATGCCTGTCAGAAAGGAAAACAAATCAGAGCATCATTCAAAAGCAAAGTAGAAGTTTCTACTGACAGAATTCTACAACTGTTACATATGGATCTCTTTGGTCCGGTAACACTTGTGAGCACTAATGCCAGGAAATATACACTTGTGGTAGTTGATGACTACTCTAGATATACATAGGTCATATTCTTACTCAGTAAGAAAGAGACTCAGACAAAACTGCCAGAATTACTGAAAAGACTCAGTACTGAAAAGAACCTGAGTGTGGTCAAAATCAGATCAGATAATGCCATTGAATTTATCAACCATATTATATATGATTATTGTGCAGCAAATGGAATAGCTCATGCAACATCAGCTGCAAGGACCCCACAACAAAATGGTGTTGCTGAAAGAAGAAATAGGACTCTGAAAGAAGCTGCAAGAACAATGATCGCTGAAGCTGATATTCCTAAGAGGTTTTGGGTTGAAGCTATCAACACTGCATGTTACTCTCAGAACAGATCCATGCTGACAAAGAATCAAGGAAAATCACCCTATGAAATGTGGAATGAAAGGAAACCTCTTGTTTCTTTCTTTCGTGTGTTTGGTTGCAAGTGTTTTGTTGTGAGTCGTTTTTTATGGAGAATATTATGTGGCTAATTTGATAACAACTCACAAACAATATAAATACGTGTAAGATATACGGTAAATGACACGAAATTGTTGACCCAGTTCGTCAGTAAATGCCTACTCTAGGGGCATTCCAAGCCAGGGATGTCATCTTATGAGGTTTTCATATACAGTACATGATAATACTTCTCATGCAGTAGATTTTTCCGAGAGATAGGGATTTGAGAAATATATGTGAGTTTTTTGGGAATTTTTTCTGAACTTGTCTCATGTTCTTTTTCCTTCTATTTATAGTACTTTGACAAGCATGAGCTGGTTTGGCAAGCATGAGCTGGAGACTTCGTGTCTTGCAGGAATTTATGTGATGCTGCCACATTTTCAACTTCGTCTTCCTGGTTGACCTTTGGATTTATTTGTTTATAAGACTTTTTTTGTCATCCAGATCAACTTTTACTCGACTGATCGCCCTGTTCGCCCCTTTGACCATATCAATTTTATATCGGAATACTGTCCTCATCGAGCATATAAGAATGATTGTAATGCTTGCCAGATTTGGCGAGCATACTTGCTTGGTCGGCAAGTGGCGAGCATACTCGCTTGGTTGGCAAGTGGCGAGCATACTCGCTTGGTCGGAAAGTGGCGAGCATACTCACTTGGTCGGCAAGTGGCGAGCTGGCAAACAAACATGTTTGGTCGGCAAGCGGCGAGCACACTTGTCCATCGAGCATGGTTATTTTAATAGTTGATTAATACACGTGTCCCTCTGATGTGTATTAATAAATTGAATAATGGTATCGAACACAACAATCCCCCCCAGCCGGGCCGCTTTGTATTCATCATGGGGGCCCGACTGTTGGATATATTGAGTGGGCCTTCATGAGTGTCGTTTCGTCTTCTGTGCCGAATTTTCAAATTTTTTAAATCTGGCATCTATAAATACCTATTTTGCTGCCTCAGTTCCTTTTCTTTCTCTTCATCTTATCTTCTTTCTTTCTTCACATTCCTTCCCGTCTGAAATTTCTGGCAAGAGCACTCTTATTTCGGCAAAGGATTTCATTCAGGTAACTATTTCGTACGCTCTTTAATTTCAATTATGACTTCTCATTCAAGTTCTTCTTCCTCATCTTTTCGCCCAATCTCCCGTGGCGGTGCTAATACCTCGGGTTCAAGATCCCGTTGGCAAGTTCGACAGCCATTTGCCATTCTTTCATCGGATTCCGATGATGCTCTAAATGAATTAGATAGGGATTTAGCCCGTACCTATTTTTTAGAGGATTCGGGTGAAGATTCTTTGTCTCAACCCCAAATTGGGTCTAGGGTTGTATATAGTCACGATGTAAATAGGGATAATGACTATGTGAGGGAGGAAATCCTGATGGCTGAGAACGTTATTGAGTCGAACAGAGGACTCGACGGTGAGCAGAACACGGAGCTTGACATCCCTGTTGGTCTTCCTCATAGCCCAACGTATGTCGAGTATAGTGCTCGTTATGATTTTGATTGGCCTGAACAACCCCATAGGACCAGGGTTGAGAATGAATATCCAGCGAGCAAAATTGCAAGCGTGATTGATGTTGATATGCTAGGCCAATTGTATAGGAATTACGATACTCCGAAAGATGTGTTTTTCTGGGTGCCTGGTCCGGATGAGCGAGCAGACCAGCCTCCTGAGGGTTGTGTTGTTGTGAACTTAGACACCATGGAAGCGGGTCTTCGATTCCCACTTCATCCGGCTATTACCCGTTTGCTTATAGAATGGAACATCACTATTACGCAGCTAAAGCCGAATGGGTGGCACATGATTATGAGTTTTCTAACTCTGTTCGGCAAAATGAAGCCCGTGTATTATCCAACAGCAGCAGAACTCTGTCGATTAGTGCATTTGTCCCGGCCCAAAGGTGAACACGGATGGTTGTTCATGCAGGCAAATGCCAAATGCAAGGTAATCGAGGATGTGCCCAATAAAATCACAGATTGGAAAGAGAAGTTCTGGTTCGTCGGGGGTGATTGGAAAAGCCCGGCTTCTGGATGTGAACCAAATGCTCGCTTGGATATCCCCACAGATTTTGGGATCTGCCGAAGTAAGTATTTTTGTGTTTTTGCTCTTCACCATGAACTGATTTTAACTTATTTTCTCAATTTCAGGAATTCAAGCAGCAACGGACAAAGAGACAAACGACGGTTCTTTCAGCAGTATTTGGCAAATTGATCTTGAGCCATACGCAGAACGGTTAGTGAAGATGTTGAATACTGCTGAACAAAGGAAGAAGGGAGGATTGTACGTGCCCCCTCACCATTTAGTTGCCGTCAATCCAGATGGTAAAGATTGTTTTTATACTTGCAAATGTGTTGTGCCCTTTGTTCCCGGTTTCTCTTTCTTTTTTAATATATTCTTTTGTCTACAGTCTTTCCCGCCGTCACTATTGCTGTAAGCACCTCCGAGCATACTGAAATGGCTCGGACTAAGAGACCTCAAGAGCTTGCTCAAATTCAAGCCGAGAGAGATGCCCAGCGAGCAAATCGAGGGGAGGCGAGCAGAGTGAGAAAGGCGAGCCGACCAGCAGCGCCTGGACCGGGTGAGTCGAGTTGGCCGAAGAGGACAACTCGTTCGGTCGAGCAGGGGGCAAGCGACCAAGCTCCCTCGCCAAAGAGATCAAGGAGGGCACCTGACAAGCAAGATCCGATAGCTCAGACGAGCATCGATGTCATTGAGGAGACCCCCACTGCTGAAGCGATCAGAATGGCTGCCTCCATGGTCGGTCCGATCACGCAAATCATTGAAATGGAGGTCGGTACATCTTCTCCACCTCATGCAGGACCCCGAACCTGGACCCCTATGAGTTCCCAGCTCCGTTCTCCCGAGGATAAATCGTTTTTGGGATGGGACCCTACTCGGGTGAATAGGTACGTTTGCTCGCCTGTTGGTGTATTTCTTTTTTCCATCAAATTTGGTCGCTTAATCACATTTGTTTGCTCTGGTGAACATGCAGGTTGAATAGATTGGCGCCTCTGATGCTAGAATTGAAAAATTATTACTGCTCTCCAAGTGTTCGCAATGTTTCTGGCCTTCCCGAGCATGTCCAGAAGGCGTGCGAGACCCCCATCCGAGCATGGACTACTGAGCTCGAAGAGGCCACTAAGGGTCCAACGCCTTTGGAAACCATGTGACTTGGCCTAGTGCGCCATGGACAATCTTTGGTTCTCCTTGAGAAAGCTTACGTCGAGTCCGCCAATCTTCATGCCAACTACTTGGTAAAAGCTTTGAAGATAAGGTGAACGAGCTGAGCAAAACTCAAGATAAAGTGAAGTTGGCTCAGGGACAAGTATCCTCAGCCCAAGCAGAGGCTCGCAAAGCTCAAGAGGATGCTCGTCAAGCTTGGGAAGATGCTCGCCAGGCCAGAGAGGAGCTAGGCCTTGCTCGGGGAGGAGTCGTGACGAATCGGAAAGAGGTGGCTTCAGATAGAGAGTTCAGACGAAGTTGAACGCTGAGCTCGAAAACTCGTGAGTCGGGCATCGATACCATATAATGCGAGAAGAGTCTGCTCGCCCAACAACTCCTCACTGCTGAAGAGACTAATACTCGTCTGGGTCTTGAAAATTCAAAATTGCACACTGAGGAGTATGTTGATTCCATGTCGAATTTCTCTTATATATGCGCCTTTGCCGATGCCATCCGTTCTGCTAGACAATCACTTACTGCCGACCAGATTGCCCCGCTCATAGCCCATTTTGAGAAGTACCTGATCGACAACCCCCCGGATCGCAACCTTCCAATATCTGATTTGAGTGATCTATGCAATTTCTCTAATCTTCCTGATGGGATCGAGATTGATGACCCAATTTTGGATGAGGAGGATGATTCGGATGCAGATATTGATGATGATGTCGACCAAGCTCACCTAGCCGAGCACGGGTTCGATCAGGTGCAGAGCGAACAAAGTGGTATTCCAGAAAAAGAGCAGAATGTGCTAACTGGCGAGCAGATGAGGCACGATGATGCTGGAGGAGCTGCTCTTGAAGGGGCCGAGCAGACGAGGTAGGATTTGTTGGACACATTGCTTCCGCCCACCCCCAATAATGAATTTATTCCTTCATTTTTGCTTTTTGCTTTGCTGAACAATTTCTTCAGAACTATCGTGTAATTTTTATCTTGCTAAACTTACTTGTTGAACAATTTTGCTGTCTCCATTGAATTTGCTTGTTGGATAATTTCTTCTAACCTGATCGTGGAGGATGAATTTTGTTGCTGATGAACGGTTGATGTTTGTGTTGCTTGATGTTTGTTTTGTTTTCTAGTTTATGCCATCTTTTCTTCTGAATGAATTCGAACATGATTTGTGTCTATGTTCCACCCTGACTTCTTTGGTTTTATTATTGTCTTATTGAGGTGCAATCAGATTGATCGTCTTATTTAGGTGCGACCAGATGGGTTAACTTATATGCAACCCCCCCTTTCTTGTTTCGTGACCGTCTTATTTAGCCGCGATCACTATTCGTACTCGGGTCGTCTTATTTAGCTGCGACACCGTACTCATCACTCGCTTTGTTGCGGGTATCTGTAAGTACTAGTCATCTTATTTAGTTGCGACTGCGTACCCATTACTCGCTTTACTGCGGGTATCTATGTACGAACTGTTTCACCAGATGAACATAAACTTCAGCTCGTTCGTCTTTGTTCGGGTCGTCCGGCTTAGGTGCGACCTCTGATAGGCTTCAATTAGAAAAATGTTTTGCAACACGTTGTATTCTATTACAACTTTTACATTTGAAGAAGACTGTTTCTATTACATATATCTATAGACATCAGACTATGGTTTTGAATTTAAACCTCGTCTTGAAATAGACATGAGCTGACCTCATCTCGTCCGTGGAATTGATGTTGACAAGCATGAGGCGGATCAGCCTGTCTACTCTTCTTCAAGTAATATGCTCAAGCAACAGCAGCATAAGCATTTGCCCCTCCTGGACAAGTTGTGATTATGCGGGCCGCAGCGGACATGAGCATGTGGCGAGCACGCATGCTAGTCTATATCAGGCGCGGGCAAAAACCTCTGCTCGCACCTTTTTATCCCCTTCTTTAGATGCCTGAGCATCAGCATCCAAGTGTCGTTTCGTGTGGATACCACGACATCCCACCCCCTTGGAGGAGATTTTAGGGATGCGTAGGGGACTAGTGATTTACTACTGCATAAGCAGTGGGCAACGTGGAGTGGCAAACATGACTCTGTCGAGCATCTTGAGTCCGTAACAAGCACCAACCTTTGCTCGGAGTGTCGTACGGGGTATAAAGCTCGTACTAGAGCAAGCGCCAGGACACATGATTGAGTCAGCAAGATGATTGCTGAGTCGAGTGTCGAAAACTTCATCTGGAGGCATACCAAACCAACTTTCTCTTGATAACTGAATTTTCTTCTACTATGTTTGCAGTATTTTTTCTTTTTTCTGTGTTTTTCTCCCACCTTCTTCAGCTACCAATACGCCTATTTATACCACTATCCCAAACAAGTGCTGACATAGCTAGTTGGTATTGGTCTTCTTGCTTTAAATCCTCATTTTGACATTTGTCCTTGTTCTTGCCAGATCTTATTCAAGGATTGACACGTACCCTTTTTGGTTGCCACTTCTCATCTTATTTTGACACGTATCTTCTATCTTTTGATAGTGCTGGCCAGAATTTCTTCTAGAAGATTTAGAAATTTATGTCTAACATGTATGTTCTTCCTTCATGTTTGTCCTGCTCGTCTTAGCTGAATGGCTGATTATGCTCGGCCAGTTATGATCATTTTAGATGAATGACTAATTATGTTCGGCCAGTTGTGCTCGTTTTAGATGAATGGCTAATTATGTTCGGTCAGTTGTGCTCGTCGTTACTGATAATATTTTTTCAGATTTGACGCATTCCATGAATAGGACAATGGAACTCCATTCAGGTCTTCCAAATCATATGCCCCGTTTAACAAGCGTTCTGTAACTCTGAATTGGTACCCCCGTTGCTCCTCTTAGAACCAACTCGCCCACGTTGAACCTGCGTGTTCGGACTTTGGAGTTGTAGAACTTTTCTGATCTTTTTTTATACATAGCGTTCCTGAAATCGGCCTCCATCCTTCTTTCTTCCAATAGGTCTGCACTTAGGGCGAGTGCCTGGTCGTTGATGTGCTCTCCAAAAGTCATCGTCCGATGGCTCAGAATCTTTACCTCTGCCTGTATAACAGCTTCCGCACCAAATGCCAGGGCAAACGGGGTTTCTGCAGTTGATGTTCTGAATGTAGTTCGATATGCCCATAATATTTCTGGTAACTCTTCATCCCATCCTCCCCCTTGGAATTATCAAGTTTAGCCTTGAGGGTATGTTTGATAATTTTATTGACAGCTTCTACTTGTCCGTTTGACTAGGGGTAATACAGAGTAGAGTAATGTTTTTTTATGCCCCAACGAGCACAATTTTGTCGGAATTCACTTCCATCGAACTGTTTACCATTATCTGTTACTAATGATTGGGGAAGCCCAAAACGACAAATGATATTTTTCCAAACAAAATTTCACATTCTTTGTTCGGTGGCTTTAACAATAGCTTCAGCTTCCGCCCATTTAGTGTAGTAATCAATGGCAACCACGACATATTTTACTCCCGATGTGCCAGTAGGAAATGGGCCGATCAAGTCGATTCCCCATTTAGCAAATAGCCACGGGCTGTAAGCCGATACTAGTTCTTCAGGTGGGCTATGGATAAGTGGGGCATGTACCTGACACTTATTACATGCGCAGGCATATGCGAGCGAATCTTTCTTGAGGGTCGGCCAGTAGTAACCTTGTCTGACAGTTTTATGTGCCAGGACAAGTCCACCTGCATGGTTTCCACATACCCCCTCATGAATCTGTTCCAGAATTACATGACCCTCTTCAGGAGTAATACAATTCAATAAGGGAAGAGAGAAACTTCTTTTGTACAAATGCCCGTCTAGGATAGTATATCGAGCGGCTTGTAATCTAAGGTGAGTAGCTTGTGCTTTATTTTCGGGGAGAAGTCATTTTTGTAAATAACTTAAAATTGGAGTCATCCAGGTTTCCTGCTCGCCTGTTACATGGGCGACCACAACTCTTGGAATTGATGGCGAACAAGTTGTGATGACCACAATGTCCGTCGTGTTCGTCACTCCTTTTGCTATTGCCAATCGTGCTAAGGCATCAGCGAACGAATTATCCAATCGTGGTAATTGTTCTATGTAAACTTGTTCGAATTGTTCAAGCAGCTCCTTTTCTAGTTGCTGATATTGCGTCATTTGTTCGCCTCGTGCTTCGTACTCGCCTAATATTTGATATATGATTATTTGAGAATCGCTATAAATCATCAGCCTCTGAATTCCCATTGTCATAGCCATATGTAGTCCAGTGATCAAAGCTTCGTACTCTGCTTCATTATTTGTGGCTGGGAAATCAAAACGAATGGCTGTTGTGAAAGTTTGTCGCGTTGGGCTGATGAGAACCACACTCGCTCCTGCTCTTGAACTTGTTGATGAACCGTCAACATACATGTGCCATGGTTGGTCGACACCCCTTTCGGGTATTTGCGGGTATGTCAGTTCAACCATGAAATCGGCCATAGCCTGGCCCTTCATTGCTGTTCGTGGTGTGAACGTAATGCCAAATTGGCCTAACTCCACCACCCACTTGAGTAATCTGCCCGCAGTGTCTGGTTGGTGGAGAATTTGTCGCAATGGGAATGTGGTTAACACCTCGACTGAGTGATCGAAAAAGTATGGTCGCAGTTTTTGGACACTCATAACGAGAGCATACTCGAGTTTTTCCAATGGAGGGTACCGGAGCTCGGCTTCTTTAAGTACCTGACTTACATAATAAATAGGCAAGTGTGTCACCCCCTCTGCCCGAACGAGCACAGCGCTAATTGCATGCTCTGATGCAGCAAGATACAGATAAAGTTATTTTCCTGGAATAGGCTTAGATAATATTTGAGTATCTACAAGGTATTGCTTTAATGACTCGAATGCATTTTGGCAATGCTCTGTCCACTGGAATTTCCCTTTCTTTAATGCGTCAAAGAAAGGTTTGCATTTGTCCCCAGTTCGTGATATAAACTGGCTTACGGAAGCCAAACGTACGCTTAATTTTTGAATTTCTTTCACACTTCTGGGGGCCTGCATGTCGAGCATGGCTTGAATCTTTGATGGGTTCGCTTCAATCCCCCGTTGACTGACCATGTGTCCTAGGAATTTTCCTGAATGAACTCCAAAACTGCATTTCTTCGGATTTAATTTCATGTTATACCCCCTGAGAATATCAAACGTTTGTGCTAGGTGGGTGATGTGGTCTTCCTTATGCTCGCTTTTTACCACAATGTCATCAATGTACATCTCAACTGTTCGACCTATGTGTTCGTCGAACATCTTGTTCACTAAACGTTGATACGTTGCTCCGGCATTCTTTAATCCGAATGGCATGTGTTGCCAACAATACATATTCTTTTCGCTGCAGAAAGCCGTATTCTTTTGATCGTCTGGATGCATGGGTATTTGGTGATAGCCAGCAAATGCATCCATGAAGGTCATGAGCTAATGTCCTGCTGTGTTATCGACCAAATAATCGATATGTGGCATCGGGAAATTATCTTTCGGGCATGCCTTGTTTAAATCAGTGAAATCTATGCATAACCTCCAAGTTCCGTTAGATTTGCGGACGAGCACAGGGTTTGCAAACCATCTCGGGCATTTTACTTCTCGAATCAGTTTATTGTCGAGCAATTTCTTGATTTCACTATCCATAGCTGCATACTTCTCCGGACTGAATTTTCTGCGCTTCTGGATTACTGGAATTTGCGTTGGGTCAAGGTTAAGAGAGTGACATGCATGTTTAGGATCAATGCCGATCATGTCCTCATGTGACCAAGCTAACACATCCAAGTTTGCTCGAAGATATGCTATTATTTCTGTTCGGAATGGTTCCGGTAATTCCGAACCAATAAACACTTCTAATTCTGGTCTATTCGGGTCGATATTAACAAACTCCAATTGTTCCATAGGCATTGCTCGCCTCTTTTTTTGCTTCCACCGAGGATCTTCGATCGACCCCCGGTGTTCGTCAACTATCTCCATAGGATCAAAACCTATACAAGGTTCTAGGTCCGGTAACTCATTCGGTGGATCAATGTTCATTAGATCTGGTACATGAGTTATCATCTCGGGTTTTGTGTTCGCCCGAGGGGATATGTTCATCAGAGGAGGAATAAACTTCCTCGATAGCATATTCGTCTGTTGGCTTGATTCTCCGATCTCCCGAGTTTGCTCCATCATGTTAATGATATTTTGCTTTTCTGGCGCGCAGGACAACAAACAATCTCAAGCTTTTTTCTGGTCACCTTTCACGCTACCCGTCCCTTCTTGGGTTGGAAATTTAACACAATAGTAGTAAGTCGAATAGGCAGCTTTAAATTCCTGAATAAACGGGCAACCTAAAAACAAGTTATAAGTAGATGGAGCATTGATGATTACAAAGTTCGGATTTAAAGTTGACTCTAGCTCGACTCCTAACCTGATCATACCATAGGGCCGGGTTATAGATTCCCCGAAACCCATGATGGTGTGATCACATGGTTCTATATAACTAATTAGGTCCCCAACTTGCTTCTCCATTTGGTGCAGAGTGTTAATGAACAGAATGTTCACATATGCTCCGGTGTCGACCAGGAGGCGATGCACCTTCAAACCGAGAAGACGAGCGCTGATGGTTAGAGAGTCATTGTGGGGGGTGATTATGCCGTCGAGATCATCTTCTGAGAACATGATTTGGTGAGAGGGTGGCGTGCTAGCTGATGTGCTCACCACCTTCACCTGATGGATGCTTTGCATGGCTTTCATTTTCATCTTCTTCCGCCTGTTCGAGAGCGTCGGAGCCTAATAGCATCCACCCACCGGACCATAATCAGGACGAATCATGTTAATTTCTTGACTCTCCCGAACTCTACTCATGGTAAGTACCCCTCTTTTGGGTAATTCCGACCTCTTACGGGACTCCTCGGGATCACTGTCAGATGCTTCTTCGGCCTTACGCTTACCCCTACGATCACCTAATTTTTCTGTTCAGGAATCTCTGTTCGCCGGCTTTTTGAGGAACTGCGTAAGACAATTCTCTTCATATAACTTCCAAAGTTGACGAAGTAAATCGCGACATTCTTCGGTATTATGTCTGATGTACTCATGATAATTGCAAAATTTGGAACCATTAAGCCAGTTTTTATCTCTTATGATTCTTCGTGGCTTATCCAACATGTCCCGGTCTTTAATTTGATTAAATATTGTTTCTGCTGAAATGCCCAGAAGTCTTCGTAGGACATTTGCTTCTGCTCTTTCTTCAAAAGGTTTAAAAGATCTTGGAGGTTTATACCCCCCCCCCCTCATTCATTACTTTTTTACCAAAAACTCTTTTCGTTGCTACCTCTTGGCCTAACCGTGATTGGGTGAGCAGATCCTGCATAGCTATAATCTTGGCTGCTCGCTCTCGAAATTTGGCATATTTGTTTGGCCAATCCTGATGCATGGCTTTCCACATATCTGTATTTAGGGTCAGGCCTCCGACCACCGTGAGGATCTTGGCATCCTCTTCAACTAGGGCTCCATCGTACAAACATTTGTCAAATCTTTCAATGTATGCTCGATCTGACTCGCCCTTTAGCTGAGAGAAATATGCCAACCTCTGTTTTGGTGCTGGGCGAGCACACATGGATGAGAAATGGGACAGGAATTTCTGTTCCAACTAGGCAAAAGACGTGATGGACGCAACGGGCAGGGTAGAAAACCATCTGTGGGCGCGGTCGCCCAACGTCATGGGAAATGATCGGCACTGCGTTGCATCGGTGGCGCCCATGGTAATCATAAAATCTGAATATTTGCTGAGGTGAACATGTGGGTCAGACTCAGCATCGAACATAGGGATTGGTAGACGAATCTTTGCCACTTTTTCTTGTACTCCGGCTGCCATAACCGCCGGCGTTAATGGCAAGCACGACATTGTGTTTGCCCGAGGGAGTCCTTTTGTTGCGGCTAGGTCGGCCTGTAAGCCCTCGATTGCTTTCCGCATATCCACAAATTTCGTGGAACTGACAGACTTGGATCGGGGCTGTGTCCCATCATGAGGACCCAGAGGGCCATGCTCATGATGGGGCAGTCCCCCTTTCCAAGTTCGTCCTTGACTACCCAATCGGTGATGGATAGATAATTTAGTTCCAGCAGATTTTTGTTGTTCCGGCTGTCTTTCGGGATGCAGGCGATCATGAGGATCTGAGGGAGCCGGCATGTTCATTGGTTGTTCCCTCCCTGGATCCTGACGCCTATGATTGTCGATTCGGTCTTTAACGGAGAGCCACAAATGTCTAAACGCTAATGGTCTGGACCCTTGAGGCTGCTCGTTGTTTGACATATCATCAGCTTTTTTGTTGGCCCGTTTCCGCGCATCTTTCACCTTAACTTACTTACTATCAGGTGTATCCGAGCGTCGATCATCATCATCTTGAACTTTCAACTTGGCTAACTCCTTTTCGGCCCTCTCTTTCTGTGCTCGCAACAAGAAAGTGATGGCCTTTGTTGTGGCCGCCGGATCGTTTGCCATATCTTCAAGATTGATGGTTTCCGCAGTCTGATTTTTGTGAGGCTGATGCTGAGCCTCTTTCTAAGCATGAGGTCGGCTCTGTCCCAACCTCTCTGTCTGAGTATTCCTAGATTGAGGCATTATATTTCTTTTTTCTGCCTCGGCTATCTACGGGATTGTGTATGGGTTGGTTTTTTCTACCCTCCTTCTAGCGCCAATTGTTGCGAGTAATTTTTTATGGAGAATATTATGTGGCTAATTTGATAAAAACTCACAAACAAAATTAATACGTGTAAGATATACGGTAAATGACACAAAATTGTTGACCCAGTTCGTCAGTAAATGACTACTCTGGGGGCATTCCAAGCCAGGGATGTCATCTTATGAGGTTTGCATATACAATACACGATAATACTTCTCATTCAGTTGATTTTTCCGAGAGATAGGGATTTGAGAAATATATGTGAGTTTTTCGGGAATTTTTTCTGAACCTGTCTCCTGTTCTTTTCCCTTCTATTTATAGTACTTTGACAAGCATGAGCTGGAGACTTCGTGTCTTGCAAGAATTCATGTGATGCTGCCACGTTTTCAACTTCGTCTTCCTGGTTGACCTTTGAATTTATTTGTTTATAAGACACTCTTTTTGTCATCCAGATCAATTTTTACTCGACTGATCGCCCTGTTCACCCCTTTGACCATATCAATTTTATATCGAAATACTGTCCTCATTGAGCATATAAGAATGATTTTAATGCTTGCCAAATTTGGCGAGCATACTTACTTGGTTGGCAAGTGGCGAGCATACTCGCTTGATCGGCAAGTGGCGAGCATACTCGCTTGGTTGGCAAGTGGGGAGCATACTCGCTTGGTCGACAAGTAGCAAGCTGGGGAACAAACATGTTTGGTCGGCAAGCGGCGAGCACACTTGTCCATCGAGCATGGTTATTTTAATAGTTGATTAATACACGTGTCCCTCTGATGTGTATTAATAAATTGAATAATGGTATCGAACACAACATGTTTCATACACAATAATGGTAAAGATCAGTTGAAAACTTTTGATAGCAAAGCTGATGAAGGGATGTTCTTAGGATATTCTGAAGTCAGTAAAGCCTTTAGAGTTTACAATTGTAGGACTCTTATTGTGGAAGAAACACCTCATGTTGTTATTGATGAATCTACTTGTGTTAAGAAGAAACAGGAACATGACTCAGGAGATCTGACCAAGAGAATCACCAGACTTAGATTGAAAAAGAATGATAAAACATCCTTTGAGCCTGAAAAGAAGAAGTTAATCACTTTCTATGAATGGAGTGAATCTGACTCAGATAAAGAAGCTCAGGATGGAAATACTGAGGATGGTGAGACTCAGGACAATAATTCTCCACTGAAGGAAAGCCAACACACTGAAGCTGACCAATCTGAACATACACCAGTTCAGACTCAGGTATGTAATGCCGATAAAGATGTGGTCACAGCTAAGGCAAACTCTGAATCTATCAACCAAGGGTATGCAAATGTCTCTGACAATGTTCTGAATGGAATTTCCCCTGAGGAAGATGATTCACTCTCTCCTTTTCGGTTGTTCCCTGAGTTTGATGAATTACCTGAACCTAACATTTCTGATGTTGAGGATACTACTGAAGGGGGAACATCCAGGAAAAGATGGTTGGATAGTCATCCTACGTACAAGTCAGATTGTGGGTGATCTATCAAAAGGTGTTAAAACAAGAAGGTTCCATGGTGAAAGTGCTTTATTCTGTTGCTTCCTATCTGAAAAAGAACCTACTGAGATTGAAGAAGCTCTTCAAGATTCATTCTGGATTACTGCTATGCAAGAAGAACTGAATCAGTTCACAAGAAATGAAGTTTGGGAGCTAGTGGATAGACCTAAGAGGCACAATGTGATTGGAACCAAGAACAAGAGAGATGAAAACAACAACATTGTAAGAAACAAGGCAAGGCTAGTTACACAAGGTTATTCCCAAGAAGAAGGCTTGGATTATGATGAAACCTTTGCACCTGTTGCAAGACTAGAAGCCATTAGAATGTTTCTTGCATATGCTGCCCACATGAAACTCACAGTCTATCAAATGGATGTGAAAAGTGCATTTCTGAATGGTGTGCTTAAAGTAGAGGTTTATGTGGAACAACCTCCAGGATTTTGTCAGAATGAACAAGTTTACAGGCTTAGGAAAGCCTTGTATGGTCTAAACCAAGCACCTAGAGCATGGTATGATACACTTTCTCAACTTCTTACTGACCATGGTTTTATCAAAGGAACTGTTGATAGAACTTTGTTCAGGATAGAAGATGAGAAGGATATCTTACTAGTTCAGATTTATGTGGATGACATCATATTTGGTTCTCCAAATCATCAGATGTGTGAGAAGTTCTCAGCTCTGATGAAAGGAAAGTTTGAGATGTCTATGATGGGGGAGATGAATTTCTTTCTTGGACTTCATGTGAAACAGACTAAAGTAGGAATTTTCATCAATCCGGTAAAATACACCAGAGACCTAATTGCTAAGTATGGTGTACTGAATTGAAATGCAGTTAGAATTCCTATGAATACTAACTACAAGATGGATCCTGATCCTGAAGGCAAATCAGTAAATCACACTGATTATAGAGGGATCATTGGATCATTGCTATATCTCACAGCAAGTAGGCCTGATATAACATTTGCTGTTGGAATATGTGCAAGATACCAAGCTAATCCTAAGGCTAGTCACATGGAGGCTGCCAAAAAGATTTTGAAATATCTTAAAGGCACTGTGAATAGAGGATTATGTTATCCAGCTGATGATAACCTTGAATTAACTGGTTATTCAGATGCTGATTATGGTGGATGTAGAATTGACAGGAAATCTACTACAGGAACTTGTCAATTTCTTGGAAGCAAACTGATATCATGGTTCTCGAAGAAACAGACCTCAGTAGCAACCAGTATTACTGAAGCTGAATACATGGCTACAGGAAGCTGTTGTGCACGGATTCTTAGGTTAAGACAACAATTGAGGGATTATAAGATTATAGCCAATGAAGTACCCATATTTTGTGACAATAATAGTGCAATTGCTATTACACAAAATCGGTATTGCACACCAGATGTAAGCATGTTGATATCAGACATCACTTCATCAGAGATCATGTAGAGAAGAAGGATATCAGAATGGAGAAAATTCATACTGATAAATAGAGAGCTGACATCTTGACTAAACATTTGGCTGAATCAAGATTTCAGGAACTATCAGTTGAATAAGGAATGTTGGATCCAGGTGAATAAAGTAATCAGAAAAAACTTGAAGGTTTTCAGATGCATGAAGTTTTTCAGAGTTTACTGAAAAACTCAGGATAAAACAAGGTTTTTCTCACTTAGTATTGGGAAACTCAGTAACCTTAATTAAGTTATAAAAAATACACTGACTTTTTATCAAGGTCAAAACTCAGTAAGACTGGTGGCTAAAATTAGTCTGAAGAAGTTATTGACTCATGCACCTTATTTATTGCCTAACTATATCTCAGAAATCATTGACAATAAATGATAAAACACCTGAGGAAATAATTGGGCGGGACGTTTGAAATTCTCGAGGAAAGTCAACAGTCTGCAGGAATAGTAATTTAATGTACTATTCATTAATCACCAATAAGGATAAAAATTGACGGGTAGTACTCTCTAAAGTTGTCCTTTCAACTACCCATTTTTAGCCTAAATTGATCTTAATCGTTGATTCATTAATCTGCACGATTATCCTTGGATCAAAACCGATTCAAAATATATACTCTTTCAAACTTCCATTATACTCTATTTCAAAGACCTTCGTCTTCTCAGAATACTCTGCTTTCAAAAACCACCGTTTACCCAGAGTTATCTTCAAACATCAAAACCCTTCACAAAAATTTCTCCAAAATGATGCTCACAATCTTTGACAAACTTGCTATCTCCAACAAACCTTGTTATGAGAATGTTGTTTCTCTGGATGGTACAGCAAATGCGGCACATGAGAAGGAAGCGTTGTATATGATCTGATTGGCCAAACTCACTTGTCTGGTAGCAAATCGCCCAGATGCCGACTACTCACGAGAGGTAATCGAATTCGTAGGTAATATGCAACTTGATGAAGATAACTGCATAGATTCTAGGATTACCGTCTCGCATTTGGTTCATGGTGAAAAGTATGTGGATTTTGTTATGGAGCTCTACATAATCCCTAAAAATTTGAATATTGTATACGAGTTGAATGATAGGGGGGAGGACCCTACATTGTATATGATGGGTAGGGAGCAAGAGTTTTTAGATAGAATTGTGGAAGCCCATGTTAAATTTGAGGCCACATTGAACAAGAAGTATTTGAAACCAAAATATCGGGTACTTCTTGACATTGTGAGCAGATGCCTCATGAGCGGGACTGGAAGTCTTGAGCAAATCAGTAAGCCCAAGCTGAGGTTGATGGCGGCCATTGAAGACTCTCCTTCAAGGGCGTTCAATTGGTTACAATACCTGATAACGGTGATCAGTGATCAAGCCGATCATGTTAAAAGGGAGAATGACATTTTAGTAATCAAAAGAAGGATCTTGCATGCCACCAAGATTGCCTTCATCTTGGAAACCTGCAGGGAAGAGGAAGATATTTTTGCAGATTCAAGAGCCTTTCCTGTATCAAAGATAATGTTTAGATCAACCAAGAAGGGGATAAGAGGTAGGAAAGAAAAGCCTACTGAGTCTCAGGAGGAGACTGCAGAAGAAGAGGCTGAGGAAGATGTTCCGGTGGTTGAGTCATTAAGGGAGACTAGAAAATCTGTTCAGCAATCCACTGAGCCAAGTATGGAAGAGGATAAACAAGCTAGGGGGAAAACCCTTCTGAAAATCAAAAGGGAAGCCGGTGAGAAGCTGAAGACAAAAGCCTTAGCCCTCGAAAAAAAAAAAAAGACTTGAGACGATTTATTGTCGAGAAGGAAGCCGGTGAAATCAAGATAATCGATCAAGCTCAAAGAAGGTTTAAAGTCACCACTCCAGGTGTTAGCTCAGGTGGTCAAGAATATCGAAGAAAAGGAGGTTGCTGAGGAGGAAAATGTGTTTTCTGAAGTGATGGAAACCTCCATTGCTAAAGATAAAATCTCTCAAGAAATCTTTACAGGTTCCCAACAACCTGCTAAAGATAGCCAAATACAGATCCCACCCTCACACCCTTCCGAGCCAAATGAATCCCAAGATATTCTGAACCTTGATACCTTACTTACTGAACCATTTCTTGATCCATCTACTCTACAACTTATCCAAACTAAGAAAACAGTTCCTCCACCACTACAAAAAGAAGAAGCCAAGGAAGCTGAATGGAGGAGCAAGGGAGAAAGATTTGTCCTGGATAAATATTCTGAGCTCACAACATTTCCTGACCTTCAGGATTTGTTCATCAGACTGAGGACAACAGTCTATATTCTGAATCAACAGTCTATATTTTAGTTTTGATGAATTATGCCAAAACATTATCAACTTGTGTTATTGAAGCTAATTTATAGATAACAAGTTGAGGGGGAATGAGGGAACAAGTTGAGGGGGAACTCACAAAATCAGAAGAAGATGATCGAGATCAGACGAGGCTACAGACGAGACTGATCAAGATCAGATGAGTAAGATGAGTTCCGGAGTTAACTGATGAGCTGAGCAAAATTAGAAGAAAAGAAAAGCTAAGCCTGCTGATCAGATGACCAGATGATCTGATCAGATGACCAGATCAGAAGAGGAGGTTGCAGATCAGAAGAGGAGCAGATGAGATTGATCGAGATTAGACGTGATCGAGATCAGATAAGCTAAACTGATATGCTAATCTGATATACTAATCTGATGCAGATAAACTTATATGTTGACCTGATGCTATACTGATCTGATCATGTGAGCTGATCAGATCAAGCGAGAAGAAATCAGGTATCAGAAAACCAGAAATCTGCATACCAGATCAGGCGAGAAGTCATCAGAAGACAAGTAATCTGAAGTCATGTTCACTGAGAATCAGAACGCTACTAATGATCAGTTAGCCTGAGTGCTAGTGACCTGAGGGTCAGGATGTCTGAAGTCAGAAGAAGCTGAACTCAGTTAGCCTGAGTGTCAGTATGCCTGATCAGACAAGGTCCGCCTAAAGAGAAGTCTGCTGAATCAAGAATCCTGAAGACTCAGAGAAACCTGAAAACTCAGAATGTCCCTAAAGATTATAGCCGTTAGATTCAGTTGACGTGGACCAATGAGAGGAAGACAACAAGCTCGAAAAGGCTACAAAAGCTACAGAATAGTATGGATTTGAATGTGACTCCATCCAACGGTAACATTCAAATCCACACTATAAATACAAGTTCTTCCTTCATTATTCGGTGTGGAGAGTGTGGAAAAAGATGCTACAGAGCCAAGAGCCATATACTCAAGCATTCCCACCATAGAACACTGAGCAAGAAATACACGCATATATTCAAGAGTGTTCTACCCTAGATCTAAGCACAAATGTAATATCCTGAGCTTAGAGAGATTTTCCCAACCTTAGCATTGAGGCTAAACAAATGTAAGGGAAAATCCCACCCTAGTTGGAAACCAAACAAACCTTACCCAAATCAGTTTGATAGGTTAAGTTTGTAGGTGAGTATGAACTCGGTAAACATCTAAGTAATCCCGAAAGGGAGGGTAGGCGATCCCGTGATGGTGATAAGTCCCATTTGAGTGTGAACTCGATAAACATCTGTTGGGTGTTGGACTAACACGTTAAACTAAGTCAAGTTCGTTAAGTAGGTGCCCCTACTGACAGGGAAGAGTGGATGTAGGAGTTGGACTCCGAACCACTATAAAATCGTGTGTTCTTTACTGCTTTATGTTCTTACTTGCCATATGCATTTGATTATAAGCATAAAACACACATCGTTCTTAAAAAGAGAAAAATTAGAATCACTCTGCCCTAACCCCTGTTTTATATGCATTACAATTGGTATTTAACACACACGTGGGTTTTCAAATCGGGACCAACATGAACACTCAGTAGGAAATTTTTAGGCCAGTACTTCAAAGCCTCAGGCTAAGAATACCAACCAGAAGAGATCTGTACTGGACCATCAGAGGAATTTTCAGAAGAGAAACACTAGACAAAGATATTCTCAACTGAAAAGACCAAGTCCTCAGATTACTGAAAGACCACAATTTCAGTACAGGCAACCTAAACCCCACTTGCCTAAGGGTAGAGGTTTCCTGAACCCAAGTCAGCAGATACAGAGACCAGCTGCACCAAAGCTAAGGCACTTGCACAAAAGGCCTGAACCCAAGAAGAACTCTAAGGCTCATGTTCATGTTAAGGCTGGCATTCATGCACAGGATACTGCCAAGGCTCCTAGGGTGGTGAATGTGTATGTAGATGTTTATGGGAGACAAATCAGTCACTCTAAAGTAATTAGAGTTGTTAGGCAGATTTAGGTTCCAAAAGGTACAACTAACCTGATAGGACCCTACACCAAATGGGTACCTAAGAACTGATCTGTTTTTCAGGTGAATAAAAAGGGCACTAAGCTGAATGAAGACAACATAGCCCTGATGAGTGGAAATGAATTGGCTCCTGCTGTATGGTATCTGGACAGTGGATGTTCAAGACATATGATAGGATATAAGCAACTAATCACTGACTATGTTAAGCAAAAGGCCCTCAGATCACATTTGGAGACAACTCCAAAGGACAAACTGAAGGATATGGAACTCTTGAAGTTGACTCTGTTCATATCCATGGTGTTTCATATGTGTCTGGTCTAAAGCATAATTTTCTTTCTATCAGCCAATTCTGTGACAAAGGATTCAGTGTTGAGTTCTCAAAGAACTTATGTTATGTAAAAGACAATGCTTCATAGAAAATTTTACTGACTGGTACTAGAAAAGAAAATGTGTATCTTGCTGATTGGAGTTCAACTCCTAAAGATACATGTTTGGTTGCAAAAAGTTCCACTGATACCAGTTGGTTGTGGCACAAAAGACTGAATCACTTAAACTTCAAAACCCTGAACAAACTTGCAAGATTAGCACTTGTGAGGGGGTTACCCAATGAAGTGTTCAGTAAAGATCATGTATGTGATGCTTGTCTGAAAGGAAAACAAATCAGAGCATCTTTCAAAAGCAAAGTAGATGTTTCTACTGATAGAATACTACAACTGTTACATATGGATCTCTTTGGCCAGTAACACCTGTGAGCACTAATGGAAGAAAATACAAACTTGTGGTAGTTGATGACTACTCTAGATACACATGGGTCATATTCATACTCAGTAAGAAAGAGACTCAGACAAAAACTCCGAAAAGGCTCGATCTTTGAAAAGAATATGAGTGTGGTCAAGATCAGATCAGAAAAAGGAACTGAATTTATCAACCAAATTATATCTTATTATTGTGCAGGAAATGGAATAGCTCATGAAACATCAGCTGCAAGGACCCCACAACAGAATGGTGTTGCTGAAAGAAGAAATAGGACTCTGAAAGAAGCTGTAAGGACAATGATTGTTGAAGCTGATATTCCTAATAGATTTTGAAATGGGTTATCAACCTTTGATGCTACTCTCGGAACAGATCCATGCTGACCAAGAATCATGGAAAAACTCCTTATGAACTGCGGAATGAAAGGAAGCCTCTTTTTCTTTCTTTCGTGTGTTTGGTTGCAAGTGTTTCATACACAATAATGGTAAAGATCTGTTGAAAACTTCAGATTGGTTTACAACTGTAGGACTCTTATTGTGGAGGAAACACCTCATGTTGTTTTTGATGAATCTACTTGTGTTCAGAAGAAACAGGAACATGACTCAGGAGAACTGATCAAGAAAATCACCAGACTTAGCCTGAAAAAATTGATAAAACATCCTCTGAACCTGAAAAGAAGAAGTCAGTCACTTTCTATGAATTGAGTGAATCAGACTCAGACAAAGAAGTTCAGGATGGAAAAACTCAGGATGGTGAGACTCAGGATGGAAATTCTCCACTGAAGGAAAGCCAACACACTGAAGCTGACCAATCTGAACATACACCAGTTCAGACTCAGGTATGTAATGCCGATGAAGATGTGGTCACAGCTGAGGCTAACTCTGAATCTATCAACCAATGGGGAACAAACCCCTTAGGAAGATGATTCTCTTTCTCCTTTTCTGTTGTTCCCTGAATTTAATGAACTGCCTGAACCTAACATTTTTTATGTTGAAGATACTACTGAAGGGGGAACATCCAGGAGAAAATGGTTGGATAGTCATCCTACAAGTCAGATTGTGGGTGATCTATCTGATGGTGTCAAAACAAGAAGGTTCCATGGAGAAAGTGCTTTGTTCGGTTGCTTCCTATCTGAAAAAGAACCTATTTAGACTGAAGAAGCTCTACAAGATTCATTTTGGATTACTGCTATGCAAGAAGAGCTGAATCAATTCACAAGAAATGAAGTTTGGGAGCTAGTGGACAGACCTAAAAGGCACAATATGATTGGAACTAAGTGGGTGTTCAAGAATAAGAGAAATGAAAACAACAACATTGTGAGAAACAAGGCAAGGCTAGTTGCACAAGGTTATTCCCAAGAAGAAGGCTTGGATTATGATGAAACCTTTGCACTGTTGCAAAAGACTAGAAGCCATCGATTGTTTCTTGCATATATGTCGCCCACATGAAATTCATACCATCGATAGATGTGAAAAGTTCATTTCTGAATGGTGTGCTTAAGGAAGAGGTTTATGTGGAACAACCTCCGGTTTCGCATGAGAATGACCAGTTCTGTGCTCAGAAAGCCTTGTATGGTCTTAAGCAAGCACCCAGAGCTTGGTATGATACCCTTTTCGGTTTCTTCTTGACCATGGTTTTATCAAAGGAATGTTGATAGAACTCGTTAGGTGATAGAAGATGGGAAAGACATCTTACTTGTTCAGATTTATGTGGATGACATCATATTTAGATCTCCAAATCATCGGGTTGTGTGAAAAGTTTTCTACCCCGATGAAAGGAAAGTTTGAGATGTCAATGATGGGGAGATGAATTTCTTTCTTGGACATCAAATTGAAACAAACTAAGGAAGGAATATTCATCAATCAAGCAAAATACACGTAGATATGATTGCAAAGTATGGTGTATAGATTGCAATGCGATTAGAATTCTATGAATACTAACTACAAGATGGAACCCGATCTCAAGGCAAATCAAGAAATCACACCGATTATAGAGGATCATTGGATCATTGCTATATCTCATTGCAAGCAGCACTCGATATAACATTTCTTTGTTGGGATATGTGCCGATACCAAGTTAATCCCAAGGCTAGTCACATGGAATTCGCCAAAAAGATTCTAAAATATCTTAAAGGCGATGTGAATAGAGGATTATGGTATCCAACCGATGATAACCTTGAATTAACCGGGTTACTCGATGTCGACTATGGAGGATGTAGAATTGACAGGAAGTCTACCACAGGAACTTGCCAATTTCTTGGAAGTAAACTGATATCATGGTTTTCAAAGAAACGGACCTCAGTAGCAACCAGTAGTACTGAAGATGAATACATGGCTGCAGGAAGCTGATGTGCACAGATTCTTTGGCTCAGACAACAATTAAGGGATTATAAGATTATGGCCAATGAAGTACCTATATTTTGTGATAATAATAGTGCAATTGCTATTACGCAAAATCCAGTATTGCACACCAGATGTAAGCATGTTGATATCAGACATCACTTCATCAGAGATCATGTTGAAAAGAAAGACATCAGAATGGAGAAAATTCATACTGATAAACAGATAGCTGATATCTTGACTAAACCTTTGGCTGAATCAAGATTTCAGGAACTATCAGTTGAATTAGGTATGTTGGATCCAGGTAGCAAATCTGAAAAATTGAAGGTTTTCAGGTGCATGAAGTTTTTCAGGTTTTACTGAAAAACTCAGGATAAAATTGAGAGTCCTGAACAACTGAGTCTTGGGAAACTCAGTAATCCTGAAGTTCAGTACTCAGTTTTATACTGACATTTTATCAAGGTCAAAACTCAGTAAGACTGATGGAGAAAATTAGTCTGAAGAAGTTATTGACTCATGCAACACATTTATTGTCTAACTGAATCTCAGTAATCATTGGCAATAAATGACAAAACACCTGAAGAAATAATCCACTAAGGAAACTGATGAAGAAGCCAAACAAGCTAGGGGGAAAGCCCTGATGAAAATTAAAAGGGAGAAATGAGAGAAACTGAAGAAGAAAGCACTGGCTCCTCAGAAGCGCAGAACGCTTCAAACAATTGCGGAACAGGAGGCCAGTGAAACTGAAGAAACTCAACCTAAAGGCCAGCAAGGGCTGAAATCTCCACTACATGTTCTTGCTCAGGTGGTAACAACTGTGCAGGAGCAAGAAACTGAGGAACAGGTTTTCTCTGAGGTACTCGAAACTTCTCTGAGGTCAGATAAAATCTCTCAGGAAATCTTCAAGGGACCTCAGATCCCTACTGAAGAAAGACCTGTTCAGACTCCAGATCAGTCTCAACCTCAGGAATTGGTGAACTTGGATGCGCATCTGAATGAACCATTTCTAGATCCATCAGCTCTGGAACTCATACACTCTGAACCTAATGCTCCTGAAAGCCCAAGATTGAAGAAGGGAGAAGCCGAAGAGACTGAATGACGAAGCAAGGGGGAACGGTTCATCTTGGATAGATACCCTGAGCTGAATGCCTATCCTGACCTTCAAGATATGTTCTTCAGGCTCAGAACCACTGTGTATATTCTGAATCAATCACTTCCTGAAATGCTGAATATTGCCTCATTCAGAGGAGAGGACTGGTGGAATGCTGAAACTGCTGTGTTGACAGAGTTTTCAGGCTTCCGAAAGACAAAGCTCAGGATAAAAGCTGCTGATTTCGATGAACTGGTGAAAAAGAAGCTAGCTGAAAAGAAAGCTACTGAAGGAGTAGATGCTTCCAGCTCTCATGATCAAAACAAAGATAAGGATAAGGGAGATGATGCAGAAAAGAAATCTGAGGGGGAGAAGGAACCTCAGACCGATGCTGAGAAAGAGAAGGAAACTGAGAGTCAGATGGTGACAGATATTGATGCTGAACCAACTGATATCAGACAACCTCAGACTGAAGTTAACACTCTTCAGGTACCTTTTGGCACTGTTATACATTATCCTGAAGTTACTGAAGTACCTAGCTTTAAATCTGATGTTTATGATATGCAGACTGAGGCTCAGTTGGAGCGCCCAGCTCAGTTGGAAAATATTTAACAAACTCCAGTGGTTGATCTCACACCAATCCTGGATGAGTTAAAGAAGATAGAGCCAACGATGGAAGAGATACTAGCAAGTCAATCTCAAAAGATTGAGAATCTAAGCTCTTCATCAAGCATGCTGCAAACAATTCTCACAGACAAGATGACTCAGATGGAGTTAGTCCTGGCTTCTCAAAATTAGAAAATGGAGAACCTGAGTTCATCATCTGATACGCTTCAAACAACTCTATCAGGTAAATTAGCTTCATTAGATGAAAAGATTGATGGAGTGCATACAGAGCTTAATGCCAATATGAAGCAGATGCATCAAGAAAGAACTGCCTATTTTGAAGCCAAGCTGATTGAGAAGAATGATCTGATGATCAAAACATCTGTTGAGGAAATGGGCTCTCTGCTCATGACCAAGATGACAGAGATGATGCATGGTGTCTTCTCAAAGTAGTTTGCTCCTCTTTCGGATGAATTCTCAATGGCCAAGAACTACATGATGAGGTTATAAGATGAGCATGATCAGTTGGCAGGGGAAGTGCGTAGTATGGGCAAGGAGCAATACTATATGGATACTGCACTGACTCAACTACTCCCAAGGTATGGTGCCAAAAAGGGGGAAAGGCTTGGTGGCAAATTAAGTGAGTTGTTGGCACAAACCTTGGTGAGAAAGGCTAAAAAAGAAGTTGAAGGAAAGAAAATTTTGTATGCCTTAAGTGAGATTGAAGCCACTGAGAAACTGAAGTTTATAGAAGCTGAGAAACTGAAGTTTATAGAAGCTGAGAAACCTACCTTCACTCAGACAAATGATCAGATCACTAAAGAAGTAATTACTGAGAAACTGAGTGATAGAAGGATGATTGAGACAAGCAAAGCCGGTGAAGATCAAGTTAGACCTGAAAAGAGAAAGGTTGTGGCATTTGTGGAACAAGAAAGGAAGAAAAGAGCAAAAAGCTCAAAACCTACTCTGAGGAAGCTGATAATGGAATTCGAAGAATCTGAGGAAGAAACTGAAACCCAGAAAGAAACCTTCGATACCAAGAAAACTCTGAAAGCTCTTCAGATTGAAAAGGAAAAGAAAATTGTTGCTTCAGTATCAGGTGTTCCACTGATCAGGAATAAGAAAGAAGAAGAGCAGAAAATAGAGGTGGTTTTAAAAAGTTTTTAAGCAAAAGGAGGGGTACGGAAAAGACTCAGAAATGGCCGCATATTGACAAGTGGATGCCTCTACAGTTCAATGATGCATGGGAAGAGATCAAGATAACCTTCTGGTTCTATTATGAGATTCTGAGAGAATGGAGGGGGAGCAGCTCGGATAAGAATGAAGCCTTCATTGAGTACTTACTGACTTTCTATCCTAAGTACCTGCAAAGTTGGATCAACATGGCAGATGAAGGAAACAGTCAGATAGTAGCTCCTGGTCCATACATGTACCCAGCTCCTAGGTTTGAGAATGGTTATGTAAATGAGGCAGCCATTTCTCAGGAAATAGCCCAGTATGCCATCCAGCTAGGCCTAACAAGAAACAACCCTGATATCATCAAGGCAGGGGATGAACTGAAGAAGAGATACTACGGGATGTTCAACCTAGAAGTGCCAGAGGATGAAGTGGAAGAAGACTGAAGACTTTGTACTTCTGATTTTTTTTTGTTTTCATTGTAATCTGTAATGCTTATCTACTGATCAATGAAAATTTTATCTTTTATGCTCAAAGATAATATCTCATTATCTTTTTACATGTCTTGATATGCCAAATTGTTTAAGAAATTGTTGGGAGAAATACCATTTCGGTTGTAATAGATAAACTGAAACCTGAGGATAGGTTAGGTTTTCTTAAATGTAACAAGATGGTTTTGGCATCATCAAAAAGGGGGAAATTGTTGGGTGATGATTTTAATAAAGAAGTTTTGATTAGATCCCAAAACCCCTGAGTATGACATGTTCAGGATAATCTTGATAGACTGAGTCAAGTTTCAGCATAGATTGTTCAGGAAGTTATCTGCACCATGTATAGTCAGCAGATATAGACCAAAGTTAGATCTTAAAGTTATCAAGAACTCGGAAGGTAACCGAGTAATCGAAAAAATTTGTAGAATCAAGAATCGAAGAATCAAGAATCAAGAGAATCAATGTTCGTGAAAGATATCAAGATGCCAAGGAATGAAGACTCGAGATAAGATCGATAACTCAAGAAGTTATCAAGACCAAAGAGTTATTGAAGATTCAAGAAGATATCGAATACTCAAGATAACTCGAATGTTCAGAGGCACTGAATAATATCTATCTGAAGACTACAAAAACTGAGAAAAACGCATATGTTCAGAAAAGTAGATATTGCCCAAAACATTCATATGCAGACAAAAGGAACTAAGTCTAAGTGTTGTTTAAGGTTGTCTCATTCAGAGAGATTGACCAAAAAGAGCTGTTTTGTTTGTCTACATTCATCAAGACAAGAACCAATCGAGAGGAAGACAACATCAGATTTTCATTAATCGAAAGAAACAGGACCCTGAATCATGTCAGTAGTACTAAGTTCCAGACTGCAAAAATTGGTGATTGCCTACATGACTGCATATTTCCTAAAACATGCAAGGGAGTGTTCAAACCCTAAATATAGCCATTCATCAAACACCAGAAGAGGAAACCCTTGATACTATCTCCTCCAACGGATAGTTTTTCAAGAGTGACCTTGGTGAAGGTTGCCTATAAATACCAGTGACCTTCTACATTGAGAGGTTACGGGAAATTTCAAGCAACTCAAGAGCTCATTCGTATTATTGCAAATTGAAGCACTCGAAAACCCTAGAATTTCCCAAGTGTTTCACATTGGAGAGAGCTCACTATTCTAAGCCTAGATTGATAGATATATCCTAAGCTTAGAGAGATATCCTAGCCTTTCCATCTGTTCTTATTGTAAAGGATATCTCACCCTAGTTGGAAACCAACCCAAAACCCAAACCCTTTGTTAAGGTAGTTTGTGTGTGATTTTTTGGTGAGTTAGAGTTGTAAAGAGTTAGTAAGCTACATGATGAGTTTTTTAAAACTCTAGAGAAGAAGTTAGTAAGCTACTTGTGGTAGTCTGAACACTTGTGTGTGTTTGAGTTAGTAAGCTGTAGTGAGTCAGCCAGAAAACTCAAGGTAGAAAAGTGAGTAAGCTATAGTGAGTTAGCCTGAAAGCTTTAGGAAGTGGTTAAGGAATTTCTCTGAAGATCAGAGAGAGTGGACGTAGGAGCTTGAGTCTCTGAACCACTATAATCGCTGTGTTATTTGCTTTATGTACTGCATTCTTATATGTTGCATGTTTTTCACTGAAAGCATATTTCACTGATATTCAGTTGGAACCAATCCACTGAACTTGCATCAAATTGATCACAACCTTAATCTTTGTTTTTATCGAAGGAAGATTTCGAAAAAGAAAGCTAAAATGAGTATAAACTTAGGGCCAACCATTCCGCACACTTGAGCTAGAACAGATAGTTACCAAACTGAACTAACTCTATTGAGGGTTCACTAAGATAATTATCTGATCCAAGCTCCTCAGGATCTCTGATAAACTCAGGTTCAGTTGGGCTAATTTGAAGCTTCTGAAAGCAGCTCAGGATCATTGTCTCAGTAGACTTTGACTCAGGGCACCAGTGCTTCTCGTAAGGCAAAATTATCAAGATAACTCGACCCATCCGACCTCAAATGAAAGAAAAGTTTTAAAAATCACTGAACACGTGTATTCCCCCCCATACACGTGTGAGACTCATTAGCACCGGGACCAACAAGTGGTATCAGAGCAGGAGTTCAAAAGATCACTTTTAATGTGGTCACCTGAACTGATCTTTTTTAACAAAAAGTTGTTTCTTTATAAATGCATATATTTTAATGTTTTGGCGTCATTATCAAAAAGGGGGAAATTGTTGGGATATTTTAGTTTTGATGAATTATGCCAAAACATTATCAACTTGTGTTATTGAAGCTAATTTATAGATAACAAGTTGAGGGGGAACGAGGGAACAAGTTGAGGGGGAACTCACGAAATCAGAAGAAGATGATCTAGATCGACGAGGGTCGCAGAGCGAGGACCGATCAAGATCAGATGAGTAAGATGAGTTTCGGAGTTAACTGATGAGCTGTGCAAAATCAGAAGAGAAGAAAAGATAAGCCAGCTGATCAGAAGATCAAATGATCAGAAATGACCTGATCTATGACCAAAAAAGATAAGCTAATCAGAAGAGGAGCAGATGAGACTGGTCGAGATCAGACATGATTGAGATTAGATGTGCTAACCTGATGCATATGACCGATGCTCCCCGATATGTTGACTGAGTCGAAAGTACCGTCCGATCGAAAGCGAAGCCGATCGGATCGCAAAGAAGAAACCCGAGGGTCAAGAAGTAAAAAGTGACTCGAGGGTCGATGTCCGTCGAAGAGCCGAACTCAAGAAAGCCCGAGTGTCGGTATGCCCGATCGGATAAGGTCCGGTCAAGAGAAGTCCTTTGAATCAAGAATCCTGAGTAAAAGTATCCTGAGATTCAGAAGAAACCTGAAGACTCAGAAGAATCCTGAGACTCAGAAGATCCTGAAGACTCAGAAGAATCCTGAAGACTCAGAAGAATCCTGAAGTCTCAGGGAACTCTGAAGACTCAGAAGATCCTGAAGAATATAGCTGTTAGATTCAGTTGACATGGACCAATGAGAGGAAAACAACCCACTGAAAAAGTTCGCGGAGAACTTCTGAGAATAGTATGGATTTGAATGTGATTCTCTCCAATGGTAACATTCAAATCCACACTATAAATACAAGGTCTTTCATCATTCTAAAGCGTGGAGAATGTGGAAAAAGATGCTACAGAGCACAGAGCCATATACTCAAAGCATTCCCACCATAGAACACAAATTTGCAGCAAAATAAGACAATAAAAAAACAAAACAAGTTAGGAAAGAACTTAGGCATTTATCATGTTCGAACATCAGCAAAAGACAAAGGGCATAGGCTAGAGAACCAAGCAAACAACATCCACGAAAACGGCACTACCGCCTTCTCGGTGACGATTATGCCTGCCTCCTTGGTGTGGCAATACCGCCTTTTTGACGACGACATTATACGCCTCGGTGGGTGTGCCAATAACGCCTTTTTCGGCGTGGCACATTATGCCTCCGGGTGATGATTATGCTCCTTAATACCGCTTTACCGGGTGACGATTATGCTCACCTCCTCGGCGTGGCACCGGCCCGACGATGATTATGCCCACCTCGACGCGGGCCATACCGCCTTCGGCGACGATGATTATGCCACTTACGGCCTGGCTTTTCGGCGACGCATTATGCCCTCCTTTACGTGGCAATATTACCTGCTTTTCCGGCGACGATTGTGTTCGCCCTCGCCGGTAATCTACCCCGGTGATGATTATGCCCTCGCCTCCGGCGTGGCAATATTCTTTTTTTTTTGGTGATGATTATGCCCACCTCCTCGGCGTGGCAATATTGCCTTTTCGGCGATGATTATGCCCGACTCTTTGGCAATGATTAATGCGCCTTCCTCAATGCCAGGGCCCTCTTGGCCTTTTTAGGCGCTGGCCTTCCACATGTCGGCGTCGTATTCCGCCCGTGAAGACTCCTCGCCATCTCGGCGATGAGATCATCCGCCCTTACGGCATTTATCCTCCTTTACAGCGTTGATCTGCCTGCCTTTTAGGCACTAGCCTTTCGCATCAGCGACACGTATTCCGCCGAGCAAAGCTCTCCTTGCCATATCGGCGACGAGATCATCCGCCTTTACGACGTTCATCCGCCCTTACGGCGTTCATCTGCCCGCCTTTTAGGCGCTGGCCTTCCGCATCGGCGTCGTATTTACTGAGCTAAGCGCTCCCTCGCCATCTTGGCGGCGAGATAAATCATCCGCTTAAGGTGTTTATCCGCGCTTTTACGGCATTAATCTGCCGTCTTTGAAACCGGCCTTCCGTATCGGTGATGCATATTCCGTCGGCCCGGCGCTCCTCCGCCCATCTCGGCGGCGAATCATCCTCTTCGTCGTTCATCTCGCTACGGTGTTGATCGCCGCGCATGTGGCATCGGCGTCGTATTCGCGGCGGCTTCCTTCGTCTCGGTGATGAGATTATCGCCCTTACGGCGTTCATACGCCCACCTTTTAGGCGGCGCCGCGCCGGCGTCACCGTATTCCACACCCGAAGCACTCAGCACCGTCGGCGATGCCTACTACTGGCGTTCATCGCGCTATAACGTGGTCTGCCTTACGGCACCCAAGCGGCGGCCTTCGCGCCAGCGTCGTATTCCGCCGAGCGAAGCGCTCCTCGCCATCCTAGCGACAAGATCGACCGTCTTTACGGCGTTTATCGCCGTTCTGATGTCGCCTTGCCGCGCTTCTTAGCGTTGGCTCTTTGGTTGGTGTGGTCGGTCCGCCTCTATCATGTCTTAGGCTTCGCGCCTTCATGGAAAAATACTTAAATAGCTCGGCCATAAGTGGTTGACGACGAGCGCAAAATTTACTCCTATAGATCGCACAACTAGTAAGACGATCTGGACGGGGGAAAGTCACAAACTATTCGGCCAACAAAGGTCAACGACGAGCCAAACTCTCCTAGATCCCTCAAGTATCTAAAGAGAGGAAAGAAAGTCACTTACAGCTCGGCTATAAGTGGTCGACGATGAGCGCAAAATTTATTCCTATAGATCGCACAGCTAACGTAAGACGATCTGGAAGGGTAAAGTCGCAAACTGCTCGACCGTAAGTGGTCGACGACGAGCGCAAACTCTCCTAGATCCCTCAAGTATCTAAAGAGAGGAAAGAAAGTCGCAAATTGCTCGGCCATAAGAGGTAAACGACGAGCGCAAAAAAGAGAAAAGACTCGTACTGAGAGGTTCACCTCGAAGTACGAGCACAGAAAAGACTCGTACAACGGAGCTCACCTTGAAGTACGAGCACAAAAAGACTCGTACTAAGAGGCTCCCCTCGAAGTACGAACACAGACTAGATCGACGACGAGCAAAGGAAATATCCTCTACGTAGGGGCTCATTCTGAACGATCAAGATCTCATACGGTATCTGAGCGAGCTGGAGGCAAACAGTGTGGCTGTAGATGCAACAAAAGATAATGTCTGGTCAAGACATTATTTAAGATCGAACTTCGAACAACGTCAAAGCCTGATCTTGGGGGCTATTGTTATCACCAGAATTATCACACGTCAGCAGGACAAATTATCACCCGTCAGCAGGGCCCACAAAGACCTGAATCGACCCGACCCGACAGGAGGTCAAGAGCCAAATAGAAGATGATTTGTCGTGCTTATGACTTGTCGTGCTTACTCATATGATTTTTCATGCTTATGATTTGTCGTGCTGGTCCTCTTTATATAAAGAACCTCACCCCTCATTGTAAGAAGAAGAAAACTCTGGAATGTTTCCCTCATTCCTCTGGTATACCAGAAACCATATTTCAGAGAAGAACTACGGTTCTTCCCGCAGTGTTCTTGTTCGATTAATTATTTGTTTGGTGGTCAAATTCAACAAGCCACATCAGAATCGTTAAATATTTGACTATCAACAGATGTCATCCACATAAATCTGAATTAGTAAGATATCCTTTCCATCTTCTATCCTGAACAAAGTCCTATCAACAGTTCCTTTGATAAAACCAAGGGCAGTAAGAATCTGAGAGAGGGTATCATACCATGCTCTGGGTGCTTATTTGAGACCATACAGGGCTTTCCTGAGCCTGTAAACTTGGTCATTCTGACAAAATCCTGGAGGTTGTTCCACATAAACCTCTTCCTTAAGAACACCATTCAGAAATGCACTTTTCACGTCCATTTGATAGACTGTGAATTTCATATGGGCAGCATATGCAAGAAACATTCTGATGACTTCTAGTTTTGCAATAGGTGCAATGGTTTCATCATAATCCAAGCCTTCTTCTTGGGAATAACCTTGTGCAACTAGCCTTGCCTTATTTCTCACAATGTTGTTGTTTTCATCTCTCTTATTCTTGAACACCCACTTAGTTCCAATCACATTGTGCCTCTTAGGTCTGTCCACTAGCTCCCAAACTTCATTTCTTGCGAACTGATTCAGCTCTTCTTGCATAGCAGTAATCCAGAAAGAATCTTGAAGAGCTTCTTCAATCTCATTAGGTTCTTTTTTCAGATAGGAAGCAGCAGAACAAAGCACTTTCTCCATGGAACCTTCTTGTTTTTACTCCTTCTGATAGATCACCCACAATCTGACTTGTAGGATGACTATCCAACCATCTTCTCCTGGATGTTCCCCCTTCAGTAGTATCCACAACATCAGTAATGTTTGGTTGAGGTAATTCATCAAATTCAGCGAATAACATAAAAGGAGAGAGTGAATCATCTTCCTCAGGGGAAATTCCATTCAGAACATTGTCAGAGACATTTGTTCCCCCTTGGTTGATAGATTCAGAGTTTGCCTCAGTTGTGACCACATCTTCATCGGCATTACACACCTGAGTCTGAACTGGTGTATGTTCAGATTGGTCAGCTTCAGTGTGTTGGATTTCCTTCAGTGGAGAATTTCCATCCTGAGTCTCACCATCCTGAGTATTTCCATCATGAGCTTCTTTATCTGAGTCTGATTCACTCCATTCATAGAAAGTGATTGACTTCTTCTTTTCAGGCTCAAAGGAGGTTTTATCATTCTTTTTCAGGCAAAGTCTGGTGATTCTCTTGGTCGGATCTCCTGAGTCATGTTCCTGTTTCTTCTGAACACAAGTAGATTCATCAATAACAACATGAGGTGTTTCTTCCACAATAAGAGTCCTACAGTTGTAAACTCTGAAGGCTTTGTTGACTTCAGAATATCCTAAGAATATTCCTTCATCAGCTTTGCTATCAAAAGTTTTCAACTGATCTTTACCATTATTGTGTATGGAACACTTGCAACCAAACACACGAAAGAAAGAAACAAGAGGTTTCATTTCATTCCACAGCTCATAAGGAGTTTTTCCTTGATTCTTGGTCAGCATGGATCTGTTCTGAGAGTAGCATGCAGTGTTGATGGCTTCAGCCAAAAATCTCTTAGGAATATCTGCTTCAGCAATCATTGTTCTTGCAGCTTCTTTCAGAGTCCTATTTCTTCTTTCAGCAACACCATTCTGTTGTGGGGTCCTTGCAGCTGATGTTTCATGAGCTATTCCATTTGCTGCACAATAATCAGATATAATATGGTTGATAAATTCAGTTCCTTTATCTGATCTGATTTTGACCACACTCAGATTCTTTTCAGTACTGAGTCTTTTCAGTAGTTCAGGCAGTTTTGTCTGAGTCTCTTTCTTACTGAGTAAGAATATGACTCATGTGTATCTAGAGTAGTCATCAACTACCACAAGTGTATATTTTATGTCATTAGTGCTCACAGGTCTCACTGGACCAAAAAGATCCATATGTAACAGTTGCAGAATTCTGTCAGTAGAAATGTCTACTTTACTTTTGAATGATGCTCTGATTTGTTTTCCTTTCTTGCAAGCATCACATACATGATCTTTACTGAACACTTCATTGGGTAACCCCCTCACAAGTGCTAATCTTGCAAGTTTGTTCAGGTTTTTGAAGTTTAAGTGATTCAGCCTTTTGTGCCACAACCAACTGGTATCAGTAGAACTTTTTGCAACCAAACATGTATCTTTAGGAGATAATTTCCAATCAGCAAGATACACATTTCCTTTTCTAGTACCAATCAGTAATATTTGTTGTGAAGCATTGTCTTTCACATAACATAAGTTCTTTGAGAACTCAACACTGAATCCTTTGTCACAGAATTGGCTGATAGAAAGCAAATTATACTTTAAACCAGACACATATGAAACACCAAGGATATGAACAGTATCAACTTCAAGAGTTTCATATCCTTCAGTCTGTCCTTTGGAGTTGTCTCCAAATGTAATCTGAGGGTTTTTTTGCTCAACATAGTCAGTGAGTAATTTCTTATATCCTGTCACATGTCTTGAACATCCACTGTCTAGGTACCATGCAGCAGGTGCCAATTCATTTCCACTCATCAAGGCTATGTTGTCTTCATTCAGCTTAGTGCCCTTTTTCTTCACCTGAAAAACAGATCAGGTCTTAGGTACCCATTTGGTGTAGGGTTACCAGGTTAGTTGTACCTTTTGGAACCCCAATATGCCTGATAACTCTAATTACTTTAGAGTGGCTGATTTGTCTCCCATAAACATCGACATACACATTCACCACCTAGGTGCCTTGGCAGTACCCTGTGTATGAGTGCCAGCCTTAGCATGAACATGAACCTTAGAGTTCTTCTTGGGTTCAGGCCTTTTGTTCAAATGCCTTGGCTTTGGTGCAGCTGGTCTCTGTCTCTGCTGACTTGGGTTTAGGAAACCTTTACCCTTAGGCAAGTGGGGTTTAAGTTGTCTGTACTGAAATTGTGGTCTTTCAGTAATCTGAGGACTTGGTCTTTTCAGTTGACAATATCTCTACTGAGTGTTTCTCTTCTGAAAATTCCTCTGATGATTCAGTGCAGATTTCTTCAGGTTGGTATTCTTAGCCTGAGGCTTTGAAGTACTGGCCTGAAAATTTCCTACTGAGTGTTCAGGTTTTCTAGCTTTTTCCTGAGGTTTGGGCTTTCTTCCCTGAACCTTCAGTTTTTCTGAAACCATAGGTCCTTTACCCTTGTCTAACACTCTGGATTGTTCTTCAGTAAGAAGATTAGTACAAGCCACTGGTTTAACAAAGACAGTCTTAGTGCTACTAGAAGCAGCATTCAGAAGACCTTGTGAGGTTCCCCCTGAATTATATCCCAATCCTGCCTTTATAATTGCATGTCTTTGATAACTCTGAATTTCATCTATTACTTTAGATGCAGAACTCAATAGAGATAACTTTCTCTGCGCATTATCCTCACTTTTCTTTAGAGTCTCATGCTTCTCTGATAAGCTGAATCTCCTCAGTGGATTTCTCTAATTTTCCATTCAGGATTTCTATCACTTTCTCTTTTTCTGAGAGTTGTACTTTCAGAACATCTAGTTCATCAGTAGACCCCATCAATTGAGAAGTGATCTAAGCATTTTTAGAGTCTTTCCACTTCAGATTCTCAGCAGTCAGTTCCTTATTCTGCTCTTGAGTTTCTATGAGCAGTTCTTGTAACACAGAATAGTCCTTCATAAGATTCTCAAAAGAATCCATCAGGTCAAAGTTACTGGCTACAGTTGAACTTGAGAACTCATGTGCTTGTGTAGGAGCAACAACAGAGATAGAAGAATTTACCTTCTCCATAGCAACAAGGCAGATATCATCACTGTCACTATCTGAGAATATCTCATCTGAAGAACTGGATCCTTCTTCAGATTGTTCTTCTTCTTTTGCAATCATAGCCTTCTTGCTGGAGATCTTTCTGTCTCTCTTGGCTTGTCTCTCCTTTCTTTCTTTGGCACTCAGCTCAGGACAATCATACTGGAAGTGACCTTTCTTCTAGCAGTTGTAGCATCTGTTGGTATCATCATCCTGATCACTTTCCTCCATGGTCTTGGAGTTTTTTTTCCTAGAGGAGGAACCTTCAGCTTTATGGTCCTTTCTTTTCTCAGTGGATCTGTCCTCAGCCTCTGAGTTATTCCTGTTCTTGTACCTGTGGTTCCTGTAATATTTCTTATATTTTCCATATCTGCTATTTAGTCTTTCAAACCTTCTTGCCATCAGTACTAGCTTATCCTCTTGCTCATCCTGATTTTTGGCAAGTGAGTTCTCACTCTCTAGATTTACAGAATTTCTCTTTGGCCTTGAAGGCCACATTCTTACTAGATGAAGAATCATCTTTGTTATCAGATATCTTAGTTTTCTTGTCAATCACAAACTCATAAGCTTTCACTTCAGAGAAAACTTGTTGGTATGGCATTGAATCATAATTTTTGGTGTTTTCAATCACCACAACATGTATATCCCATTTCTTAGACAATCCTCTAAGAATTTTCAGTGCTACTTCTCTCTGTGGGTACCTTTTCCCAAGAGCATTCAGATCATTCATAATGCTAGTGAATCTGATTTCCAGTTTGTCAATGGATTCACCATCTTCCATTTCAAAGCTATCAAACTTTCCAATAGCAACAGAAAGTTTGTTTTCTTTAATATGATTTGTGCCTTGACACATGATAGCAAGTGTGTCCCATATTTCCTTTGCAGTTTCACAGTGAGAAATCATCCCCATAACACCATCATCAATAGTGCTATATAGAGTATCTTTAGCAATGTAGTCCAAATTGACCAACTTTCTCTCATCAGGAGTAAGTTGGTCATCAGGTTTTGAAAATTCATCTCTGGGATCATTCCTCTCAGTATCAGTAATTCTGTGATTCACAATAGTGTATTTGAATGGTCCTTCAGAAACCACTCTCCACATTCTTTCATGCTTAGAATACAGATGTGCCTGCATTCTCAATCTCCATAGGTCATAGCTCTCAACAGAGAACATAGGAAGTTTATTAGAAGGCATGATGAATGAGCCTTGTAAGATATCAATAGTAAGATCTATTCAGTAGACCACCAAAGTCTTTCAGCAAATAGACTATGGCTACAAAAGCAAGTGGTCAAAATGAACCACTGCTCTGATACCACTTGTTGGTCCCGGTGCAAACGAGTCTCACACGTGTATGTGGGGGAATACACGTGTTCAGTGATTTTTGAAATTTTTCTTCACTAAGATCAGATGGGTCAGGTTGTCCTAAGAATTTTGCCCTGAGAAGCACAAATCGCCCTAAGTCAAAGTCTACTGAGACAATGATCCTGGGCAGCTTTCAGAAGCTTCAGATTAGCCCAACTGATCCTGAGTTTTATCAGAGGTCCTGAGAAGTTTGGATCAGATAATTATCTTACTGAATACTCAGTAGAGTTAGTTCAGTTTGGTAACTATCTGTTCTGGCTAATCAAGAGTGCGGAATGGTTGGCCCTAAGTTTATACTCGTTTTATCTTGCTGAAAATCTCTTCCTTAATAAAATAGTGGTTAAGGTTGTAATCAATTTGATGCAAGTTCAGTGGATTGTTTCCAACTGAGTATCAGTGAAATATGCTTTTAGTGAAATACATGTAACAGATATAATGCAGTATAGAAAGCAAACAACACAACAATTATAGTGGTTCAGAGACTCAAGCTCCTACATCCACTCTCTCTGATCTTCAGAGAAATTCCTTAACACACTTTCTAAAGCTTTCAGGCTGACTCACTGCAACTTACTAACTTTTCTACCTTGAGTTTTCTAGCTGACTCACTGCAGCTTACTAACTCAACACACACAAGTTTTCAGACTACGACAAGTAGCTTACTAACTTCTCCTCTAGAGTTTTCTGGCTGACTAACCTGCAGCTTACTCACTCTTTACAACTCTAACTCACCAACAAAACACACATACTCAAACTACATTGTCAAAGGGTTTGGGTTTAGGTTGGTTTCCAACTAGGTTGAGATATCCTTTACAATGAGAACAAATGCAAAGGCTAGGATATCTCTACTAAGCTTTGAATATATCTATCAAATCTAGGCTTAGTGAATGAGCTCTCTCCAATGTGAAACACTTGGGAAATTCTAGGGTTTTCGAGTGCTTCAATTTGCAAGAATACGAATGAGCTCTTGAGTTGCTGAAATTTCCCGTAACCTCTCAATGGTGAAGGTCACTGGTATTTATAGGCAACTTCTCTAAGTTCACTCTTTGAAAAACTATCCGTTGGAAGAGATAACATCAAGAGTTTCATCTTCTGGTTATTGATGAACAGCTATTTTGCGGTTTGAATATACCCTTGCATGTTTTAGGAAATTTGCTGCCATGTAGCCAATCACCAATATCTGTGAACTGGAAGATATCAGACCTGACATTTCTCAGTGAGATGTCGCTTTCAGCGTCAGTACAGTACATTGTTGTTGCCTCCTCATTGGTTGAAATCCTTCTTTGAACAGAGACAAACAAAACGGCTCTTTTAGGTTGACTTCTTCAACTGATATGTTCCTTAATGTTCACAAACGTCTAACATTCTGTTTGTTTGTACTAGGAATGAGCATAACACTATTTCATTGATATAGTGGTTCAGGGTCCTTCTTTGTTCAGTACACAAACATTCTTCAGGATCTTTGGGTCTTCAGGATTTTTCAATCTTCAGGATTCTTCTGATTCTTCTGAGTCTTTAGTATTCTAAAATTCCCTAATCTATATCTGCTGACTATACATGGTGTAGATAATCCTGAGTCCTAAATTCTATTGAAACCTGATCCAGATCTTATACTTATCAAGATGTCCTGATACATGTCATACTCAGGGGTTTTTTGAATCTAATCAAAATCTTATTAAATTCATCTCCCAACACAACCTCGTGCTATTGCACAAACTTAACTTTAGGTCAATATTCCTGAGAAACCTTACAGGAACTCATTCCTTCAAAATGAAACGGTGGTTTGGCAGTCCTGAGCACTTAGTAGAGAAAATTAATAGAAAGCAACTATCTATTAGCTCCAAGCTAAAACTTCATTTTGCAAACATTATTAAACATTGATCAAATACTTCAAAATTTTATTTAGCTTATGTTAATTCTATTCAATAATGGTAATATTTTTAATATTTTATATATGTAAACACAAAAAATATATTAATTTACTATGTAAATTATATTTAAAAGGAAAAAAATATGTAATTATTTGACAACCAACAAAAAAATATCAACATTAACAAACTAAATTTATTTTTAAAAACAAACTAATGTTTAAAATCACAAATTTTTAACGCCATATTTGCAAACAATATTAGCTGTAATTTTGCAAGATTTTTCATCATAATCACTACAGTTTTTTAATTTTCTTTGCTCTTCATTCTTGAGACAATATTATGTAGTTTAATGGGGTTA
>JBBCBC010000017.1:36658981-36893225 GCA_037126765.1 Stenogyne calaminthoides | reverse complement strand
CTTAGTTTTTGTAGTCTTGAGATAGATATTATTGATTGCCTCACGAACATTGAGTTATCTTGAGTATTGATATCTTCTTGAGTCTTGATAACCTCGGAGTCTTCGGTGTTTTCGGCAATCTTCTTGAGTCTTGATGTCTTGACAACTTCTAGGAGTCTTGATGTCTTGACAACTTAGTATCTTCGAACATTGATTCTCTTTGATTCTTGATTCTTGATTCTTGATTCTCTTGATTCTTGATTATCTTGATACTTGATTACTCGGTACCTTGAGTTCTTGATAACTTTAAGATTTAGCTGTTGGGATTATCTTTGAAAAGTATGCTTTTTACTTTGTATAATCGGCGAATTTTGAACTTATTCTTGAAATAAATTGTTTATCTTGATGCTTTAAATATGATTGAATGTTACATATATTTCTTTGCATAATTTGTTCAATAATTAAATACGTGTTACATTGTAGTTAATTTAGTGATGCGGATCACGAAGATAAATTAACGGTCCTTGTAACTAAAAAGTCGCCATTCACGACCTAGATGTAAATGAACAACCCATCGCGAAAGGTTAAGGTGTAAGGCTCAGATTGGTTTGTCTTGACCAAGAGATTACACTAGTGCATGGTGATGCCTTTGAATAGGACCCTCTGGGAGGATAAATTCTTGAGCCCGAACAAGGAAGAATTAGACCTCGATGGTTCGTTGTTTCTTAACCTTCGTCCCTTAAATCACGTGGGATTGGTAACTATTGCTTTGGGATTGGTAACGAATCAAAGAGATTCAATACTTTTATCTTTGCAATATTACTTATCATGTGATTGCTAAGATTTATCAAAGAAGATTCAATCAAACGCTTTGTTTGATTTGCCCCCTTGGGAGGTTCATAAGCTTTATCATACCAAATCTTGCAAGTGGAATTAGTTTCCGGTATGGATAATAATGTTGAACCTTTCCTCGACCAAGGACAAAAGATGTTAATTAATGGAAAGCTATTTCAGTGGCTTGAATTAATTAATGGGCTAGATAATCTTAAACACGGGAAATGATGACCGGAGCCATATCGATTTGTAATATGGGTTAAGATGGATAGTGCAATATTAATTATGTAGTGGGATTAATTAATATTTATGGGCTTGATTTATATTGTGGCTCAATATTAGATATTCAAGGTCCATTAGAAGGTCCAATCTTAATTCTCCTAAAGGCCCCCTGAGTAGCCCAACAAATAGTCCAATAACTGAAAAGATGATTAAAATAAAATAAATATTGTTGCTTATTTTTCCTCTAAATTTTCGAAATTTATGGATAAAAGATGGAGAAAGATTTTCTTTGAATTTTGTTATGGAATGAAGATATGTATTCTTGGAATACAAGATTATCTCATTAAATTCAAGAAATCTCCCACTTGGTTATTCATGAAGGTATTTCGAAATTTTTTAATATAATGGGCAAGAAAGATTTTCTTGATTTTCTTGAAAAGATATTATGGAAGATATGTATTTCTTGATATACAAGAATATCTCATAAATTCAAGAAGATCCAAATCTTGGAATCTTGCAAGACCATTTTTTCGAAAATTCCATAATAATTGAGGAGGTGGGATTTTTGTGGAATATTTTAATTATGGGAAAAAGAATATAGGAGATAAATTCAAGATTTCTTGGTGATCAAGAAAAGTCTTTTCCCACATTGATTTTCTACTGAAAAATTCGACCACCTCTCTCCTATAAATAGGGGATGATTGTTTCATTCCTAAGTACAATTCCATGTGCTGGAAAAATTAGCAAATCCACATTAGTGGTGCAACAAAGTTTATTTTTTTCCTTTTGTTAACTGTTCGACAAGTGTCCTTCCACCGGATAGTTGAGCAAGGGCTAAGGGAATACTTGGGAAGTCCTTTTGGTTAGTCCGTCAACCGAATTCACTTTGCCATCCCGAGGAATGCGTTCACGTAAACCCGCACATTCGCATGCGTAGGTTTTACGTGGCTTTTTATATGCATGATATGTTGTTGCAATTATTATTTGAATTAATATAGGATTAATTCATGCTAGTAATAATTAAAAATTAAATTTGTATTTAAATATTCACACCGAATAGATCTGTGCAACTCATTCCCCAACATTAACTTGATCTATATCTGCTGACTATACATGGTGCAGATAATTTCCTGAACAATCTATGCTGAAACCTGACTCAGTCTATCAAGATTATCCTGAACATGTCATACTCAGGGGTTTTGGGATCTAATTAAAACTTCTTTATTAAATTCATCTCCCAACATATATATATATATATATATATATATATATATATGTCTTTTGTCTCAATTTAATTCATTTAACGAAACCCCGCATATAGCTATTTTTGAATAGTCATGTAACCCTAGTATATCTTTGAAGGCTAGGTCTTGTGCACTCGGGTGCACCGTGCACTCATAGTGTATTTTAGAAGTGTGCAATTTGTTATACTGAAAAGTGCGATTTATTTACACAGAAAAGTGCAACTGTTAATATGGGAACATAGTTGCATGTTTTTGCTTGGAATAGTTGCATGTTTCTGTTTTGTATAGTTTGCACGCTTCTAAAATGCACTATGAGTACACGGTGCACCCGGGTGCACATGAGACCTACTCTTCTTTGAATAGTAATTTTTTTTAATAAAATCATATGCTAAGTACTACCCTAAACCACGCTTGAATATTTTTTATCGAATCATATACTCCCTCCGTCCCCCACCAACATGCACACTTTTTTTACACACAAATTAAGAAAAAATAGTTTTTTAGTGTTTTGTTGACTTTTCAAAGGGGATGAATGGTGAAGATTGTGAGGGTGGAGATTGTAGGGTGGAGATTGTGAGATTCTTTGTCATTTTAAGGCGTGCAAGTTGGTAAGGGACGGACGAAAAAGGAAAGTGTGCAAGTTGCTAAGGGACGGAATGAATACATGTTTTGAATGAAATCATATTTTGAATGAAATCATATATATGTTTGAATAGTAAATATTTTTATCTTCTTCCTTTCAATTTTTTTTTTAATCTTCTTGCATAATTTATGGAATTTGCCAAATAATTAGAACGATATAATTAATTATCGAATCAATTTTAAATGGTAAATCATTTAACTTTTTATTATAATTTTTATCTTCATGCATCATTTATGGAATTTACCAAATAATTAAAAGATGTAATTAATTATCAAATTAAATTTAAATTTAAAATTGACTAATCATTCTTGAAATGCATATTTCATTACATGATTAATAAGAAAAATATTAGTATGCACTATACAAAAGTATTAGATAATGAATTTCATTAGATAAATATTCACACGCGAAATAATTAAAATATTTTATAAATATATTATTAAATATATTTGAATACACAATGGGAATAGTCTACAATCTAACATTGGATGTAACGAAATGTAGCAATAATTTATGAAACTTTTACAATGATCTTTGCGTCAGATCGATATAAACATAATATTGCCCTAATCTTCTTAGTAGAAAATATAATTTTCATATAACCTCATCCTTATCGACATGTAATATTCTCGATTTTTGTTCAACTTGCAAAAAGTATATATAAAAATTAAATTAGATTGGTAATCTAAGATAAATAAGAAAGCATGAAATATTATGAGAAAAACTCTATTGATCAAGAAATATTGTGAGAAGAAATCTATAAATAACAACAATAAAATACATATAATGAATAAGAAACAAAAATGAATGAAATAAGAACATCAACAAAACACATACTGAAACCAAATAATTACCTGAAAAAAAATATAAAAATGATATAAGAACAATTTAATTGTTGAAATAATAAAGATCTAATCATTAAAAAAAAATATCAGAGATTAGAGAGAATACCGTGTGGAGAGCAGATGAAGGAGAGGAAATGAAGAGAAATCGCAGGCAAATGAGAATGAGAAAAAATGAATGAAAGATGTCACAATTTATAGAAAATAGATGACAAAGCCAACGGTTGAGATCAAAACAACACTTGCTCCTAATTATTTTAATAAGATGAATATTACATTTTGCTTCTAATTTACATACTATATAACAAATTAAAATAAAATATACGTGTACTTTATAATAAGATAATTATATGTACATTATACACACATTATAAAAATTAGATAAATATGTGGACTTATGTATATATAATTATATTTATATAAAGTGTATGGAAGACTAATCATGTTTCTCGAAAACTTGTAATATTAATTCTAGTATATTCCTCCAGCTACTTTGGTAGGATAACTATGTAACTACTATTATTATTATTAGTATAATAAAACCCTTCAAAGTTAAGAGTGTGTTAGGCGGTGGGATGAGGAAGGCTTCCAACACACACTTCTTTTATGCTTATTCTTTATACTTTTATTATTTAGTAGTAGTACAACAAGAGGAGAACAAGAGCAACTAGGTAAATAGAAAAAGAAGAATAAAGAGGAAGAAAATAAGGAGGGGCGATCAAATGTAAGGGTAAGAATCACACTTATATTAATTCTCTCAGTTAGTAAAAGTAAATTAGCTTAGGGTTAGTTTAAGTTAATATGACCAATTGATTTACTTATTGGTTGAACTATATACAGAAGGAGAGCTCGTTTAATTTAATTAATTTACATATTAAGTTGAGGAGTCACTCTCCTGTGCACCATATGCACCAATAAAAAATGGTGCATTCTAAACCCTAACCCTTAAATAGTGAACCCAAATCATATTTGAACCATTTGGGCCGGGTGAACCATGAACCACTTGGGCCGAGAGAACCATGAACCATTCGGGCCAGGTATTAAAAAATTTTAAAAAAAAACATCTAAAACTTAAATTAAAGTTTAAAGAAAATCGAAATTGAAAAAATAAAAAAAAAGTTAAAATTAAAAAAAATTAGAAAAAAAGCTTTTAAAATTAAATTGCACCAATTTTATTGGTGCATGTGGTGCACATGAGAATTTGCCTAAGTTGAGTCCAGGAATGGAGTATCTTAGAAGTTTATGAAAGGTGTGGATGTGTGTGAATTGTGTATGCGTGTATACTGTATACTTTTGTAGGGTTTGGGACAGGAGTTGAGACTCTTTGGACTAGCTTTAACAAGGAGTAAGGAAGTTTGAGGATAATAAGGGGTATTGCATTGCATCATCTGTTGCAACTTTTTCTTTTAAGTTTTATTTTACAGGATGAAGGAGCTTGGGCAAGGCACAACGAGGAGGTGGACGCAAGTCATTTATGATGAATGTAGTAATAATTTTAAGATACGAGTCTTGCGCTGTAATTTCAGATAATTTATTTTGTAATAATTGCTTCTAATCAATTAGAATTTTCTGTAATACATAATCATTTCTAACTTGGGGATGCCTCTCCTTATTTACGTGCTCTTTTTAAATTTGGGGCGTTGCAGTAAACCAATGATGTTTTTATTGTTATAAAATAAATGAAGAACACAATTTATTTACTCAGTTCGTCAAGAATGACTACATCTGGGGGTGATACCAAGTCATAATAGTAATACTAATTCTTGATTGTGTGTTGTGTACTAATGAAGGTGGCATACCACCTATTTATAGGGAACTCATTTCATGAATACATAAATGTGATTTAATAGGGTAATGAAAAGTCTTTGTAACATGCATGTAACTCCCATATGATTTTCTTGTAACTCTCATTGACATTCAACATATGATTTATTTCATAACACTCCCCCTTTGAATGTCAGTCATTATGCCTCGTTAAAAACCTTACTAGGAAAAATCGAGTGGGACAAACCTAGTGAAGGGGTAAGAGTATATATTACTTAGTGTATTAATTCTCCCCTGGTTTAAATACCATTTGAGATCTTTTAACTGACGCATTCCAGTATGCTTTATAAACTTTCAAATGTTGCAGTCGGTTATGTCTTGATAAATAAATATGCTTACTTTTCACTTGATCAAATCTATTGCACATCAATTTCACCGTGAAATATCAGTGAAATATATTTAATTTTGTACAATTAGCAAGATATATCCACAAATTATACTGAATAAGGTAATTCATATTAATCCACCAATTGTACTGAGATATGGTACTTCGGGACCAAGTATCTCTTCACTTTTCTTTCACGATCTAAAAGGATCTGTATTAGGATCAAATATCCGGAAGACCAATTGATGTGCATTTTTCATTTAAAGTTATTTTAATACCTTTTGGGTATACGTAGATTGATGGACAAATATTTCGTATTCTAGATGTCCAATTTATAAACTAAGGCAGAACTTAATAATTTCAAAATCTTTGATCTCAAATTGTTACTTTATGTAAATGTATTTTGGATCTCTTCGAGGGTTCCAATGAAAATTGAGATCATCAACATAACTGCAATGATCATAAATTTTGACTCATTTTTCTTTATAAAAATACATGGACTTATTTGGGTCAATAATATAACCTTCTTTAACTAGGCTGTCACATACATCCAAATCGTTTGAGCCTATACAAGGACATTTGTGATTTGAGAGAATAATTTTTTTTGGATTTAATTTACATGCTTCGGGCATGTCAAATCCTTCAAAAACTTTTTATATAAATATTGACATTCAATGACCCATATAGAGATATAGTGTCCTTTGACTGCATTTCTAAATTCATTTTCTTGCCAGAGATATTAAGTGGCGGAACGTTATTCCATACATAATAAGAGAATAAATTAATATTGGGTCTCTGCGAAAACCCTTGAGCTACTAAATTTCTTTTTGTACTTCACCACCTCATTATTCTTATTTCATTTTTGTATAAATACACACCTCCGGGTGTACATAAAAAACTTTTTTTTGCTTAGCGAGTCTAGCTCGACACAATTATTTCTTTTTATTTTACCCAGTCAGAGCGCTTCAAGTACTCAGTTATTGACTTAGGTACTGGATCCAGATTTTAATTTGTAATAGTAATTGTGGAGGTGAATAAGTTGCCGACAACATTGATACTTCTCTTGTATTTGTAAAATTCATATAAACCAAATCCTCATCATTTCCCAGAATATTTTGATCTGGTTGTTCCGCAATCCTAGTATTTTGATTATTTTGTGCACGTGCATTGTTACTAGGATTTTCGTCTTCAGGACGAATCTCTTTAGAAGATTTTGTGGATGACTGAATACTTTAGCTAGCTTTACTTTAATTACCGCGGATTTATTTTTTTGTGTTAAGAGGTCCTTCACGCTTCTAACGTGTAGGCATATTAACATATATATCCAATTTCGTTGGGCCCTCTATACTTTGTAAATCATATATATCAAACATTTGCGATTTAGTCATTCCTTTAGTAAATACATCTGGCATAAACTTGCTAATTGCAAGTTAATTATCATTTGAACTTATAGTTCAGTTTCACTAGTGTGTGGGTCTAAGTAGTGAAGATCATTTTCCTTCAGGGAAATTTCTCGGCATTCATTTAGTTTTGGATTCTTATCTCCCCCTAATGCTGGGAAATGATCTTCATTAAATGTGCAGTTAGCCAACATGGGATGTTAGGTTCGTTATAGTGGTGATACATGTACTGCACAACTTAAAATTCGCAGATGAGAAACGATTTGTTATTTCCCACTCACTAGTTGTAAATGGAAGTATATTCATGACATTCATTGAGTCAATTGTTTAAATTGATTGTCCTTCAGGGACATCAATCTCAATCGAAATATATATTCTACTAGAATATGTGATTTAACTCTTCTGGAGTCATTAAAATTATTGGGATTAGTAGACTTCCGGTCTACTAGGTGATATATATATCAATTGTATTTATTTTTCTACAATATAGATGAAAGGAGAGTGAATACAATTTATCTAATACACACTTCTTTCAAGAATTGATATATATATATATATATATATATATATATATATATATATATATTTAATCAATAAACATTCAATATTTTTCTCATTTAGAGTCTTTCGATATGATACCCATTTATATGGATATACTTAAAACTCAATAGATTTCTTGAGAATTGGGAGACATTAGTGTTTTTATAATGAGTATTGACTCTTTTAGAGTCTTCGAGCAAATTTGCACTATTACTTATAATATTAACATTTGTCTTCCCCTCTTCCAAATGAGAAAATATTTTATATTATTAAGTATAGTGCTTGCATAGCACTGTCAATTAGACAAACATCACCATCATGATTTAATCACAATATTTGACGTCCATTGCTTCTTCAGGAATAATGAAACTTTATCATCACCATTATAAGCATTTTTTCTCATCTATATGTTCCAATATTTTCATCCTTTATTTTCAAGGATATTTGACACTATTTTACGGGATGATTTGTTATATGACAGATAATGGGGTCAATGACCTTCAATGCCACAACGGTAACATTTATCCACATATCTTTTATTTCCTCCATTGTCCCTCTTCTGGGTGACAATTTTTTTTTTTATCACGATTTTGGTTTATATAATTATATGGAGTATATCTACGACCACATCCACCCACAACCACATCCATAATTTTGAGATGAGTCACATTCGCTTCAGGGATGGACTAGAGCAAGTGGACAGGGACTCATGTTTGTTCAATTCAATATTTTGCTCAATCAAAATGAGACAAATAATTAGTTCATAATATTTCTTAAATTATTTTTCTCGATATTGCTGCTGCATGAGCATATTCGAGTAGAGAATGTCTTCTCAAACATATCATCATCATTTAGGTTTTAACCACAAAACTTTAATTGAGAAATAATTTTGAACATAGTCGAATTGTATTCAATATCAACTTTGTAGTCGTAGGTGGAGTCAGTCATACCGGGCTTTTGGAAGGATGATCATCTTCAGGTGGTCATAGATTTATTTTAAATCCATCCACAACACTTGGTGTATGTTTCATTTTTAAATATTTTATTTTAATCTTTCATCCATATGATGAGAAGATTTTAACACGGTCTTGATTCGATAATATATTATTATCAACAATAGTATTTCTAAGACCCATAGTTTCATGATGAATCTCAATTTCGAAAGTCAAATCAAAAGTTATTATTAATAATGACAACCTTGATAAATTGTTCTTAGTAATATATATAAAACTTTTTTCAACAGTTGCAAGACCAAAATAATCACCAAGACATCTGAATAAAAAAATCAGGCTTGCACGTCCTTTGAGTAAATTCAAACAATCATCTCAATATATTTAGTGTTCAGATGTATATTTCGAATTTATAACAACACATATGGGCTTTATATAAAATCAATATTTCCAATGAAATGCAACATAAAATAATATTGATAATCATCCGCTAAATTAATCCAAGTCATAGAATTATCATAACAAAAACAGAAAAATAATAGTCAAGTACCAATGTTCGTCACCATTTTAACAGAATTGACAACACATAAACACTATTTTGAAAAACCAATGATTATCCTCTAGTCTCAGAATTTAGTCAAACTTATATAACAATAAATCATAAAGTATCATATCCATACATGAAAATTGTTCAATTGTAAGGGGTTCAATACTTGAAGATTATGAGTACAAATACACATAAATAAGTAAATAATAACAATGACTGCATTATTGAGATCCATACAAAAACATAAATTGCTCAAACATGCAAAACATGTATAAAATACAAATTCTCAGTCACTGACTAATAAATCAGTTATTTAGCACCAATGAACATATTTAAGAAGGATCTCCATTGAAGCCCGTAATCCATGAATCATTTAAACCAATTAGCAAATATATTCAACTTATTTTTTTTCAATAAATCAATCGCACTGCATGTCAAAATATTGAAATTATGTTTACTTGAATCTTATAAAACCGTGTCAATGAATTTTCTTTAAAGGAACATATTACACAAAACTATCTATTTCTTCTACTTAGTTAAAACTTTCACAATTTAAAAAAAGAAGCATTAGAATACAAACCCCAAATAAAAATTCTCTAAACAATCAATACCATAAATTTATACTCACGAATTTCATAAGGAACAAAAATAATGTAATGTAGTGAGTATAACAACTTACCGATTAAGGCGAAGAAATTTGAAATGGAGACTTCGAAATTTAGAAACTAATGGGTCGAACAATCGTTCTGATAACGTGTTATAAAATAAATAAAGAACGCAATTTGTTTATCCAGTTCGTCAAGAATGACTACATCTGGGGGCGATACCAAGCCAGGATATTAATACTAATTCTTGATTGTGTGTTGTGTACTAATGAAGGTGGCATACCACCTATTTATAGGGAACTGTTGGGAGATGAATTTAAATAAGATTTTGATTAGATCCCAAAACCCCTGAGTATGACATGTTCAGGATAATCTTGATAGTCTGAGTCAGGTTTCAGTATAGAATAGTTCAAGAGATATCTGCACCATGTATAGTCAGCAGATATAGATCAGGTTTTAATGTTAGGAACACATATATACTGAAGACTCAGAAGATACTGAAGACTCAGAAGATACTGAAGACTCAGAGGATACTGAAGACTCAGAGGATACTGAAGGCTCAGGTAAAACTGAATGCTCAGAGTCTCTGAAGAATATCTATCTGAGAAATATACAAAACTGAGGAAGACACACATTTATAAGAAATAAATGTTGCCCAAATATTTAAGTGCAGACAAAAGGAACTAAAACTAAGTGTTGTTTAAGGTTGTCTCATTTAGAGAGAATTGACCTAAAAGAGCCGTCTTGTTTGTCTACATTCACTGAAGACAAGAACCAATCAGAGAAAGACAACATTGTACCTTCATCGACCTTTGAAAGCGACAGAACCTTTGAACTTTGTCAAGAGTCTTATGTTCGCATCGCAAAAATTGGTGATTGGCTACATGGCTGCATATTTCCTAAAACATGCAAGGGTGTGTTCAAACCTTAAAAATAGTCGTTCATCAATAACCAGAAGAGGAAACTCTTGATGCTATCTCTTCCAACAGATAGTTGCCTATAAATACTAGTGACCATTCACCATTGAAAGGTTACGGGAAATCAAAGCAACTCCAGATAGCTCATTCGTATTATTGCAAATTGAAGCACTCGAAAAACCTAAGATTTCCCAAGTGTTTCACCTTGAAGAGAGCTCATTCACTAAGCCTAGATCTGATATATATCCAAACAACATGTACAGGAACAAGAATAACTCAGAAACTGAGGACAAATCCACTGAGAAAAGGAAGGACCACAAAGCTGAAGGTTCCTCATCCAGAAAGAAGGACTCCAAAACCAAGGAGGAAAGTGATCAGGATGATGATACCAACAGATGCTATAACTGCCAAAAGAAGGGTCACTTCCAGTATGATTGTCCTGAGCTGAGTGCCAAGGAAAGAAAGGAGAGACAAGCCAAGAGAGACATGAAGATCTTGAGCAAAATGACTATGATTGCTGAAGAAGAAGAACAATCTGAAGAAGGATCCAGTTCTTCAGAAGAAATATTCTCAGAAAGTGACAGTGATGATATCTGTTTTGTTGCTATGGAGGAGGCTTGAACCCAAGAAGAACTCTAAGGCTCATGTTCATGCTAAGGCTGGCACTCATACACAAGGTACTGCCAAGGCACCTAGGGTGGTGAATGTGTATGTAGATGTTTATGGAAGACAAATCAGCCACTCTAAAGTAAATAGAGTTATCAGGCAGATTTGGGTTCCAAAAGGTACAGCTAACCTGGTAGGACCCTATACCAAATGGGTACCTAAGGTCTGATCTGTTTTTCAGGTGAAGGAAAAGGGCACTGAGCTGAATGAAGACAACATAGCCCTGATGAGTGGAAATTAATTGGCTCCTGTTGCATGGTATCTGGACAGTGGATGTTCAAGACATATGATAGGATATGAACAATTACTCACTGACTATATTGAGCAAAAAGGCCCTCAAATTACTTTTGGAGATAACTCCAAAGGACAGACTGAAGGATATGGAACTCTTGAAGTTGAATCTGTTCATATCCATGGTGTTTCATATGTTTCTGGTTTAAAGCATAATTTGCTTTCTATCAGTCAATTCTGTGACAAAGGATTCAGTGTTGAGTTCTCAAAGAACTTGTGTTATGTGAAAGATAATGCTTCACAGCAAACATTATTGACTGGTACTAGAAAAGGGAATGTGTATCTTGCTGATTGAAAATTATCTCCTAATGATACATGTTTGATTGCAAAAAAGTTATACTGATACCAGTTGGCAATGGCATAAAATGCTGAATCACTTAAACTTCAAAACCCTGAACAAACTTGCAAGATTAGCACTTGTGAGGGGGTTACCCAATGAAATGTTCAGTAAAGATCATGTATGTGATGTCTGTAAAAAAGGAAAACAAATCAGAGCATCAATCAAAAGTAAAGTAGAAATCTCTACTGATAGAATACTACAATTGTTACATATGGATCTCTTTGGTCCAGTGACACCTGTAAGCACTAATGGCAGGAAATATTCACTTGTGGTAGTTGATGACTACTCTAGATACACATGGGTCATATTTTGACTCAGTAAGAAAAAAACTCAGACAAAACTGCCAGAACTACTGAAAAGACTAAATACTGAAAAGAACCTGAGTGTGGTCAAAATCAGATCAGATTAAGGCACTGAATTTATTAACCATATTATATCTTATTATTGTGCAGCAAATAGAATAACTCATGAAACATCAGTTGCAAGGACCCCACAACAAAATGGTGTTGCTGAAAGAAGAAATGGGACTCTGAAAGAAGCTGCAAGAACAATGATTGCTGAAGCTGACATTCCTAAGAGATTTTGGGCTGAAGCTATCAACACTGCATGCTACTCTCAGAACAGATCCATGCTAACCAAGAATCAAGGCAAAACACCTTATGAGCTGTGGAATGAAAGGAAGCCTCTTGTTTCTTCCTTTTGTGTGTTTGGTTGCAAGTGTTTCATACACAATAATGGTAAAGATCAGTTGAAAACTTTTGATAGCAAAGCTGATGAAGGAATATTCTTAGGATATTCTGAAGTCAGTATAGCCTTCAGAGTTTACAACTGTAGGACTCATATTGTGAAAGAAACACCTCATGTTGTTTTTGATGAATCTACTTGTGTTCAGAAGAAACAGGAACATGACTCAGGAGAACTGACCAAGAGAATCACCTGACTTAGCCTGAAAAGGAATAATAAAGCATCCTTTGAGCCTGAAAAGAAGAAGTCAATCACTTTCTATGAATGGAGTGAATCAGACTCAGATAAAGAAACTCAGGATGGAAACACTCAAAATGGTGAAATTCAGGACAATAATTCTCCACTGAAGGAAAGCCAACACACTGAAGCTGATCAATCTGAACATACACCAGTTTAGACTCAGGTATGTAATGCCGATGAAGATATGGTCACAGCTGAGGCAAACTCTGAATCTATCAACCAAGGGGGAACAAATGTCTATGACAATGTTCTGAATGGAATTTCCCCTGAGGAAGATGATTCACTCTCTCCTTTTCTGTTGTTCCCTGAATTTGATGAATTACCTGAACCTAACATTTCTTATGTTGAGGACACTACTGAAGGGGGAACATCAAGGAGAAGATGGTTGGATAGTCATTCTACAAGTCAGATTGTGGGTGATCTATCAGAAAGAGTTAAAATAAGAAGGTTCCATGGAGAAAGTGCTTTGTTCTGCTGCTTCCTATCTGAAAAAGAACCTACTGAGATTGAAGAAGCTCTTCAAGATTCTTTCTGGAATACTGCTATGCAAGAAGAGCTGAATCAATTCACAAGAAATGAAGTTTGGGAGCTAGTGGACAGACCTAAGAGGCACAATGTGATTGGAACTAAGTGGGTGTTCAAGAATAAGAGAGATGAGAACAACAACATTGTAAGAAACAAGGCAAGACTAGTTGCACAAGGTTACTCCCAAGAAGAAGGCTTGGATTATGATGAAACCTTTGCACCTGTTGCAAGATTAGAAGCCATCAGAATGTTTCTTGCATATGCTGCCCACATGAAATTCACAGTCTATCAGATGGATGTGAAAAGTGCATTTCCGAATGGTGTGCTTAAAGAAGAGGTTTATGTGGAACAACCTCCAGGATTTTGTCAGAGTGACCAAGTTTACAGGCTCAGGAAAGCCTTGTATGGTCTTAAACAAGCACCCAGAGCATGGTATGATACACTTTCTCAATTTCTTACTGACCATGGTTTTATCGAATGAACTGTTGATAGAACTTTGTTCAGGATAGAAGATGGGAAGGATATCTTACTAGTTCGGATTTATGTGGATGACATCATATTTGGATCTCCTAATCATCAGTTGTGTGAGAAGTTTTCAGCTCTGATGAAAGGAAAGTTTGAGATGTCTATGATGGGGAAGATGAATTTCTTTCTTGGACTTCAGGTGAAACAGACTAAAGAAGGAATTTTCATAAATCAAGCAAAATACACTAGAGATCTAATTTCTAAGTATGGTGTACAGAATTGCAATGCAATTAGAATTCCTATGAATACTAACTACAAGATGGATCATGATCCTGAAGGCAAATCAGTAAATCACACTGATTATAGAGGGATCATTGGATCATTGCTATATCTCACAGCAAGTAGACCTGATATTACCTTTGTTGTTGGGATATGTGCAAGGTACCAAGCTAATCCTAAGGCTAGTCACATGGAAGCTGCCAAAAAGATTTTGAAGTATCTTAAAGGCACTGTGAATAGAGGATTATGGTATCCAGCAGACGATAACCTTGAATTAACTGGTTACTCAGATGCTGATTATGGTGGATGTAGAATTGACAGGAAATCTACTACAGGAACTTGTCAATTTCTTGGAAGTAAACTGATATCATGGTTTTCAAAGAAACAGACATCAGTAGCAACCAGTACTACTGAAGCTGAATACATGGCTGCAGGAAGCTGTTGTGCACATATTCTTTGGCTCAGACAACAATTGAGGGATTATAAGATTATAGCCAATGAAGTACCTATATTTTGTGACAATAGTAGTGCAATTGCTATTACACAAAATCCAGTATTGCACACCAGATGTAAGCATGTTGATATCAGACATCACTTCATCAGAGATCATGTTGAGAAGAAGAATATAAGAATGGAGAAAATTCATACTGATAAACAGAGAGCTGACATCTTGACTAAACCTTTGGCTGAATCAAGATTTCAGGAACTATAAGTTGAATTAGGGATGTTGGATACATGTGAATTAATTTTCACTGAAGGGAGAATTCCTTCAGGAGCATGTAGTTATTCAGGGGGAATAACTCAGGACAAAATTTTCTCAGGATAAAAACTGAGACTCAGGACAAATTTTGTCAGCATCAATATTCAGTAAGGTTTATGTATTCAAATAATCCTGAAGTTATATTGATACATGCATTAAATTCAGTAGTATTTATTACACAAGGGATTACTCAGTAATCATTTGAAATAAATGACAAAAGACCTGAACTTTTAAAGCAGGAATGTCTTTGACTGAAAAAGACGAACAGTCGCCTCGATTTCCGAGAAACGTCCATTTGTCAACCTATAAACTGCTACTTGCCTATTGTCCAGAAAAATAGCCAAAAATAGCCATTTTTTCCTCGAGATTTTCTTTAAATCTCAAATTAAATCTCAACCCTTCATCGTATTATCAAGATTTATGTTGGGGAATTAATTGTCCGGATCTATTTGGGATGAATATTTAAATACAAATTTAATTCTAACAATTATTACTAGCATGAATTAATCCTATATTAATTCAAATAATAATTCAACAACAAATCATGCATATAAACAGTTCACATAAATCCTACGCATGCGGAATTACTACGGGTTTACGTGAACTAACCTCTCGGAGTGACAACCGTTGAGAAGATGGATCCCATTCACACGAACACACCAAAAGACCTTCTCAAGTATTCCCTTATCCTTGTTCAACAATCCGGTGGTAGGAACTCGCGAACAATTTAACAAAAGGAAAAAATAAAATTATGTTGCACCACCTTTGTGGATTTCTAATTTTTCCAACACATGGAATTACCCTAGGGATGAAACATTCATCCCCTATTTATAGATATAGGGGTAGTCGAAATTTTTGTGTGAAAATAAGATGGGAAAATCTTTTTCTTGATCTCCAAGAAATCTTGAATATATCCCATATATTCTTTTCTTCGTAATTAAATATTTCCACAAAATCTCCGATAAAAAAAATATATATATTTCCACAAAATCCCACCTCCTAATATTATGGTATATTTCGAAAATAATAAGGTGTAGGAATCCAAGATTTGAATCTTCTTGAATTTATGAGATATTCTTGTATTCCAAGAATACATATCTTCCATAATATTTTTTCAAGAAAATCAAGAAAAATCTTTCCTTCCCTTATTTAATCAAAATTTCGAAATTCACTTAATAAATAGCCAAGTGAGAGATTTCTTGAATTTAATGAGATAACCTTGTATTCCAAGAATACTTATCTTCATTCCATAACAAAATTCAAAGAAAATCTTTCTCCCATTTTATTTATTAATTTTGAAAATTTTAGGAAAAATTAGGCAACAATAATTTATTTTATTTTAAACACCTTTTTCAGTTATTGAACTTTATCTTTGGGCTACTTGAGGGGTCTTTAGGAGAATTAAGATTGGACCTTCTAATGGACTTTGGATATCTAATATTGAGCCACAATATTATTCAAGCCCATAAATGTTAATTAATCCCACTGCATAATTAATATTGCACTATCCATCTTAACCCATATTACTATTAATATGGCTCCCGGTCATTATTTCCCGTGTTTAAGATTATCCAGCCCATTAATTAATTGAAGCCACTGAAACAACTTTCCTTTAATTAATATCTTTTGTTCTTGGTCAATGAACGGTTCAACATTATTATCCACACTGGAAACTAATTCCACTTCCAAGATTTGGTATGATAAATCTTATGAACCTCCCAAGGGGGCAAATCAAACAAGCGTACTCGCACACGATTCTTTGTATTATATCTTAGCAATCGCATGTGACCAGTAATATTGCCCAAGATATAAAGTATTGAATCTCATTGATTCTCTATCCGTCATAAGTTAAAGCAATAATTACTAGCCACACACGATCCTATTTAAGGAACGAAGATTAAGAAATAACGAACCACTGAGGTCTAATTCTTCCTAATTCAGTGCTGAAGAATTTATCCTCCTGTAGGTCCTATTCAGTGCATCAGTCATGCACTAGTGTAATCTCTTGGTCAAGACAAGCCAATCTGAGCCTTACACTTCAACCTTTCATGATGGATTGTTCACTTCCATCTAGGTCGTGAACAGCGTACTTTTAGTTACAAGGGACTGTTAATTTAATCTTCTGTGATCTGGTATCACTAAATATATGTAACATTCAATGATATTTAAAGCATCAGCGATAAATAATTTATTTCAGTAAATAAGACAGAAATCCAGTTTGGTTATACAAAGTAAAAGCATACTTTCTAGTATAACCCCAAAATTTAATCACAACCATTGATCTTTGTTTCACAGATCATATATAAGCCAAATGTTAGCCCTCAATCGTTTATTTTTCACATTTAAACGATCCGAATTCTCAAAATCCTCAAAATCTTCAAATCTTCAAACCCTTCATACACACTACCCAGGATTTTTTTTCTCTCGTAATGGAGTTTTCTAATTACTTGATGATCAAAGTTCTCACAGAAACAGAGAAGCCGTACTTTGAACATGTAGTAGCCATGATCGACAACAAGGCTACCCAGGTAGAAGAAGAGGCTCTAAACATGTTGCGGATGGCTCGATTGACAAGACTGATGAGAAATTTGCCAGAATCCGAACTAGCCCAAGAAGTGTTGCAATTTGTTGTTAGCCTTCGAGAAGGAGGACAGGGAGGACTGGCTTCGCAGCTAAGTTTTGGAACTTATGCGAAATTGAAAGCAGAGGTAGTTTGCTCCAAACAGGTAATACTATCTTTAGACGATATCAACTCTGAGTTTGAATTAAGCGATAAAGGAGAAGATCCAGCATTGTATATGTTTGGAAGAGAACAAGAAATTTTGGACCGTTTTGCAGAAACCAAGGTGGAATTGAAAGGGGCTCTGCATAAACGGTGTTTACAGCCAAAATACAGAGTCTTAATTGACATTGTGGCTAAGTGCGTGATGAGCACCTCTGGAAGTCTGGAGCAGGTGAGCAGAAATAAGTTGAGGCTCATGGCTGCGATAGAGGACTCACCCTCTATGGACTTCAACTGGTTGAAATTCTTGGTGGACTGCATTCTTCACCAAAACCAGAAACTGAAGTATGCAAAAGGTGCATTCACTAAAAATGGGAAGGTCTTGTTTGGGACGAAGATCAACTTTTTGATCGAAACCTTGCCAGGGAGATTATGTTTCTGATGACAGGAGTAGAATTTTCTAGGACTCGGATCATGTTCCGGAAGCCCAAATCCCAGAAAAGAAAGGTTGCTCCATCAGGAAGCCAAGGCTCTATGATTCAGGAGGAATCTGAAGATCAGGATGACTCTAGTTCTGATCAGGATGATGTTGTGATTGCTAACGTTGTCCAGAAGCCTGTCAGGACAGCATCAGTAAAACATCCTGAGGCTTCAGGACAGGAGGAAAGAACGAAGCAATCTCATGACCTTCTGAGGATCAAGAGGGAAACTGGAGACAAACTGAAGAAAAAGACATTGGCTCCTCAGAAACGAAAAAGACTTCAAACAATTGCAGAGAAAGAGGCTAGTGGTGCTGAAGAAACACAAACTGAGACCCAACAAGGAATACAATCTCCACTTCAGGTGCTTGCTCAAGTAGTAAAGAATGTTCAGGAGCAGGACACTGAAGAACATGTATTCTCAGAGGTACTTGAAACTTCCCTGAGCACTGATAAAATATCTCAGGAGATTTTCAAGGGGCCTCAAGAGCAGACAGAATCTCAGGATCTGCTGAGTTTGGATACTCTCCTGAAAGAACCATTTCTTGATCCAACAGCAATGCAACTCATTCAATCCGAGGAAACAAATTTCAGAGGAAACAACTCAATAAGTGTTGGAACAAAAGATGCTTGACAGGAAAAAAGATTGAAACAAGCAAGGCAGGAGAAGAACAAGCTAGACCTGAGAAGAGAAAAGCAGTTGCTTTTGTTGAAACAGAAAAGAAGAAAGCAAAAGTTTCAAAGTTTGTTCAAAGGAAGCTTGTGGTTGAGTTTGATGAATCTGAGGAAGAACCTGAGGAAGTTGAACCTGATACACAACCAGAGACCTTCAATACAAAGAAGACTCTGAGAGCCCTACAGATTGAAAAAGAGAAAAGAACTGCTGCTTCAGTATCTGGTGCTCCACTGATCAGGAAGAAAAATGAAGAAGAGCAGAAGAGAAGGTGTGTATTCAGGAAGTTCATTGGCAAGAGGAGAGGTACTGAGAAGACTCAGAAATGACCAAACATTGATAAATGGATGCCTTTACAGATCAATGATGCATGGGAGGAAATCAAGAGAACCTTCTGGTTCTATTATGAGATTCTGAGAGAATGGAGGGGGAACAACTCAGATAAGATTGAAGCTTTCATTGAATATCTGTTAACATTTTATCCTGAGTATCTGCAGAAATGGATCAACCTGGCAGATGAGAGCAACACTCAGATTGTAGCTCCAGGACCATACATGTACCCTGCTCCTAGATTTGAGAATGACTTTGTGAATGAAGCAGCCATCTCTCAAGAAATTGCTCAGTATGCTCTTCAGCTAGGCCTAATAGGAAACAATCCAGAAATCATCAAGGAAATAGATGAACTGAAGAAGAGGTACTATGAGATGTTCAACTTGGAAGTACCAGAGGATGAGATCGAAGAAGACTGAAGAATATGTATTTCTGTTTTTCATTGTAAAATATAATTCTTATCTTTCATCAATGAAAAGTCTATCTTTTGTGGTTGAATAAGATAATATCTCATTATCTTTTTACATGTTATTAATGATCTGATGTGCCATTTGGATGTAATAGTCAACTGAAACCTGAGTATAGGTTAGGTTTTCTTAATTGTAACAAGATGGTTTTGGCATCATCAAAAAGGGGGAAATTGTTGGGAGATGAATTTAATAAAGATTTTGATTAGATCCCAAAACCCCTGAGTATGACATGTATCAGGTCATCTTGATAGTATAGAATCAGGATCAGGTTTCAATAGATACTAGGAATCAGGATTATCTGCATCATGTATAGTCAACAGATATAGATCAGGAAATTTTAGTATTCTGAAGAATCTGAAGACTCTGAAGACTCAGAAGTATCCTGAAGACTCTGAAGAATTAGAAGAATCCTGAAGACCCAAAGATCCTGAAGACTGTTTTTGTACTGAACAAAAAAAGGACCCTGAACCACTATCTTAATGAAATAGTGTTATGTTCATTCCTAGAACAAACAAACAGAATGTTAGACATTTGTGGACATTAAGGAACATATCAGCTCAGAAAGATCAACTTAAAAAGAGCATTTTTGTTTGTCTCTGTTCAAAAGAAGATTTCAACCAATGAGGAGGCAACAACAACGTACTCTATGACACTGAAAGCGACATCTCACTGAAGAAATGTCAGATCTGATATCTTCCAGTTCACAAAAATTGGTGATTGGATACATGGCTGCATATTTCCTAAAACATGCAAGGGTGTGTTCAAACCCTCAAAATAGTCGTTCATCAATAACCAGAAGAGGAAACTCTCGATGCTATCTCTTCCAACGGATAGTTTTTCAAAGATTGACCATTGGAGAAGTTGCCTATAAATACCAGTGACCTTCACCATTGCAAGGTTACGGAAATCAAAGCAACTCCAGAGCTCATTCGTATTATTTCAAATTGAAGCACTCAAAAAACCTAAGATTTCCCAAGTGTTTCACATTGAGGAGAGCTCATTCACTAAGCCTAGATTTGATAGTTTCATCCAAAGCTTAGTAGAGATATCCTAGCCTTTGCATTTGTTCTTATTGTAAAGGATATCTCACCCTAGTTGGAAACCAACCCAACCCAAACCCTTTTGATAGGTAATTTGTGTATTGTGTGTAATTGTTGGTGAGAAAGAGTTTTAAAGAGCAAGTAAGCTACAGTTAGTCAGCCAGAAAGCTCTAGAGAATAAGTGAGTAAACTGTTTTAGATAGTCAGAAAGCTTGTGTGTGTTGAGTTAGTAAGCTGCAGGTGAGTCAGACAGAAAACTCAAGGTAGAAAAGTTAGTAAGCTGTTGTGTTCAGCATGAAAGCTTAAGGTGATAGTGTGTTAAGGAATTTCTCTGAAGATCAGAGAGAGTGGATATAGGAGCTTGAGCCTCTGAACCACTATAATTTGTTGTGTTGTTCGCTTTCTGTTTTGCATTCTATCTGTTGGAATCAATCCACTGAATGTGCATTAACTGATTCACAACCTTAACCACTGTTTTACTAAGGAAGAGATTTTCAGCAAGTTAAAACGAGTATAAACTTAGGGCCAACACATTCCGCACTCTTGATTAGCTAAACCAGATAATTACCAAACTGAACTAACTCTACTGAGTATTCAATAAGATAATTATCTGATCCAAGCTTCTCAGGATCTCTGATAAAACTTAGGATCAGTTGGGTTAATCTGAAGCTTCTTAAAGCTGCGCAGGATCACTGTCTCAGGGCAAATTGTGCTTCTCAGGGCAAAATTCTCAGGACATCCTGACCCATCTGATCTCAGTGAAGAAAAATTTTAAAAATCACTTAACACGTGTATTCCCCCCCATACACGTGTAAGACTCGTTTACAACGGGACCAACATATATGCCTAATTTTCATATAGTTTGTATACCTCTTTTTTTTCTACGAACCCAGAAATACACACCCTCGCAAACTCAGAAACCTCATTAAGGCGGTGAAGACTTTCTCCCTTATGCGAAAATTTCTTTTCGATGCTTTCAGGATTTGACGGTCATTTTGGCGAAGCAGGAAATGGACTACACGCGATGACTACGACGGCGCTTTGTATAACGGCAGTGGTCGACGGTATCAATTAAGATGCATTGGTTTGGAGTTTGGAAACAGCAGAAAGAAAACCTTGAAAATTAGAGGATTGTGGTTTTTCAATTCCTTATCTAAGAATACTTATGCGTCTGTTCAATTCCTTCGTTTTTCTATCTTTCATCTTTCTTCTTTTTATGACTGATGACTGATGAGTCGAAAGGTCGGACACTGGAAAATATTCAGAGAGGGAGAAAAGAAGCGTTAGAGAAAGAGATAGGCGTTTAATACGTGGCATGAGCAAAATTTTTCAATTTGACACATGACAGATAAAGAGGAGATTCAAAATGACACATGGCAAAAGAGAGAAGATTTAAAATGACACATGCCGAAAGCTGGTTGAAGACATCCTCTTATTATATAATAAGATTATTAGTATAATAGAAGCCTTCAAAGTTAAGAATGTGTTAGGCGGTGGGATGAGGAAGGCTTCCAACACACCCCTCTTTTATGCTTATCTTTATACTTTTATTAGTTATTAGTAGTACAACAAGAGGAGAACAAGAGCAACTAGGTAAATAGAAAAGAAGAATAAAGAGGAAGAAAATATAGGGGGGTGATCAACTGTAAGGGTAAGAATCACACTTATATTAATTCTCTCAGTTAGTAAAAGTAAATTAGCTTAGGGTTAGTTTAAGTTAATATGACCAATTGATTTACTTATTGGGTTGAACTATATATAGAAAGAGAGCTCGTTAAATTTAATTAATTTACATATTAAGTTGAGTCCAGGAATGGAGTATCTTAGAAGTTTATGAAAGATGTGTGGATGTGTGTGAATTGTGTATGCGTGTATACTGTATACTTTTGTAGGAGTTGGGACGGGAGTTGAGACTCTTTGGACTAGCTTTAACAAGAAGTAAGGAAGTTTGAGGATAATAAGGGGTATTGCATTGCATCATCTATTGCAGCTTTTTCTTTTAAGTTTTATTTTACAGGATGAAGGAGCTCGGGCAAGGCACAACGAGGAGGTGGGCGCAAGTAATTTATGATGAATGTAGTAAAAATTTTAAGATACGAGTCTTGCGCTGTAATTTCAGATAGTTTATTTTGTAATAATCACTTCTAATCAATTTGTTATAGCTGGAATTGACCGAGCGTATGAACAATCACTCACAAAGGAAAACAACACACACTAATAATGAAAGAGAGATAGATTTGGTGACCCGATTCACCAAATTTGATTACGTCCGGGGGCAATACCAAGCTAGGAGTTTTCTTATAATATATGCCTACTCTAAGACTTTCGTCCTTTTACAACGTGCATTACAACCTATATTTATAGACTGTGAGCTAGGGTTTACGTAGTGATCCCTTTCGTGGGCCGGAAACCTCAAACCCCTAGGGTTTTCTGCTGGCTGGTAACAGAATCCTTCCATCTTGGCATAAATCTCGCCTGTAGCTGGACTTTCCCTTGTTATGCTCTGAATATCCGCCTCCATAATTACTTCGCGATCTCATCCCATAATTCAGCACATTCTCTACGGGAAAGTCGTTAGGCTGGGGCGACCAGGCATGGATGGTCGTTCTTGAGGTGCTCGCTATAACTTGGTCGCTGACTCCCCGATGGTCACCCTGGAGAGATCGCCTCGTCGTGGCGAGGCCCCAACAATTGCCCCCCAGTTCGCTAGCGAGATGGTCTCTGGTCGACCTGGTTCGTACTTCGCGGTCACCTAGGGCGACGTCCGTCTGTGGGCCCAAGTAAGTTCAATCGTCGCCTCGAGAAGGCAGATGATGACGTGTCTCCCACAGGTCATGATGGCGCGTAACCGACACGTCCCCGCTATTCTCGGTATTTAGCAGATTTGCCCCCTTTTTGAATTAATATTTACATTCGAGTCCCTGACCCTTCTTATAAATAGATCTCTTCGTCTTTGATTTTTGGGATTTTGCTTCTCCGAGTGTTTCTCTGCAAGCTTTCATCCTCCGGTGCTTTGTACGGCCAACTGGTAAGCGCAACCCTTCCTTCTCTTCTCTTCACTTCTAGCATAATGTCTATGCCCCCCGGTGGCCATCTTCGTCAGGTGGGGGGGAACCCTCCTTCACTATTTCATCGGGGTCGGATTACTCGGTGAGGGAGGTTTTATCATTCGGAGCGTCGAGCGGCGGGGTTCAATCCAGTGGCATGGGCCTTTCTCGTCTAGCCCGGGGAAACTCTCCGATTGATCTGGAGGTGTTTGGTCCCCTCGAGGATCTGGTGGTTCTTACGCCGGAGCGGGGGATGGGAGACCCTCTGGGTGGCCCTCCTAAGGAGCCAGAGACCTCTGCTCGCCGCGACCAAGACCATCCCTACTTTTTCAATTACAGTGCCTATCGGGCTAGGTTCCACCTCTGTCGACCACTTCGTCCCGTAGTTCGTGCTGCGACTAAGTCCAGATTTTTCATAAATGATGAGAAATCTTGCTCCACAATGTCGGAGGCTGATCTGGACGCATCTCATCGCCAATTTGAGACCTCGTGTGACATGTTTTTCTATCGCCCGGATGAGTCCGAGAGGGCCGACCAGCCCCCAAAGGGTATGATCGCCATTCATGTGGCGGTCATGGATGCTAGACTTCGATTCCCGCTCCACCGGCGATCTCTCATCTACTGGCCTCATGGCACGTTGCCCCGCGCGCAGATTACTTTGAACGGGTGGAGTTACCTTCTGGCGACTCTGACGGTACTCAGCCAGGCTGGCCTTTATCGACTACCCACGCGCAATGGAGGTGAACTACTTTTGTTCGTTGGTCGCCCAACATGGCCAGGAGGGTCATTACGCATTGAAGAATCATCCTGGTTGACGGATTGTGTGGGGAATAGTCAACAAGGTCAAAAATTGGCACCCCCGGTGGTGGTTTGTGGCGGGAGCTTGGCAAAGTGCCTCTCCGGGTTCTATTTCGGAGATTCCTATACCCACCGACTTCAAAGATCGGGCTCCTCGTAAGGTCCATTCCTATGGGGGTGTCGAGCATCTCCGTACAGATCTAATTTCCCTTGTCTCTCTTGCAGGTTTGTTCGTTGCTGACGAGAGCCAGCTGAACTGGAACTTTGAGACTGCTCGCCGAATAACTTTCGACTATCCTTGGGAGGAACGACACGTTGAGCTCTATAACTCTTCCTCCGAGAGGTTGTGGAGAGGGCTACAAACGTACCCTCGCGAGACCGGTCGCCTTCGTGAGTCTCTTTCGGTAAACATTGTTTGAACCCCCTTTAGGATTCCCCTTTTAAATATTAAATGCGCTTTCCTGCAGCTCCTTGCATACCCGTCGAAGCGATCGCCCCGACCGCTGCACGAATGGCCTCCCGTAGGAATACCGCACTCAACTTCTCTCGGACTGGGTCTGCGGCGCGGCCCATGTCCTCATCCCATGGGGGCACGGTGGAGACAGGAGGGTCCTCCCGGGCGGATCGCTCGAAAGATAAGAGGAAGGCCAAGAAGGGGCGAGAGGGTGCTCGCCCGTCCCGTTCAGAAGGCTTCCCCACACGTAAGCGTGGCCGCACGGGCGACCATTCTCCTCGTGCCTCTGGGGGTGGGAGCGCTTCCCAGCGGGAGCCCATCCTCGCTGCCCGCCCCCCACTGTCGACTCCCCCTCCGCCACCTAGCCGCCAGTTCTCTGGGGATCGCACATCCGTGGGATTCCACGTTGATCTTTCCGGGGCGTAAGTCTTCCTCGAACGTCTAACTCCTTTAATGTTTTCACAAATGTCTGACTTGCTCTTGTCTTTACAGGTTTGTCAACTTCCCGCCACCCGTGGCCGACTATCTTCGTTCGAAGGTGCCCCCCATCGTCGGGGTTTCGCCGGACTGACCTCGGTACATGCGGCACTCCATGCGAGACGTGCCCCGGTGTTGGTCTCTGGACGACCACCACGCCCCTTCTTCAAACAGCAAGGAGAACAACTTGTACACCACTCTGATCTATTCTCAGAAAGCGGCCACGTTCCTCGAGCGGGTCGTCGAGCAGAATGATCAGGACTTGGAGACCTCCTGCTTGGCCCTCGACGAGCAGAAGAAGAAGTTGGAGGAGGTGGCCGCGGCCATGTCTCGAATGGACGTCGACCTGAAGGCTGCGCAGGAGCGGTCGGCCGAGCTAACCTAGCAGGTGGCAGAGGTGAACAAGAAAAGGCGTGCTGAAGTCGATTCGCACCGCCTCGAGCTGGTGACATTGCGGGGCCAGGTCGACGATCTTACTCGTCAGTTGGCTGAGTCCCACGCCTTGGCGGTGGACTATGAAGCCAAGGTTGGAGAGCTCGAGCTCCAGATATCGAAAGAGGCTTCCCTCCGTGCAGCCGATGACGCCGCGCTGGGGATCTTCTCCTACATCAGTGCCTATGATGATGTCCTCCGGGCCGTTTACCATCGTGATCCCTTCTCCGACCATGCTCGTGGAGGATTTCAAGGCCTTTATTTCTGATTGCCCGCCCGAGGTCGACGTGGTTCTCTCTGTGGAGGAATTGGCATATTTTGGCATTGATCTGTCATTTCTGGCCCCGAAGAGCAGGTTGGTGCGGCCGGGCACGGGTTCTGACCACGAGGGATCCCCAGGGGAGGTGCATATTGACCTCGAGACATCGCCCGTGCCCCCGGTGGAGACAGTTGTCGATGATGATGCGACGACGGAGGTGGTGAGGTGGTATGGAGCGAGGATCGGGCGGGCGACCAGGCTGTGACGGATAGGTCGGGAGATGGTGTTTAGGGCCCCCCCTTTCTTTTGCTAAGGGCGTCTTGGAAGATGTTTTCCTTTTCTGTCTTTTCTCTTTTTTTTTTCACATGTACGCTGCTCGGCCCTTCGGGGTATAATCTTTGTAAATGGCCCTTAAGCCTTTTTATTCTGATGAATGGATTGATCCTCTGAATTTGTCATTTCCACGCATTTATGTACTTGTTTCTTACTTTATTTCTTAGAAAGTCGGTCTTGTAAACTTGGACATGCACCGACGACTATGTGTCTTGCCTGTGTCCTAACCGCCGTTTGAATATGGTACGATGTTAATGGACTGTGTTTTGATTGTCTTATCTTATGCGATGTGTCTAAACTTTGGCTTAGTCGTGTTATGGTGTTGTCTTTTAAAAAGACAGTCATGCCTTGGCTGGCGGCCAATGCAATGACGACTTTGTAGACACTGGTTCCAAGTGATGCTTTCTGTCGTAGGTGGTCGACTTAGCGACCATCACAAATGACTTGACCTTCATCGCCTATGTCATTCCTGGGGTGGTTCTTAGACGACTTATTCTAAAAACTTGTGAGGAAATCTAAAAATGCAACTTTTTATAAAATATTTCGACTGAAAACTATCGAACTATTACAAAGTTTTGATAGGCGAACTAGTAGGTGGACTCTTAGCTGGCCCTTACTGATAGTATTTCTTGAGGTGGACTGCATTCCACGGGTATTGAGCCGGCGTGCCGTCCGGGTCTTCGATCTCGTATGCCCCGCTCGCTAAGCACCTGGATATTCTAAACGGCCCCTCCCAGGTGGGGCCGAACGCCCCCTTGGGTACCCCGAGTACGTTTTTTAGGACGAGGTTGCCTTTCTTGAACTGTCGGGGCTTGACTTTTGAGTTGTAGTATTTTTCACTCTGTCGTTTGTAGCAGGCATTTCTCAGGTTAGCCTCTATCATTTTCTCCTCCAGCAGGTCCAAACTAGTTGTCCCCATGTCGTTGTCGTTTGAGGCTTTGTTGCTTGTTCGGTGGCTCGGTATGGCGACTTCTGCTGGTATTACCGCTTCTGCTCCGAACGCGAGGGAGTAGGGTGTTTCTCCAGTGGAAGTTCTGCAGGTTGTCCTGTATGACCACAATACTTCGGGCAATTTACTTGCCCACCTGCCCTTTCCTCTTTCAAGTCGATCTTTCAGTGTATGTTTGATAATTTTGTTGATCGCCTCGACTTGCCCATTGGATTGAGGATGGTAAGGGGTGGAGAAGAGCTTTGTTATCTTCCATTTCCTAAAGAACACGTCGATCTTGAGTCCATCGAATTGCTTTCTGATATCAGACACGATTGCTTGCGGGAGATCGAAGCGACAAATGATATTTTTCCATATGAATTTTATCACGCTGTCCTGGTCGATCTTTGCGAGGACCTCGGCTTCTGCCCACTTTGTGAAGTAATCGACTGCAACGAGGGCGAACCGCACGGTACCTGGGGCAGTGGGTAGGGGCCCGATGATGTCGATCCCCCATTTTGCGAAAGGCCATGGACTTAGGATGCTGGTTAACTCTTCTGGGGACATCTTGATCGAGGGGGTGAATATTTGGCATCGGTGGCATGTCTTTGCGTATTCAAGGGCGTCCCTCTTTAGAGTTGGCCAGAAATATCCTTGTCGGATGGTTTTGTGGGCTAGGGATTGGCCTCCCGTGTGGTTTCCGCAAATGCCCTCGTGGATTTCTCTCAGGATGGTTCGCCCCTCGGCCCTTGTCACGCATTTGAGTAGCGGGATGCTGAAACCTCGCTTGTACAAGTTGTCGTCGACCATCACATACCTTGCTGCTCTCATTTGCAACCGCTGGGCGTCAACCCTATTGTCGGGCAGGTGTCCTGTCTTTAGATATTCGAGTATCGGTGTCCTCCAATCCTCGTGGTCAACGTCCATCGGGTCAGTGAAGGCGACCAGGGAGTGTGTGGTGGATGGGGAGGTTTGTTTCGTGATGGTGACATCTCTCATATCCGCTGGCCCTTCTGATGTTGCTAGCTTGGCTAAAGCATCTGCTTGGGAATTCGCGTTCCTGGGTATCAGTTACACGTAAACTTGCTCGAATTTTTTGAGTATGCTACGGACGACTTCTTGGTATGCGGTCATTCACTCGCATCGAACCTCATACTCCCCCGACACTTGACACGCGACCAGTTGTGAGTCGGTATGTATTTTCAGTCTTCTTACTCCCATGGCCATCGCCATTTCCAGCCCTCCAATTAGGGCCTCGTATTCTGCTTCATTGTTGGTGGCCTGAAAGTCGAACATGATGGCCGTCTGGAAGGAATGACCGTCCGGGCTATTCAGGATTATTCCCGCCCCGACTTGGGTTTGAGTGGTGGACCCGTCTACGTAGAGCTCCCATGGGGGCCCTGCTGGAGCTTCCTTGCTCGGCCATCAGAAAAGTGAGTTCCACCATGAAATTGGCCAAGGCTTGTGCCTTGATGGCCGTTCGTGGGGCGTATGTGACACCGAACTGCCCGACTTCGATCGCCCACTTCATGCAACACCCTGCCGTATCGGGGCAATGTAGCACGTTCTTTAGGGGCAACGAGTTTAACACTTCCACCTGGTGGTCAAAAAAGTACGGCTGTAGCTTCCTCACGCTCATTACGAGGGCGTAGGCGAGCTTTTCGAGGGGAGGATATCTCTGTTATGCCTCGTTGAGTGCCTGGCTTACATAGTAGATTGGCAGGTAGTCTTGCCCTTCGGCTTGTACTAGGACCGAACTTAAAGCTGTTTCTGAGGCAGCCAGATAGAGGAAGAGCTTTTCCCCGGGGACGGGTTTGGCCAGTATTTTTGGGTCGGCCAGGTACTTCTTGATACTGTCTAGGGCCGTCTGGGCCTCCTCTGTCCACTGGAAATCATTTTTTGCTTTCTTCAGTGTGTCGAAGAAGGGTTTGCATCTGTCTCCCATGCGGGATATGAATCTGCTGAGGGTCGCCAAGCTTCTCGCGAGCTTCTAGACTTCTTTTGGGTTTCGTGGGCTGCCCATCTCTAGTATCGCCTTATTTTTTGTTGGATTGGCCTCTATTCCCCACTTGCTGACTAGGTGGCCAAGGAATTCGCCTGACTCCACGCCGAAGTTGCATTTTTTTGGGTTGAGCTTCATGTTGAACTTCCTCAGGATGGTGAATGTGCGAGCGAGGTCGGCAAGATGATCCTCTCTTTTCAGACTCTTGACCACTATGTCATCTACGTACACCTCCATGGATTTCCCGATCTCCTCCGCGAACATTTGGTTTACTAATCGTTGGTACGTAGCTCCGTCATTTTTGAGGCCGAATAGCATTCTTTTCCAACAGTACATATTATTTTCGGTGAGGAAGGAGGTATGTTGTTAGCCGTCTTTGTGAATGGATATTTGATGGTAGCCCGCAAATGCGTCCATGAAGGACATCATTTTGTGCCCGGCTGTGTTATCGATCAGGTGGTCGATATGGGGCATGGGGAAGAAGTCTTTGGGACATGCTTCGTTCAGATCGGTGAAGTCGATGCATAATCTCCACGTCCCATTGGTTTTCTTGACCAGGACGGCGTTGGACACCCATTGGGGTTGGTCGGCTTGCGTGATTAAATCGTTGTTGAGCAGTTTCTTCACCTCTTCGGCCAACGAGGCATATTTTTTGGGTCCAAATTTCCTCCTCTTTTGTGCGATCAGTTTTTTCCTAGGGTCGATGTTCAGCTGATGGCAGGCGACCTCGGGGTCGATTCCTACCATATCCTTGTGGGACCAAGCCTAGATTCCCTTTGAGGAAGTTGACCAGCTGTTCTCTTAACTCTGGCGAGATTCTTGAGCCGATTATGACTTCCAAATCCTGTCGGGTTTGATCCATGTTGACTCTTTCGAGCTTCTCGTCTGGTGTTGCTCGATGTTGGTCTCTCCTCGGGTCATCGATCATTCCTTGGATGATGAACTCGTGTGGTTCGTGTCCAAGTCTTGGTTTCAGGTCCTCGCTTATTTTTTCATTTTGGTCGATTTCCATTGGGATTCTTTGATTACTTGCAATTTCTTGTATGCTATAATTTAAATGAGACCAGATAAAATATTGAACATCCTCTTGCATCAATCTGATCGCCCTTAACGGTGCCGACCACCCCATTTAAAGTGGGGAATTTTACACAGAAATAATAAGTGGAAGACGCAGCCTCGAATTCATGCTCGAAAGGCTTGCCGAGGAAACCATTAAAGGTCGACGGCAGGTCGATTACAAGGAAATCACAAAGTTTTGTGGCCCTAATGGTCCTATCTATAGTGCAGACTAGTTCTACTGCCAGCCGTATGATCCCGTGGGGCTTCACAGTGGCATCGCCAAAACCCCTTACCATGAGATAACTGTGATAGTCGCCGAGCTCGTCGAAAGTTTTCTTGAACAGTATGTTGCAGAAAGCTCTGTTGTCGACCAGTAGTCGCTTGACAGTCACCCCCATGATTTTGGCTGATATGACCAGGGGGTCGGCATTTGGGTATACGATGCCCGTCTTATCCTATTCGCCGAATTGGATCTGATTGCTTTCTTGTGCGGTGGCGTTGACTGGTAGGCACAAACGTACCGTGTTGGCAATTTCCCTCAGCTCGGCATTCTGGCGTCTCTTTGATAGCGAGGTGGATGCGGAGAGACCACCTACTGCCCCGAGTGGCGACAAGGTATGGATTACCCTCTCGTCGCTGTGTTCTGGCATGGGAGGTGCCTGTTGACCAATCTTCTGCTCTATCTGTTTCTTGGCGACCTCGCGTTGCTGAGACTGTGCATTATAGCGAGTACGGTTGTCTTTGTGCTAAGGCCGTTGGATGTGTTCATGCAACATTTCATCCTCATAGAGCTTCTAGAGTTGTTTCAGGAGGTCGCGACATTCGCTGGTGTTGTGACCGACCATTTCGTGATAGTGGCAATACTTCCCCGGGCTTTGCCTGCCATCACTCTTTTTGATGGGCCGGGGGTCGCTGAGCAGCTGTTTGTCCTTAATCTGAGTGAAGATGTATCCGGGAGACACGCCAAAGGCGTCTATCAGTTTGACCGCCACTGGGTCTTCGAATGGCTTGAAGTTGCCCGGGGTCTTGTATTGCGCTGGTTTCTTGCCCGCCTTTGGGGGTATGGACTTCCTTTCTTCCCCCATTCTGGCCGCCAGGAGTTCCATGGTGTTCATGATATCGCTCACGCGGGTCCTGAACTCAGCATTGATCGCCGGATAGATGGCGATAATGTTGGGAGATGAATTTAATAAGATTTTGATTAGATCCCAAAAACCCTGAGTATGACATGTATCAGGACATCTTGATAGTATAGGATAAGGATCAGGTTTCAATAGATGCTAGGGATCAGGATTATCTGCACCATGTATAGTCAGCAGATATAGATCAGGATTTTAGTTACTGAAGACCCAGAAGACCTGATCAGAAATACATATCAGAAGAACTGATCAGATGAACGAAATCAGAAGAGCCTGAAGACTCTGAAGAATCAGAAGAATCCTGAAGATCCGAAGATCCTGAAGACTGTTTTTGTACTGATAAAAAGGATCCTGAACAAGCTATCTTAATGCAATAGTGTTATTTTCATTCCTAGTACAAACAAACAGAATGTTAGACATTTGTGGATATTAAGGAACATATCAGATCAAGGGCAAAAAGTCGTTTGTTTGTCTCTGCTCAAACAAAGATTTCAACCAATGAGGAGGCAACAACACTGTACTTTACTGACACTGAAAGGGACATCTCACTGAGGAATGTCATGTCTGATATCTTCTAGTACACAGATATTGGTGATTGGCTACATGACTGCATATTTTCTAAAACATGCAAGGGAGTGTTCAAACCCTAAAATAGTCGTTCATCAATAACCAGAAGAGGAAACCCTTGATGTTATCTCTTCCAACGGATAGTTTTTTCAAGATTAACCTTTGGAGAAGTTACCTATAAATACCAGTGACCTTCCATATTAAAAGGTTATGGGAAATTACAGCAACTCAAGAGCTCATTCCTATTCTTGCAAATTGAAGCACTTGAAAAACCTAGAATTTTCCAAGTGTTTCGCATTGGAGAGAGCTCATTCACTAAGCCTAGATTGATAGAAATATCCAAAGCTTAGTAGAGATATCCTAGCCTTTGCATTTGTTCTTATTGTAAAGGATATCTCGCCCTAGTTGGAAACCAACCCAAACTCAAACTCTTTGATAAGGTAGTTTGAGTGTGTGTTTTGTTGGTAAGCCAGAGTTGTAAAGAGTGAGTAAGCTGCAGGTTAGTCAGCCAGAAAGCTCTAGAGAAGAAGTTAGTAAGTTGTTTGAGACGGTCTGAAGACTTGTGTGTGTTGAGTTAGTAAGCTGCAGTGAGTCAGCCAGAAAACTCAAAGTAGAAAAGTGAGTAAGCTACAGTGAGTTAGCCTGAAAGCTTTAAGAAAAGTGGTTAAGGAATTTCTCTGAAGATCAGAGAGAGTGGACGTAGGAGCTTGAGTCTCTGAACCACTATAATTGATGTGTTGTTTGATTTCCGTACTGCATTATATCTGTTGCATGTTTTTTTCACTGAAAGCATATTTCACTGATACTCATTTGGAATCAATCCACTGAATGTGCATTAACTGATTCACAGCCTTAATCACTATTTTACTAAGGAAGAGATTTTCAGCAAGCTAAAACGAGTATAAACTTAGGGCCAACCATTCCGCACACTTGAGTAGCTAGAACAGATAGTTACCAAACTGAACTAACTTTACTGAGTGTTCAGTAAGATAATTATCTGATCCAAGCTCCTCCGGATCTCTGATAAATTATGGATCAGTTGGGCTATCTGAAGCTACTGAAAGATGCTCAGGATCACTATCTCAATAGACTTTGACTCGGGGCAATTTGTGCTTCTCAGGGCAAAAATATCAGGATAACCTGACCCATCTGACCTCAGTGGAGAAAAAGTTTTAAAAATCACTGAACACGTGTATTCCCCCCCCATACACGTGTGAGACTCATTTGCACCTGGACCAACAGATAACATTTTGCCACAACTTCGTTCCTTTTTTTAGTTTGGCAATTGCTCCCAATAGCTTGGCTTCATCGCCCACTGGTTCCCCGTCCAAGATAAGCTGGTCAAACCTTTCGAAGTATGCCCTATCCGTCTCATCGTTGCCTTGCTCGATGTTCACCAACCATTGTTTTCCCGCGGGTCTGGGTGCCATGGCTGCAAAGTGTTCCATGAAAAGCCGACCCAGTTGCTCGAAGGAGTTGATGGACTGGGGGGTAATGGATGTGTACCACTTATGTGCGGACTCCGTCAGAGTGAGGGGGAATAACCGACACATGGTCACGTCGGAGGCCCCTACGAATGTCATGTATGAGTTATATTTGGCGAGGTGTGTCCTTGGATCAGAGCCCCCACCTTACCGTTTGACTGAAGTGGTATTGATCTTGTCCTGTGTGGGGGCGGCCGCAATGGCTGCCCCGAGCGGCGACACCGGAAGCGCCAAGTTGGCCGCCTGTCCGGCAGGGACCGGTTGATTGTCCATTCTCTCCTGGAGGGCTCTGACAGTCTGCCTTAGGGCAGTGAGCTCCGCCTCATGTTGGGTTACTCGGGCGCGTTCGGCCCGATGGTCGCTGGAGCTGAGTCGACTCAACGCTGAGATGCGTGGCTCGTTCCTATATTTCTTTTGATGGTCGCCCGCTTCGAACACGACCATCAGATGGGAATTGGCCTCATCTTCTGCAGGGATGCGTTTTTTCTGTGCCAGGTGTCCACCCAAGTGATCGAAGACCGAGTTGGGTGCCCGGTTATCTCCCAGTCGGTGAAAAACTGAGACCTCTTGCCCATCTGTGCGGCAGGCCCTGTTTGTCGCTCCTTTTGGGGGAGGGTAGGCCTTAGCAACCGAGACAGCCTGGTTGAGACCGAGCTGCCCCCCTAATTGGGCTTTTCCCCTAGTATTCCCTCCGGGGCAGGAGGCCTTGATGACAGGTTGCTGGCCATCGTCCTCGCGAAATCCAGGTTCCGCTTGCGTAAATATACCCAAGCGTTCTTCATCTCTTCGGGAGTTTTGAAGATTTGAGCCCAGTTTGCTCATCAGCGGCCTACTTCTACAGGGGCCTCGATTCTGAGGATATGGACACCTCCACCCCGTCGTGTGAATCGGTTTCGAGGCCGGTCATTTGAATATCATTTTGAACCATTGTTCCTTGTGAGTTCTTTATTTATCTGTGATTTCCCACAGACGACGCCAAATTGTTATAGCTGGAATTGACCGAGCGTATGAACAATCACTCACAAAGGAAAACAACACACACTAAGAATGAAAGAGAGATAGATTTGGTGACCCGGTTCGCCAAATTTGACTACGTCCGGGGGCAATACCAAGCCAGGAGTTTTCTTATAATATCTACCTAAACTCTAAGACTTTCGTCCTTTTACAACGTGCATTACAACCTATATTTATAGACTGTGAGCTAGGGTTTACGTAAAGATCCCTTTCGTGGGCCGGAAACCTTGGCCCCTTAGGGTTTCTGCTGGCTGGTAACAGAATCCTTCCTTCTTGGCATAAATCTCGCCTGTAGCTGGACTTTCCCTTGTTATGCCCTGAATATCCGCCTCCATAATTACTTCGCGATCTCATCCCATAATTCAGTCCATTCTCTACGGGAAAGTCGTTGGGCTGGGGCGACCAGTCATGGATGGTCGTTCCTGAGGTGCTCGCTATAACTTGGTCGCCGACTCCCCGATGGTCGCCCTGGAGTGATCGCCTCGTCGTGGCGAGGCCGCAACACAATTAGAATTTCCTGTAATACATAATCATTTTTAACTTGGGGACGCCTCTCCTTATTTACGTGCTCTTTTTAAATCTGGGGCGTTGCAGTAAATTAATGATGTTTTGATTGAATTATAAGCGTTTTATTGGTGATCTCATTAATGAACTCTATCTCTTGTTATTTTGAAAGATAATTAACTAGTTTTTTCAAATATAAATGTATATTAATTTGTAATCGGTTCAACTATATTTATAATCGGTTCATTGTGGGTCAAATCAAAATATGTGCTTGCTGAGAACTGAAGTTCCTGGTTGAACCGATCAGTCCAGTCCAATTTTAAAAACACTGGGGGTGGTTGGATTGTTTATTTGTTTGGAATAAAATTAAAGGGTCATTAGAGTTTGGTATTTTCATTTTTATAAAATAATGAAAAAGTTTATTCTTAGTCACTCCTAAGTTATGCCAGTATATCTAATCGAAACAAGTTATAAATTAGATCAAATTACAAATTTTAAAAAGAAAGCTTTGTAATTAATAAACACCAAAAATATCAAAACGTGTATGCAATGAACCCTTTTTTTTTAAGGAAAAAATTAGTCCTAGTTTTTTTTAATCCTATCAGATGTTGGGATTATACTGGAAAGTATGCTTTTACTTTGTATAATCAAAACTGAATTTCGGACTTATTTACTGAAATAAATTATTTATCACTGATGCTTTAAATATCATCGAATGTTACATATATTTACTGCATAACTGTTCAATAAATCGTACGTGTTACATTGTAGTTAATTTAGTGATACCAGATCACAGAAGATTAAATTAATAGTCCCTTGTAACTAAAAGTACACCATTCACGACCTAGATGGAAATGAACAATCCATCGTGAAAGGTTGAAGTGTAAGGCTCGGATTGGCTTGTCTTGACCAAGAGATTACACTAGTGCATTACTGATGCACTGAATAGGACCTACAGGAGGAAAAAATCTTCAGAACTGAACAAGGAAGAATTAGACCTCAGTGGTTCGTTATTTCTTAATCTTCGTTCCTTAAATAGGATCATGTGTGGTTGGTAACTATTGCTTTGACTTATCATGGGTAGAGAATCAACGAGATTCAATACTTTTTATCTTGGGCAATATTATTAGTCACATGTGATTGCTAAGATTTAATACGGAGAATCGTGTGCACGTACGCTTGTTCGATTAGCCCCCTTGGGAGGTTCATAAGCTTTATCATACCAAATCTTGCAAGTGGAACTAGTTTCCGGTATGGATAATAATGTTGAATCGTTCCTTAACCAAGGACAAAAGATATTAATTAACGGAAAGTTATTTCAGTGGCTTGAATTAATTAATGGGCTAGATAATCTTAAACACGGGAAATAATAATCGGGAGCCATATTGACTGTAATATGGGTTAAGATGGATAGTGCAATATTAATTATGTAGTGGGATTAATTAATATTTATGGGCTTGAATAATATTGTGGCTCAATATTGATAATTCAAGATCCATTGGAAGGTCCAATCTTAATTCTCCTAAAGGCCCCTAAGTAGCCCAACATATAGTCCAATAACTGAAAAAGGTGTTTAAAATAAAATAAATATTGTTGCCTTATTTTTCCATGAAATTCGAAATTTATGGATAAAAATGGGAGAAAGATTTTCTTTTGAATTTTGTTATGGAATGAGGATATGTATTCTTGGAATACAAGATTATCTCATTAAATTCAAGAAATCTCCCACTTGGTTATCCATAGAGAAAATTTCAAAAAATTTTATAATTAAGTGAAAGAAAGATTTTCTTGATTTTCTTGAAAAGATATTATGGAAGATATGTATTTCTTGAAATACAAGAATATCTCATAAATTCAAGAAGATCCAAATCTTGAATTCTTGCCCTATAATTTCGAAAATACTCCATAACAAAGAGTAGGTGGGATTTTGTGGAATATTATAATTATGGGAAAAAGAATATAGGAGATATATTCAAGATTTCTTGGAGATCAAGAAAAGATTTTCCCACATTATTTTTTCCCCAAAATTTCGACCACCACTACTCTATAAATAGGGGATGATTCTTTCATTCCCAAGTACAATTCCATGTGCTGAAAAAATTAGTAAATCCACAAAGGTGGTGCAACAAAATTTATTTTCCTTTTGTTAATTGTTCGCAAGCGTCCTACCACCGGATAGTCGAGCAAGGATTAAGGGAATACTTAGGAAGTTCTTTTGGTGAGTCTAATCAACAAGACCATTGTCGTCCCAAGAGGTAAGTTCACGTAAACTCGTAGAATTTCCGCATGCGTAGGATTTACGTGAATTGATTATATGCATGATTTGTTGTTGGATTATTATTTGAATTAATATAGGATTAATTCATGCTAGTAATAATTATAAGAATTAAATTTGTATTTAAATATTCATCCCGAATAGATCTGTGCAAATTATTCCCCAACAACTGGTATCAGAGCCACGATTTTGGGCTCTGAATTTTAAATTGTAATTTAATTCGTTGTCATTAAATTTGAAATTGGATAGTAGAATTGCTAGATCTCTTTTTGCAGGTATCTAATTGTCAGGGAATTTAATGTGTTTATTTATGCATGCATATAAATTGTGGTTTTTAATTGATTAGATTCGAATTCGCTTTTTGCTCGCGGGAGAAAATCCACGAAAGTAGATTAGGATTTATTTGATTTGATCAATGTAATAGACTAGTCTAGATCTAGGTTTATTTATTTTTGTAAATAAATTGTAACCGGATCGGAAACGGAGGCGAGATTTAAGAATTAAAGAATAAAATCCGTAACCAAAGCAGAGGGCGGCGCCGCGCGAAGAGTGCCAAGCGGAGGCACGCTACGACGCAGACGGCGCAGTACACGGCGTGGGGGCAAGGCCGAGGGCCGAAAGCGCCGCGACGAGATTAGGCCGCTAGCAAGGGCGGGTGCATAGGCAAGACGCGGGCCGCGGCCAAGCGGATCGGGCGGACGAGGGCGAAGCACGCGGGCAAGGCGAGCTGGCGAGCGCGGCGGCGGCGCTGGTATGCGCTGCCGCCACCGAGCCCTCGGGCTGAGACTACCGAGGTCGACGCGGCAGTTTCGCCGAGGTCGCCGAGCGGCTGGGCGAAGTATATGCCAAGGACGGGCGTGATCGCTTCGGCCAAGGGGCCGGCCTGATGCGGGCGTGCATCCCAGCTGCGAGCTACTTGGCGTGGCGTTTCGAGACGGAGTTCTTTTTGAGATGATCGAGTGGGAGAAATTCAAGACGACGTTTCTTCAAAATCAAGTCAAGAAAAGTCAAACCATGACAATTGGATAATTTGTGCCCAATATGTTTATTTTTCCGCTTTGCTTGATTTATTATTGTGTTATCTTATGCTTGATTTAATTTGTTTAAATGTGTTTGCATGAGAGTTGCCCAATGAAAAATCTCACCATCAAAATTACTAAGTATGTTTAAATAATTAATTGACAATTTTATTCCGGATAATAAAATTGAATTAATTTTGACCTCCATGATTTATTTATTTGTGAATTCTTTTGGAGAAATTTCCCCCACGGGACGGTCAAAAGTTAGCTTTCACATGAATGAATTCCAAATGGATGATTGTGGATTATTACTAGTGGCGACGATGACCCTCCCCACTAGGCTCGTTCAAAGAGAAATAATAATCCTGTATTTAATCATGGTTATTACTTAGGTATAAAATTGATATGCATATACTTCCCCGAAGTCCCTGTCAATTTTATATTGGTCAAGTGGGAGCCAACAATTAATCTGGATATTAAAGGTTTGTAACTGTTCTTGTTTGTAACCTGCTTGAATGTGTTTAAATAATGACCCACCCCACGTGGCTTATTTAAACTGTTTTGAGATGTTGGCTGATGCATGTTCATATTTTTTTTGAGATTTTAATATGATGCATGTGATCGAACCTTGTGATATATTTGTGCTTATGCATATTATTGTTTATTTCAGTTCATCATGTCGCAACCTTTTAATCCACTGTTATATACACTCAAAGAACACCAATTAACTGGTGACAACTATAATGTTTGGAAACAAAATATGAGTTTTGTCCTACCTGCACAAGAACATCATTGGGTTCTTGATGTACCCAAGTCACGTAAGCCTACTGATGAATCATCCAATGCGGAAAGACACTCGTATAATATTTGGGAGCAGCCCAATGAACCCATGAAACGTGTAATCTTGACTTCACTGTCTGATGATTTGAGACACATTCATGAAGGTGTTGAGTCTGCTGCAGAAATTATGCAAAGTCTTGAAGAAATGTTTTTAACAAAAGACCGCATGATCAATCAGTTTAAAAATGACGACGTGGCCAGGCTAAAGATGGCTGAGGGAACACCCGTAAGGGAGCATGTTCTCAGAATTAAACACCATTTTGAAAAACTGGCTTATCTCGGAACCAAGTATTGTGATGAGGCCCAAATCGAATTTCTTTTGCTAACTCTTCCAAGATGCTTCAATGGGTTTTACTGTAGTTTTGTGATGAGTGATCACATGTTTACTATGGACATCCTACAAGAAGCCTTGAAGAAGATAGAGAAGCATTTAGGAAAGAAAGACGAAGCATTGGTGACCAAAAGTCTTTTCTCGAGATCTAGGCCAGTGGAAGGCAAGTCTCAAGAAAAGGAAAGTGGTCAGAACCAAAGCAAACTCATCACTAAGAAAAGTGAGAAAAAGACAGTTAGCTGTTTGGGTGTCAAGAAAGGACCAAAAGGAAAATGTTTTAATTGCGGTGAGAAAGGACATTGGAGGTTAGCTTATTCCAAACCCAAAAGGAATGGAAAGAAAGGTAATTCTCACGCACTAGTTGTTGAAATTTATTTAGCGGCGTATGCCTCCCATTTATGGGTGGTGGATACGGGATCCACTGATCATATTTGTTTCACTTTACAGGGGTTCAAGCGGACCCTGCAACTTAGTGGGAGTGAGATCCTCATCACACTGGGCGATGCTACGAGAGTGGCAGATGAAGCAGTGGGAGAAGTGCACCTGTCTTTTGAAGATAGAGTTTTAATTTTAAGAGATGTTCTTTACGTTCTAAATTTTAGAAAGAATTTGATTTCAGTTTCTAAACTTTTTCTTGATGGATATTCGGTTACTTTTAATAAAGTTGTTACCATTTCTCTTTTTGATAAATTTATCTGTCATGGAACGTTGTCAAATAATCTCTATACGATTAACTGTGCACACCACTCACGAAATGCATCCTATAACACATCAACTGTTTCCGAGAAAAGAAAACGTTCATCAGACGTGAACGAGACACTTCTATGGCATCTAAGATTGGGTCATATAAATTCAAAGAGGATCCAAAGGTTGGTGAAAGACGGTTCACTGGAGTTTCTCCAAGTTGAACCAATTCCAACCTGCGAATCATGTTTGGAGGGTAAAATGACCAAGAAGGCATTTGGAGCCAAGAGGAATAGAGCAAAAGAAGTGTTAGAAATTGTTCACACAGATGTATGTGGTCCAATGTCAACCAAAGCAAGAGGAGGTTATGAGTATTTTGTCACTTTTATTGATGATTACTCAAGGTACGGTTATATTTTCCTTATGAAGCATAAATCTGAGACCTTTGAGAAATTCAAAGAATTTAAGGCTCAAGCAGAGAATCATAGGGAAAAACGTATCAAGTCTCTACGATCCGATAGTGGAGGCGAATACCTCAGCGATGAGTTTTTGAACTACTTATCTGATGAAGGGATTGCATCCCAGCTAACTGCACCCGGAACCCCTCAACAAAACGGGGTTGCAGAGCGAAGAAACAGAACTCTTTTGGAAATGGTTAGATCTATGATGAGTTATGCGGATCTTCCCAAGTCGTTCTGGGGTCATGCCTTTGAAACAACAGCCTACATTCTGAACTTGGTGCCATCCAAATCGGTTCCCAAAACTCCCAAAGAATTGTGGACCGGGTGCAAGCCTAGTTTGAGACACATGAGGATTTGGGGGTGTCCAGCCTACGTGTTGGACAAGAAAGCCGGAAAATTGGATCCTCGATCAGAATTAAGGTTGTTTGTGGGATACCCCGAGGGAACAAAAGGGTGTATGTTCTATGGTCCCGAAGATCAAAAGGTGGTAATAAGCACCAACTTTAGATTTTTGGAAGAAGACTATATGAACGAAAGAAGACCCAGAAGTGAGATTACCTTAAATGAGCTAAGGGGGCTAACCTCAATGCCAACTGTACAAGATGATATACCAAACGATAGACTTACACAACCGGAACCTCATCGTAGTGGGAGGGTTGTGAAACAGCCCGAGACATTCATGGGAATAGGAGAGTCCTCGGACTTGATTCCCGGACAAGACGAATCAGACCCATGGACATATTACAAGGCAATCCAAGACAAGGATGCAGATTCTTGGCAAACAACAATGAAAGCCGAAATGGGTTCTATGAATCATAACAGAGTGTGGGAGCTAGTCGAACCACTTAATGAGGTCAAACCCATTGGTTGCAAGTGGGTGTATAAGAGAAAAAGAGGACCGGACGGGAAGGTGGAAACCTTCAAAGCAAGACTCGTGGCGAAAGGTTATACTCAGAAAGAAGGGATCGATTATGAGGAAACTTTTTCGCCCGTAGCCATGCTTAAGTCCATCCGAATTCTCTTAACGATTGTTGCGCATCTCGACTTTGAAATATGGCAAATGGATGTCAAGACAGCTTTCCTTAATGGAAGTCTTGATGAAGAGATCTATATGCAACAACCCCAAGGTTTCATTGAAAAAGGCCAAGAACACCTAGTTTGTAAGCTCATGAAGTCCATTTACGGACTCAAACAAGCATCCAGAGCTTGGAACCAATGTTTTGATCATGTTATAAAGTCTTATGGGTTCGATCAAAATGAGTTCGAAAGTTGTGTGTACAAAAAGCGTGTCAGAACTGTATTGGTATTCTTAGTAATATACGTAGACGACATTCTGATCATCGGGAACGATGTAAAGGTGTTATCAGACGTAAGGGAATGGCTTTCAAAACAGTTTGATATGAAGGACTTAGGGAAAGCAAGACACATCCTTGAGATCAAGATCACTTTCGAGATCGCAAGAAAATGATGATAGGCTTATCGCAAACTTCATACATAGACCTTGTCTTGAAACGATTCAAAGATGCAGATTCCAAGAAAGGCTTTACCTTTTCGGACATGGAATTCATCTATCGAAGAAAATGTGCCCTAAGACGCAAAAAGGAGATAGATGACATGAGAGGCATTCCTTATGCTTCATTTTGTCGGAAGTTTTATGTATGCAATGTCGTATGCGAGACCCAGGATATCCGCTTTGCCGTTGGCATGGTGGCGAGATATCAAAGTAACCGGGAACGAGCATTGACGGCGATTAAAAAACATTTTGAAGTATCCGAAAAGAACTCGAGATAGAATGTTAATTTATCGGTCGGATAGTCAATCCCCATCGGCCTACACGGACTCGGATTTCAATCGGACATAGACTCGAAAAATCTACCTCGGTAGTGTGTTTTGCATGGGGGGAGCCGTGACATGGAGAAGCGTCAGCGTAAATGCATCGCAGATTCTACCATGGAAGCCGAATATGTAGTCAACTGCCGAGGCAAATGAAAAAAAGCGGTTTGGCTCAAGAACTTCCTAGTGGACTTGAATGTGGTTCGAATTTGCCCAAAGAGAATCACTTTGTTTATTGTGACAATGCCGGGAGCGATTTTGCAAATTCAAGGGAACCAAGAGCCCACAAAGCCAGCAAACACATTGAAAGGAAATACCATCATATACGAGATATCGTTAAGAGAGGAGATATAGATATGGCAAAGATAGTGTCAAAAGACAACCTAGCAGATCCATTCACAAAGGTCTGCCTCTGAATACATTCGAGAGACATGTGGAAGGAATGGGTGTCAAGACTGTTGTCAATCTGCTTTGAGTATAAGTGGGAGAAATTATTAGGTTCGTGTAGGTGACATTAGATGTCACGTATTAGGAACTACACGAGACATGTTGTAGTATACTTAAAAGCAGACTTTGAGTATAAGTGGGAGATTGTTGGGATTATACTGGAAAGTATGCTTTTACTTTGTATAATCAAAACTGAATTTCGGACTTATTTACTGAAATAAATTATTTATCACTGATGCTTTAAATATCATCCAATGTTACATATATTTACTGCATAACTGTTCAATAAATCGTACGTGTTACATTGTAGTTAATTTAGTGATACCAGATCATAGAAGATTAAATTAACAGTCCCTTGTAACTAAAAGTACACCATTCACGACCTAGATGGAAATGAACAATCCATCGTGAAAGGTTGAAGTGTAAGGCTCGGATTGGCTTGTCTTGACCAAGAGATTACACTAGTGCATTACTGATGCACTGAATAGGACCTACAGGAGGAAAAATTCTTCAGAACTGAACAAGGAAGAATTAGACCTCAGTGGTTCGTTATTTCTTAATCTTCGTTCCTTAAATAGGATCACGTGTGGTTGGTAATTATTGCTTTGACTTATCATGGGTAGAGAATCAACGAGATTCAATACTTTTTATCTTGGGCAATATTATTGGTCACATGTGATTGCTAAGATTTAATACGGAGAATCGTGTGCAAGTACGCTTGTTCGATTTACCCCCTTGGGAGGTTCATAAGCTTTATCATACCAAATCTTGCAAGTGGAACTAGTTTCCGGTATGCATAATAATGTTGAACCGTTCCTTAACCAAGGACAAAAGATATTAATTAACGGAAAGCTATTTCAGTGGCTTGAATTAATTAATGGGCTAGATAATCTTAAACACGGGAAATAATAACCGGGAGCCATATTGACTGTAATATGGGTTAAGATGGATAGTGCAATATTAATTATGTAGTGGGATTAATTAATATTTATGGGCTTGAAAAATATTGTGGCTCAATATTGATAATTCAAGATCCATTGGAAGATCCAATCTTAATTCTCCTAAAGGCCCCCTAAGTAGCCCAACATATAGTCCAATAACTAAAAAAAGTGTTTAAAATAAAATAAATATTGTTGCCTTATTTTTCCATGAAATTCGAGATTTATGGATAAAAAGGGGAGAAAGATTTTCTTTGAATTTTGTTATGGAATGAGGATATGTATTCTTGGAATACAAGATTATCTCATTAAATTCAAGAAATCTCCCACTTGGTTATGCATAGAGAAAATTTCAAAATTTTTGATAATTAAGGGAAAGAAAGATTTTCTTGATTTTATTGAAAAAATATTATGGAAGATATGTATTTCTTGAAATATAAGAATATCTCATAAATTCAAGAAGATCAAAATCTTGGATTCTTGCCCTATAATTTCGAAAATACTCCATAACAAAGAGTAGGTGGGATTTTGTGGAATATTATAACTATGGGAAAAAATATATAGGAGATATATTCAAGATTTCTTGGAGATCAAGAAAAGATTTTCCCACATTGTTTTTGCCCCAAAATTTCGACCACCACTACTCTATAGATAGGGGATGATTCTTTCATTCCCAAGTACAATTCCATGTGCTGGAAAAATTAGTAAATCCACAAAGGTGGTGCAACAAAATTTATTTTCCTTTTGTTAATTGTTCGCAAGCGTCCTACCACCGGATAGTCGAGCAAGGATTAAGGGAATACTTGGAAAGTTCTTTTGGTGAGTCTAATCAACAAGACCATTGTCGTCCCAAGAGGTACGTTCACGTAAACTCGTAGAATTTCCGCATGCGTAGGATTTACGTGAATTGATTATATGCATGATTTGTTGTTGGATTATTATTTGAATTAATATAGGATTAATTCATGCTAGTAATAATTATAAGAATTAAATTTGTATTTAAATATTCATCCCAAATAGATCTGTGCAAATTATTCCCCAACATCAGAATCTTTCAATATTTTTCATGGGATTCAATTAAATTCTTCTGCATTTCAATTGATATTATATATACGCAAGCTAAACATTAATTATTTTTACATACTTATTGACTCCACTGAATCTATTCTGAATCTTTTGAATCTTAAGATAATCCGAGAAGGCTTGGTGTCATTTCTGCTGAAAGGTAAAATTCCGAACTCATATTGCTATTCTTATATATGTATTACTACTTTGTCGCGTTGTTTGTTATAATTGTCACACCCCACACATATTCAAATTTTCTTAATGTTGTAGGAGTAGTATTAAATTTATTGAATGAAAATTAATAATTCTTTACATTGAAAACTGATGATGCTTTGATTGAATTATAAGCTTTTTATTGGTGATCTCACTAATGATCTCTTTCTCTTGTTATTTTGAAAGATAATTAAATAATTTTTTTAAATATAATGTATATTAATTTTTAATCGGTTCAACTCGATTTTTAATTGGTTCATTGTGTGTCAGATCCAAATAGATGCATGCTGAGAACCGGACCGGCACCGTGCCAAGTTCCCAGTTGAATCGACCGGTCCAGTTCGATTTTAAAAACACTGGAGGTGATTGGTTTGTTTATTTGGAATAAAATTAAAAGGTCAATAGAGTTTTGTATTTTCATTTTTATAAAATAACGAAAAAGTTTATTCTTAGTCACTCCTAAGTTAGGTCAGTATATCGAATCGAAAATGGTTATAAATTAGATCATATTAAAAAATTTAAAAAGAAATCTTTGTAATTAATAACACTTAAAATATCAAAATGTGTATGCAATTAACCCTTTTTTTAAAAAGAAAAAAATTGGACCTAGTTTATTTTAAAAAAATTGTCTGTCAGAATCATTCAATATTTTTCATTGGATTCAATTAAATTCATCTGCAATTCAATTACTTTTACATAGACGCAAGCTAAACATTAATTCTTTTAACATACTTCTTGACACCACTGAATCTGTTCTGAATCTTCTGAATTTTAAGATAATCAGAGAAGGCTTGGTGTCATTTCTACTTAAAGGTAAAATTCTGAACTCGTACTATTAGTATTATTTATTGTTGGGGTTAACGTGGAAGTATGCTTTTACGTAATAACAGACTAATGTACTATTATTTATTGAATATAAATTATTTTATCGTTGTTGCTTTAAATATGAATGAATGCTATTTATTTACTGCAAACCGTTCAATATTTGTACACATTACATTGTAGCTAATGTGGTGATACCCAATCACAGAATATCACATTAACAGTCCCTTGTAAATAAGTACATCTTCACAACCTAGATGGAACTGAACACTCCATTGGTAGAGGTTGAAGTGTAAAAGCTCAGATTGACTTGTCTTGACCAAGAGATTGCACTAGCACATTGTGTGTGCTGAAGAGGACCTACAGAGAGGATAAATTCTTCCGTACTGACTTATGGGATGTAGAATTAGACCTCAATTGTTATTGATTTCTTAACCTCAGCCACTTAAATAGGATTGCGTGTAATTAGTTTTTATTGCTTTGATCTGTGTTGGATTTACAGTCAGATAACGATTCTATACTTTGCATTTTGGGCAATATTATTAATTACATGACAATTGTTAAGATTTAATACAGAGCAACGTGTGCAAGGAAGGTCTTGTATGATTTATCCCCTTGGTGGGCTCAGAAGTTTTATCATATCAAATCTTGCAAGTGGAATTAGTTTCCGGTATGGATAATAATGTTGAGTTGTCTTTATTCCAAGGAAAAAAATATTAATCAATATAAAGCTTTTCAGTGGCTTAATTAATTAATGGACTAAATAATCTTAAACACGGGAAATAACAACCAGGAGCTATATTATCGTAATATGGATTAAGATGGATAGTGCAATATTAATTTTATAGTGGAATAAATTTAAATTAATGGGTTGAATAATATTGTGGCTCAATATTAGAAATTCAGAGCCCATTGGAGGTCCTCTCCTAAAGGCCCCTCAAATAGTCTAACATAAAGTCTAATTAATGAAAAGTAGAAGAAAATATTATTGCCTAATTTGTTCCTATTTTTTCGAAAACTTGGAGTAGAGAAGAGAAAAGATTTTATGGAAAAAGATAAGTATTCTTGGAATACAAGATTATCCCATAAATTCAAGAAATTAAATCTTGATTCTTTATTCCTAGATATTTTCGAATATTGTATAAGAAAGGGAGGAAAAGATCTTTTGTGATTATTTATGGAAATAGAATATATGAGATATATTCAAGATTGCATCTTGGGAAGATATAAAGAAATTTCCAATAACCCTTCTAGGGCACAAATTTTTGTCCCCCCCCCCCTATAAATAGGGGATGAAATTTTCATCCCCAACAACAATTCCAGTCTTGAAAAAATTAGAAATCCACAAAGGTGGTGCAATATATTTTTGGTTTTCTCTTTTGTTATAATTGTTCGTGAGAAACCTTCCACCGGATTACGAGCAAGGGCGTGGGACATATTTGAGAAGGTGTTTGGGTTGATCCATCTACTCAAAGGTTGTCACTCCGAGAGGTTTGTTTCTCGTAACTCCTAGATTCCGCATGTATAGAATTTACGTGAAATTAATTGTACGGATGATGTTGTTGGTATTTAATTGTTATTTGAATTAATATAGGATTAATTTATGCTAGTAATAATTAAAATAATTTAAATATGTATTTAATTGCACCTTGAATATATCCGGACACCCTATTTCCCAACAACTGGTATCAGAGCCATGGTTTCGAGCTCTGTGATTTAAATTTGTTGGTGCATTAAATTTTATTGAAAATTAGATAGTAGAATTGTTAGATCTTTTTTGGAGGTATCCAATTGTCATGGTATTTAATGCTTTAATTTTCATGCGTATGAATTGTTTTTAATTCGACTCGTTCGGATTTATTTTTCTCGTGAGAAAATCCACGAGTAGATTAGGCTATTTTGATTTGTTAAATGTAATAGACTAGTCTAGATTTAAGGTTTATTTATTTTATGATAAATAAATTGTAACCGAATCGAAGACGAAGATGAGGAATTAAAGACGGATCCGGAATTGGGCACAGGAAGCGTGCATCGCGTGAAACGTGCCAAGGGAGACACGCGCGCACGGCGCACGCGATCACCCCGACACGGCACGGGCGCGTGCGGATGCGCACACGTAGAGATGTGCACGACATCAAGCGGGCGGATGCGCCCGGATGCACGGCACAGGCCGATGGCTGCCAACGCGGACGCGCACGACACTAGGCGCGCGAACGCGGTCGAGACGGCCAGCTGGGATGCGGGCTGGTATCCTGGCTGCATGCTGTTCAAGGTGGCTGAACGATGGGCGAGGCACGGCATGGCGAAACGTGATGAAATTTTTTTCGAGACGAATGAGTGGGAGAAATTCAAGACGTTATTTCTTCAAGATCAAGACGAAAAAATTAAATGACAATTGGATAATTGGTGCCCAATTTGTTTAATTTTTGTTTTGTTTTGATATATGTGTTTTTTCTTATGCTTCTGTGTTGGTCCCGGTGTAAACGAGTCTTACACGTGTATGGGGGAGAATACACGTGTTCAGTGTTTTTAAAACTTTTCTTTACTGAGGTCAGCTTGGGTCAGGTTTTCCTGATGATTTGGTCCTGAGAAGCACAAATCGCTCTGAGTCAAAGTCTACCTGAGACAGTGATCTTGAACTGCTTTCAGATACCTCAGATAATCCCAACTGATCCTGAGTTTTCAGAGATCCTGAGCTGCTTGGATCAGATAACTAACTTACTGAACCCTCAGAAGAGTAAGTTCAGTTTGGTAACTATCTGTTCTAGCTACTCAGATGTGTGGAATGGTTGGCCCTTAGTTTATACTCGTTTTAAGCTTTGCTGAAAACCTTCCTTTTTAATGGAATCAGTTATTAGGCTGTGATTCAGTTCAGATGCAACTTCAGTGGATTGATTCCAACTGAATATCAGTGAAAATATACTTTCAATTTAAAGATATGCAACAGTTAATCAAAGCAAAATAGAAAGCAAAAAACACAGCAAGTTATAGTGGTTCAGAGACTCAAGCTCCTAAGTCCACTATCCCTGACTCTTTAGAGAAATTCACTAAACACTTCCCAAGGCTTTCTGACTACCTCTGTAGTTTACTAACCTTTCTAATTTTGAGCTTTCTGACTACCTCTGTAGTTTACTAACTCAAAACTCACACAAGATTTATGTCTATCCAAGATAGATTACTCACTTCTTCTCTAGAGCTTTCTGACTACCTCAATGTAGTTTACTAACTCTTTACAACTCCAATCTCACCAACAATCACACTCAAACTACCTTACAAAGGGTTTGGGGTTTCTTGGTTGGTTTCCAACTAGGATGAGATATCCTTTACAATTAAGAACAATGCAAAGGCTAGGATATCTCGAATAAGCTTTGGATATATCTTATCAAGCTAGGCTTAGTGGAATGAGCTCTCTTCGAAATAAAGCACTTGGGAAATTCTTGGTTTTTCGAGTGCTTCAACTTTGCAATAATAAGTTTGAGCTCTTGAGTTGCTTATAAATTTCCCGTAACCTTCAATGTAGATGGTCACAAGTATTTATAGGCAGGCACCAAGGTCACTCTTGAAAAACTATCCATTGGAAGAGATAACTTCGTGAGTTTCCTCTTATGGTGTGTGAAGAACGGCCATATTTAGGGTTTGAGACTCCCTAACACGTTTTAGGCAAATAGCCTTTCATGTAGCCGGTCAACACTTTTTGCAGTCTGGAACTTAGTACTTCTGACATCTTTTCAGTGACCTGTCGTTGTCAGTGTCAGCAATGTACAGTGTTGTCTTCTTCTTTTTGACTTTTGTCTCCAGTCAAAGGTAGATACCTTCAACGGCTCTTTTTGGTTACATTCTCTGAGTGATATAACCTTAACAACACTTTGTCTTAGTTCCTTTTGTCTGCCTTTGAATGTCTTGGGCAATATCTATTTTTCTAAGGAATCATGTTTTTCTCAGTATTGCATCCTTCAGATAGATATTTTCAGTGCCTCGGAACATTCAGGTTTATACTGAGCATTCAGTACATTACTGAGTCTTCAGTAATTACTGTGCCTTCAGTATTCTTCAGTCTTCAGTCTTTAGTCTTCAGTCTTCAGAGTCTTCTGAGTCTTCAGGGTCTTCTGAGTCTTCACAGATATACTGACTGATATACTGTGTCTTAATGCTGAGTCTCTCAGTTTCATACTGAGTATTCAGTTTCTCAGTTTCTCACTGAGTCTTCAGTTTCTCAGTTTCACACTGAAACTTCAGAAACTTACTGAGTCTTCAGAACCTATCAGAATCTAACATGATCTATATCTGCTGACTATACATTTTGCAGATATCATCCTGAATACTGTAAAACTGAATCCTGACTCAACTATCAAGATTATTCTGAACATGTCATACTCAGGGGTTTTGGGATCTAATCAAAATCTCTCTTTATTAAATTCATCTCCCAACAATTTCCCCATTTTTGATGATGCCAAAACCTATCTTGTTTACAACATACTTAACCTATACTCAGGTTTCAGTTTATCCTATTACAAGATTGGTTATAACTCCCAACAATTTTCATTCATGAAGAGTCTCCCAACAATTTCTTCAGTAATGAAACTCTCAATGGATTCATCACTAAACAATTAATCTTAGAGACAACATACAGGCATATCAAAAGTAAAAGACATGTAAATAAGATAATGAGATATTATCTTTTGAGCATAAATGATAAGGTTTCATTGATGATTGGTAGACAGTTACAAGATACAATGAATCTTATCTGAAAAACAAAATCAAAAAGACCAAAAAAAATTACATGAATCTTCTGAGTCTTCATCTTCAGTCTTCTTTTGTTCTTCTGCTCCGGCTCTTCAGCTCTGATCTTCCACCTCATCAGTAGGCACTTCGAGGTTGAACATTCCATAATATCTTATTTTCAGCGCATCTCTTTCTTTAATGATATCAGGATTGTTCCCTGTCAGGCCCAACTGAATGGCGTACTGGGAAATTTCTTGAGTAATGGCTTTCTCATTCACACAGCCATTCTCCAGCCTGGGAGGAGGGTACGAGTATGGACCAGGGGCGGTTATCTGCACCTTTCCTTCATCCGCAAGATTTATCCAGCCTTGAAGATATTTAGGATAGAAGGTCAGGAGATAGTCAATGAAAGCCTCATTGGGATCTGAGCTCTCCCCTCTCCATTCTCTAAGCACATCATAATAGAACCAAAAAGTTCTCTTAATTTCTTCCCATGCATCGTTGAGCTAGACTGGCATCCATTTGTCAACATGCGGCCATTTCTGTGCTTTTGTGCTCCCTCTCCTCTTGCTTGCAAATCTTTTGAAACCACTCCTTCTTTTCTGCTCTTCTTCCATCTTCTTTCTGATCACGGGCACACCAGAAATAGAAGCAGCAGTTTTCTTTGCTTGTTCAATTTGGAGTGTTTTCAGAGCACTTCTTGTATTGAAGACCTTCTTCTGTGGCTCAACCTCAGATTCTTCAATATCCTGAATCAGCTTTCTCTGAACTGGCTTAGAAGCCTTTGCTCTTTTTCCCTCAGGCTCTTCCATCGCCATAGCTTTTCTCTTGATGGGCAAATCTGCACCATCTTGGCTTGTACCAATTCTTCCTCTACTACTCAGTTTCTCTATAGCAACTTCTTGCATTGTTTCTTCTGAAACCTGAGTGTAGACTGGCTTCTCCACCTTCTTAAACTTCAGTTTCTCAGTGGCCTCGATCTCCTTTATGGCTTCGGCAACGATTTTCTTTTCAGCTTCTTTGATCGTCTTGCCTTTCAGTGTTTGATCCAATAACTTCCAGAGATCAGCACCGGGTCTTTCCCCCTTCTTGGATCCATACTCTGGTAGAAGCCTGGAGAGTGCTGTGTCCATATGATATTGTTCTTTACTGACACTACGCACCTCCCCTGCCATCTGATCTTGCTCCTCCTCGAGCCTTCTGAGGTGGTTCTTCGCCACTAATAATTCTTCAGACAGATGAGCAAATTGGCTAGAGAGAGCTTCTTTGAACATATCTGTCATCTTGGCCATGAGCATTGAGCTCTTTTCCTCAACAGCATTCTTTACCAGCATCTCATTCTTCTCTGCCAATTTAGCTTCTATAATTTTTTTGTCGCTCTCGATGTACCTTGACTCTTCTTTAAGCTCAGCCTTGACCCCCTCCATCTTCTCTTCTAATTTTTCTTCCATGGAGGTCAGCTTCTCTGTCATAGAGTTCTGAAGTTGCACCAGTTCTTAAGAAGAACTCAAGCTTTCAATCTTTTGAGTTTGGCTGGCCAATACCTCCTCCATCTGAGCAACTTTGGTCAGGATTGGCTCAACCTTCTCCAGCTTTTCAATCACCGGGGTGAGATCAATCTTAGCAAAGATATATCGATTTGTTGTGTCTCCCGAATTTGCCATTCATCCCGAGTCTCGGTCTCCGAACTCGAGCTTGATCTGAACTGGGGCTTCACCCTGAGCTTGGGTGTCCACCTGGGCCTTAGTCTGAAGGCTAACCCGGTCGAGGATGTTAGGCAGCGACCTTATCAAAGATCGGTTGAGTCTTTCTCCTTCTGAGATTGACTCTCATCATCCCCTTGTTGGTCCCCATCCTGAGATTTGTCTTTGGAGCTCGGGGCACCAACTTCATCATTCCTCCTCTCAGCCACTTTCCTCTTAACTAGCTCATCAAAGTCTGAGAATTTCCTCCGGAGCTTAGTTTTTCTGAATCCTGAGAATTCAGTGAGAAAAACTGTTTCCTCGTTCCACCAGTCTTCGCCTCTGAATGAAGCTATGTTGAGCATCTCCGGAAGAGTCTGGTTGAGGATGAAGACCGTTGACCTCAATCTGAAGAAGATGTCTTGGAGGTCTGGGAATGAGATCAGCTCAGGGTAGCGGTCAAGGATGAACCGTTCCCCCTTGCTTCGCCATTCGGTCTCTTCAGCTTCACCTTTCTTGAGCATCGGGCTCTCAGGTTCAGTGGAAAGATCTGCTGAGGGATCAAGTAATAATTCACTTAGGAGCTCATCAAATTTCATCGGCTCCTGAGGCTCAGCAAATTCTGAGGTCTGGGCAGGTAGCTCTTCAGTCTAAATTTGAACTGGTTCTGAGGTCTGAGCTAGTGCCTCCTCAGTGGGATTTTCAGTTTGCTCTGAGAACTGAGTGGGCACTTCCTCAGCAGGAATCTGAGCATCTTCTACGGTCTGAGCCGACACTTCCTCAGAGGGAATCTGAACATTTTCTGAGGTCTGAGGTCCTTGGAATATTTCTTGAGAAAACTTATCAGAACTAAGCGACGTCTCAAGAACCTCAGAGATGACTTGCTCCTCAATTTGATCCTGTGCCTTTGAGATAGCCTAAGCTAATACATGTAAAGGCAATTTCTGAGAAGTTTAGCTCTCAGGTTGAATCTCCTCAGTCTCACTCTCCTCATCATCATCAGTGAGAACCACCATCCTTTTGCGCTTTGGAGCCAGGGTCTTCTTCTTCAACTTTTCACCCTTCTCCTGCTTGGCCTCCAACAAAGCCTTCCCCCTGGTTTGTTGGGTTTCTTCAGCAGCAGCAGCAACTGGTGTTTCCACTTTCTTCTCTTTCTTCCCTTTGATGGTCCTCTTTCCAGCAATGGGTTTGAACATTACTTTGGACTTAGGGAAAGGAGTAGAGTTGGCAAAGATGTCCTCCTCCTCTCGGCACATCTCCAAAATGAAGGCAATTTTGGTGGCATGGAGGATCTTACCTTTGATATAAATTGAGCCGTCCTCCCTTTTTTATGACTTTGGCTTGCTCACTCACCACCTTGATCAGATACTTCAGCCAGTTGAAATCCTTGGTGGGTGAGTCCTCAATCACCGCCATCAGTCGGAGTTTGGGAGTGCTGATCTGCTCAAAGCTCCCAGATTGACTCATTATACATTTGCTTACAATATCCATCAATACTCTGTATTTAGGCTTCAAATGCCTCTTATGTAAGGTCGCCTCAAACTTAATAGGATTCTCAGCTATCCTATCAAGATACTCTTGCTCTCGACCTAACATATACAAAGTGGGATCATCTCCCCTATCGCATAACTCAAAAACGTCGTTTACATTTTGAGGGACGATATACAACTCTCGAACAAAATCTACAAACTTCGAAGAATGCTCAAGATGCGAAACAGAAATCTTGGACTCTATACAATCATCCTCATCTATTTCCATATTATTGAAGAACTCTATTACCTCGCGAGAATACTCCGCCTCCGGTCGGTTCGCGGCTAGATTCGTCAGTTTTGCTAGACGAATCAAATGGAGTGCCTCTTCTTCATGCTTGGCGTTTGAAGTACTCTCTAGAGAAACAATGTACTCATATCATGGCTTATTTGTTTCGGCCAATCTGTCGAATATGGTAGGAGTCATTTTGGGAATTTTTTGAGGTTTAGGGTTTGAGCAATGAAGCTTTTCTGGGTAAAGGGAATTTTGATTTTGCAGAGGATTTTGGGAATGAGGGTTTGTAAAAAATAAATGGCTTGAAATGGCTTCTCAAGGGATATATATCGTGATCGTGGGGAATCGTACCGGTTAGGTGAAAAAAAATGGTTGAGATTAATCGTCAATTAATCGGGTATGTGAAAAGACTCGCACGAAAAGTAAGCCGCCATTTTAACCTCATTGGTTATTAAATGTAACAGAGCATTTAATAACTGTTGACCTTCTTTGGAATTTCAAAGGTCCCGCCCAAAAACATTCTTCAGGTGTTTTGTATTTATTGCAATTGATTACTGAGTTTCACTTAAGCAATAAATGAGTCACATGGTTCATTACTTCTTCAGACTAATTTTCCTCTATTAGTCTTACTGAGTATTGACCTTGATAAAATGTCAAGATGATACCGAAAGTCTTGAATGGGTTCAAGATGCTCTTTGAAAGTAATCGACCTTCAAAGATACCCCGAGTTTCGAGACTCGATTCAAGATTTCAATTTTATCCCGAAGTTTCTCAAGAGAAATCGAGAAAAACTTCATGCATCCGAAAACCTTCAATTTTTGATTTTCTCTATACACCTGGATCCAACATCCCTAATTCAATCGATAGTTCCGAAATCTTGATTGACCAAAGGTTTAGTCAAGATATCAGCTCTCTGCTTATCAGTATGAATTTTCTCCATCCTGATGTCCTTTTTCTCGACATGATCTCTGATGAAGTGATGTCTGATATCCACATGCTTGCATTTGGTGTGCAATACCGGATTTTGTGAAATAGCAATATCACTATTATTATCACAAAATATGGGTACTTCATTGGCTACAACTTTATAATCCCTTAATTGTTGCCTGAGCCAAAGAATCAAAGCACAATGACTTCCCCGCGACCATGTATTCAAACAAGAAGATCTTGGTTGCTATTGAGGTATGTTTCTTTGAAAACCAAGATATCAGCTTACTTCCAAGAAATTGACAAGTTCCTGTAGTGGACTTCCTGTCAATTCTACAACCTCCATAATCAGCATCTGAATAACCAGTTAATTCAAGGTTATCATCAGCTGGATACCACAATCCTCTATTCACTGTGCCCTTTAGATACTTCAGTATCTTTTTGGCAGCCTCCATGTGACTAGCCTTAGGATTAGCTTGGTATCTTGCACATATCCCAACAGCAAATGTTATATCCGGCCTACTTGCTGTGAGATAGAGCAATGATCCAATGATCCTCTATAATCAGTGTGACTTACTGATTTGCCTTCAGATCCAGGATCCATCTTGTAGTTAGTATTCATGGGAATCCTAACTGCATTGCAATTCTCAGACACCATATTTGGCAATCGGATCTACGGTGTACTTTGCACGGTTGATGAAGATTCCTTCCTTTGATTGTTTCACTTAAAGACCTAGAAAGAAATTCATCTCCCCATCATAGACATCTCAAACTTGCCTTTCATCATGTAGTAGAAAACTTTTCACACTGGCCCGATGATTTGGGGATCCAAAAATGATGTCATCAACATATATCTGAACTAGTAAGATATCTTTCCCATCTTCTATCCTGAACAAAGTTCTATCAACAGTTCCTTTGACAAAACCGTGGTTAGTAAGAAACTGAGAAAGAGTATCATACCATGCTCTTGGTGCTTGCTTAAGACCATACAAGGCTTTTCTGAGCCTGTAAACTTGGTCATTCTGTCTGAAACCAGGAGGTTGTTCCACATAAACCTCTTCTTTAAGCACACCGTTCAGAAATGCACTCTTCACATCCATTTGATAGACTGTGAACTTCATGTGGGCAGCATATGCAAGAAACAATCTGATGGCTTCTAATCTTGCAATAGGTGCAAAGGTTTCATCATAATCCAAGCCTTCTTCTTGGGAATAACCTTGTGCAACTAGCCTTGCCTTGTTTCTTACAATGTTGTTGTTCTCATCTCTTTTTTTCTTAAATACCCACTTAGTTCTAATAACATTGTGCCTTTCAAGTCTATCCACTAGCTCCCATACTTCATTCCTTGAGAATTGATTCAGCTCATCTTGCATAGCAGTAATCCAATGAGAATCTTGTAGAGCTTCTTCAATCTCAGTAGGCTCTTTCTCTGATAGGAAGCAGCAGAATAGTGCACTCTCACCATGGAACCTTCTTGTTTTAACACCTTCAGTTAGATTACCCACAATCTGACTTGTAGGATGACTATCTAACCATCTTCTTCTAGATGTTCCCCCTTCAATAGTATCCTCAACATTTGAAATGTTAGGTTCAGTTAGTTCAATAAACTCAGGGAACAACAGAAAAGGAGAAAGGGAATCATCTTCCTCAGGGGAAATTCTATTCAGAACATTTTCAGTGACATTTGTTCCCCTTTGGTTGATAGATTCAGAATTTGCCTCAGCTGTGACCACATCTTCATTGGCATCACATACCTGAGTCTGAACTGGTGTCTATTCAGATTGGTCACCTTTGGTGTGTTGACTTTCCTGAGTCTCACCATCCTGAGTTCCATCCTGAACTTCTTTATCTGAATCTGAGTCACTCCAATCATAGAAAGTGACTGACTTCTTATTTTCAGGTTCAATGGATGATTTGTCATTCTTTTTCAGGCTTAATCTGGTGATCCTCTTGGTCAGTTCTTCTGCATCATGTTCCTGTTTCTTCTGAATACAAGTAGATTCATCAAAAACAACATGAGGTGTTTCCTCCACAATAAGAGTCCTACAGGTTGTAAACTCGAAGCTTTTTATTGACTTGAGAATATCCTAAGAATATTCCTTCATCAGCTTTGCTATCAAATGTTTTCAACTGATCTTTACCATTATTGTGTATGAAACACTTGCAACCAAACACACGGAAAAAAGAAACAAGAGGCTTCCTTTCATTCCAAATCTCGTATGGTGTTTTGCCTTGACTCTTTGTCAACATGGATGCGTTACGTGAATAGCATGTAGTGTTGATGACTTCAAATTTCAAAATCTTTTAGGAATCTAAAACCAAACTATCATGGTCCTTGCAACTTCTTTTTAAAGTCCCTGTTCCATCTTTCAAAGAACACCATTTTGTTGGGGTCCTTTGGTGATGTTTCATGAGTAATTCCATTTCTTTGCACAATAATCGATATAATATGGTTTATAAATTAGGTTCCTTTGTCGATCTGTTTTTGACCACACTCGATTTTTTCTCAATCATCGAGCCTTTTTCAAGAACTTTCAGTAATTTTTTATCGAGTCTCCTTCTTCTTGAGTAAGAATATGACCCAATTATATCTTGAGTAGTCATCAACTACTACGAGTGTATATTTAATGCCATTAGTGCCATCGTGTTCTTTGGACCAAAAAGATCCATATGTAACAATCAAGTATTCTCTCGGTAGAAACATTTACTTTTGCTTTTAAATGATGCTTTAACTTGTTTTCCTTTTTTGCACGCATCACAAACATGTTCCTCATTGAACACTTCATTTGGCAACCCTCTCACAAGAGCTAATCTTGCAAGTTTATTCGGGGTTTTGAAATTGGTGATTCATCCTTTTGTGCCATAACCAACGGGTATCTGTGGAACTTTTGCAACCAAACATGTATCTTTAGGAGTTGAACTCCAATCGCCAAAGATACACATTTCTTTTTCTTGTACAAATCAAGAATATTTTTCGTGAAATATCATCTTTCACATAACATAAGTTCTTAGAGAACTCAACATTAAAACCCTTATCACGTAATTGGCTTATTGAAAGCAAATTATGCTTCAATCCAGATATACATATGAAACACCATGGATATGAATGAATCGATTTCCAAAGTTCCATATCCTTGATCATCCCCTTGGAGTTATCTCCAAATGTGATCTCGAGGGCCTCTTTGTTCAACATAGTCTTTGAGTATCTTCTTGAATCTCGTCATAAGTCTTGAGCATCCTTTGTCCAAGATACCATACACAATGAGGGCCATTTCATCTCCACTCATTAGTGCTTTATGTGATCTTCAATCATTTCGGTGCCCTTGTTTTCCTCCTGAAAAACAGATTAATTCTTAGGTACCCAATTTGTGTAGGGTCCTACAAGGTTAGTTGTACCTTTCGGAACCCAAATCTGCTCGACAACTCTAATCACTTTAGAGTGGGCGATCATCTTCCATAAACATCTACATACACATTTACTACTCTGGGTGCCTTAGCGGTTTTCACGTGTATGAGTGCTTGCCTTAGAATGAACATGAGCCTTAGAGTTTTTCTTTGGTATAGGCCTTTTGTTCATTTGCTTTGGATTTTGTGCAGCCGGTCTGAATCTTTGCTGACTCGGGTTCAGGTAACCTTTACCTTTAGGCAAGTGGGGTTCAGGTTGTGCATCTTTGAAATTTGGGTCTTTCAAGATATCTTGAGGACTTGGTCTCTTGATTGAGAATGTCTCTCTTGAGTGTTTCTCTTCGAAGATTCCTCGATGGTTCAAAGTCTGAGATCTTTTCGTGTTTGCATTCTTAGCTGAGGCTTGAAGTACTTGCTCGAAATTTTTTCTATCGAGTGCTCGGGTTTTCTAGCCTTCACCGAGGTTTGGGCTTTCTTACCCGATCATTCATTTTTTTCGAACCATAGGTCCTTTTCCCTTGTCTAACACCTTGGGCATTTCTTCAGTTTGAAGTGTAGGTGCCACTGGTTTAACAAAGATTGTCTTCTTGCTACTTGATGCAGCATTCAGGTGACCTTGTGAGGTTCTCCCTGGAATGTATCCCAATCCAGATTTTATAGTTGTGGGTCTCTGATAACTCTGAATTTCATCTATTACTTTAGATGCAGTATTCAATAGAGTTAGCTTCTTCTGCGCACTATCCTCACAGTTCTGTAGAGTCTCATGCTTCTCAGAGAGGTCATTGAACTTGGTTCTGATTAGCTGAATCTCTTCAGTGGATTTCTCTAGCTTTTCATTTAGGGTCACTATCAACTTCTCTTTTTCTGAGAGTTGTACTTTTAGAACATTCAGTTCATCAGTAGCTCCCATTAATTGAGAAGTGATTTCAGTATTGCTAGAGTCTTTCCATTTAAGATTTTCATCCTTCAGTTCCTTATTCTGTTCTTGAGTTTCATTTAGCAGTTCTTGTAGAACAACATAGTCCTTCATCAGATTCTCAAAAGAATCCATCAGGTCAAAATGACTGTTTACAGTTGAACTTGACAACTCTTGTGCTAGTGTAGGAGCAACAATAGAGAAAGTAGAGTTTACCTCCTCAACAACCATTAGACAGAGATCATCACTTTCACTGTCTGAGAATATTTCATCTGAAGAGCTAGATCCTTCCTCAGAATGTTCTTCTTCTGCAGCCATGGCCTTTTTGCTAGAGAACTTCTTGTCTCTTTTAGCTTGTCTTTCTCTTCTCTCCTTAGCACTCAGGTCAGGACAATAATACTGGAAGTGACCTTTATTTTGGCAATTGTAGCATCTGTTGGCATCATCATCCTGATCACTTTCTTCTTTGGATTTGGAATCCTTCCTTTTGGATGAAGAGCCTTGACTTTTTTCGTGTCCTTCTTCTTCTCGATTGATTTGTCCTCGGCTTTCTTTACGGCACTGTGATTCTGTAATAGTTTTTGTATTTTCCATATCGACTATTAAGTCTTTCAAACCTCCTTGCTATCGGTGCTAGCTTATCCTCAAGCTCATCCCGATTCTTAGCAAGGAGTTCTCGAACTCTCTAGTTTCTGAGTGTTTTATCCTTGGCTTTGAAACCACATTTTTACTAGATGATGAATCATCTTTGTTTGTCGACCTTTTTAGATTTTTTTTTTTTTTTTTATCAATTACAAACTCATAGGCCTACAAATTTCGAGAGAAGACTTGTTGATATGGCATTGAATCAATGTTTTTGGTGTTTTCAATCACCACAAAGATGAATATCCCATTTCTTAGAAAGACCTCTAAGAATTTTCAATGCCACTTCTCTCTATGGATATTTCTTTCCAAGTGCATTCAGATCATTCATAATGCTAGTGAATCGACTTCCAATTTGTCTATAGATTCACCATCTTCCATTTCAAAACTATCAAACTTTGCAATTGCAAATCGAAAGTTTGTTTTCCTTGATATGATCGTGCCTTGGCACATTCTGCCTAGTGTATCTCAAATTTTTTTTGCAAATATTACGGTGAGAAATCATTCCCATCACACCATCATCAATTGTCTTTGTATAGTGTGTCTTTAGCAATATAGTCTAGATTGACTAACTTCCTCTCCTCAGAGTCGGGTTGGTCATCGACTTAGAAATTTCGCTGCTCTAGGATCATTTCTCTCATTTTCAATTTCCTCTGGGATTCACCACAAAGAAATTGGAATGGCCCTTCAGAGACCACTCTCCACATACGTTCATGTTTAGAATACTGGTGAGCCCTGCATTCTCGATCTCCATAAATCATATTTCTCTCTCGAGAACATGGGAAGTTTCTTAGAAGACATTTTGTGCGAGTCTTTTAAGAATTCAACAAATAAGATGCATTCGGATAGACCACAAGTATTTTAGCAAATAAGACTTTGGTCAACAAAGCCAGTGGTCAAGTTGAACCACCGCTCGATACCACTTGTTGGTCCCGGTGTAACGAAGTCTTACACGTGTATGGGGGAATACACGTGTTCGGTGTTTTTAAAACTTTTCATCGAGGTCACTTGGGTCGGGTTGTCCCGATGATTTGGTCCCGAGAAGCACAAATCGCCTCGAAGTTAAAGTCTACTCGAGACGGTGATCTGAGCGCGCCAGATACCTCGAGATAATCCCAAATCGATCCCGAGTTTTCAAAGATCCTGAGCTGCTTGGATCAGATAACTAACTTACTGAACCCTCAAAAGAGTAAGTTCAGTTTGGTAACTATCTGTTATAGCTACTCAGATGTGCGGAATGGTTGGCCCTTAGTTTATACTCGTTTTAAGCTTTGCTGAAAACCTTCCTTTTTAATGGAATCAGTGATTAGGTTGTGATTCAGTTCAGATGCAACTTCAGTGGACTGATTCCAACTGAATATCAATGAAAATATGTTTTCAGTTTAAAGATATGCAACAGTTAATCAAAGCAAAACAGAAAGCAAAGAACACAGCAAGTTATAGTGGTTCAGAGACTCAAGCTCCTACGTCCACTCTCCCTGACTCTTCAGAGAAATTCACTAAACACTTCCTAAGGCTTTCTGACTACCTCTGTAGTTTACCAACCTTTCTAATTTTGAGCTTTCTGACTACCTCTGTAGTTTACTAACTCAAAACTCACACAAGCTTTTTGTCTATCCAAGATAGATTACTCACTTCTTCTTTATTGCTTTCTGACTACCTCAATGTAGTTTACTAACTCTTTACAGCTCCAATCTCACCAACAATCACACTCAAACTACCTTACAAAGGGTTTGGGGTTTCTTGGTTGGTTTCCAACTAGGATGAGATATCCTTTACAATTAAGAACAATGCAAAGGCTAGGATATCTCGACTAAGCTTTGGATATATCTTACCAAGCTAAGCTTAGTGGAATGAGCTCTCTTCGAAATAAAGCACTTGGGAAATTCTTGGTTTTTCGAGTGCTTCAACTTTGCAATAATAAGTTTGAGCTCTTGAGTTGCTTATAAATTTCCCGTAATGTTCAATGTAGATGGTCACAAGTATTTATAGGCAGGCACCAAGGTCACTCTTGAAAAACTATCCATTGGAAGAGATAGCTTCGTGAGTTTCCTCTTATGGTGTGTGAAGAACGGCCATATTTAGGGTTTGAGACTCCCTAACACGTTTTAGGCAAATAGCCTTTCATGTAGCCGGTCAACACTTTTTGCAGTCTGGAACTTAGTACTTCTGACATCTTTTCAGTGACCTGTCGTTGTCAGTGTCAGCAATGTACAATGTTGTCTTCTTCTTTTTGACTTTTGTCTCCAGTTAAAGGTAGATAACTTCAACGGCTCTTTTTGGTTACATTCTCTGAGTGATATAACCTTAACAACACTTTGTCTTAGTTCCTTTTGTCTGCCTTTGAATGTCTTGGGCAATATCTATTTTTCTAAGGAATCATGTTTTTCTCAGTATTGCATCCTTCAGATAGATATTTTCAGTGCCTCGGAACATTCAGGTTTATACTGAGCATTCAGTACATTACTGAGTCTTCAGTAATTACTGTGCCTTCAGTATTCTTCAGTCTTCAGTCTTTAGTCTTCAGTCTTCAGAGTCTTCTGAGTCTTCAGGGTCTTCTGAGTCTTCACATATATACTGACTGATATATTGTGTCTTAATGCTGAGTCTCTCAGTTTCATACTGAGTCTTCAGTTTTTCAGTTTCTCACTGAGTCTTCAGTTTCTCAGTTTCACACTGAAACTTCAGAAACTTCAGTTTCATACTGAAACTTCAGTTTCTTCAGAAACTTACTGAGTCTTTAGAACCTATCAGAATCTAACATGATCTATATCTATATCATCCTGAATACTGTAAAACTGAATCCTGACTCAACTATCAAGATTATTCTGAACATGTCATACTCAGGGGTTTTGGGATCTAATCAAAATCTCTCTTTATTAAATTCATCTCCCAACATTCTGTTTACTTTGTTTAATGTGTTTGCATGAGAAATTATATGTGAAAATCTCAACCTCAAAATTACTAAGTATGTTTAAATAATTAATTTATTTATTTTTTGAAAATTCAAATTAATTTTGACCTCCATGATTTATTTATTTGTGAAATCTTTTGGAGAAATTTCCCCCACGGAACGGTCAAAAGATAGCTATCACATGAATAAATTCCTAACGGATGATTGTGAATTATTATTAGTGGTGACAATGGCCCTCCCCACGAGGCTTGTTCAAAACGAAGTAATATTTCTGTATTTAATCATGATTATTACTTAGGTATAAAATTGATATGCATATACTTCTCCGAAGTCCCTGTCAATTTTATATGGTCAAGTGGGAGCCAACTATTAATTTTGAATTAAAGGTTTGTGACTGTCTTTGTTTGTAACCTGCTTAAATGTGTTTTAATAGACATATCACCCCACGTGACCTATTTAAACTGTTTTAAGATGTTGGCTGATATATGTTCATATTCTTTTTGAGATTTTGATATATTACATGTGATCGAACTATGTAATAAATTTTGTGTTTAATCTGGATATTAACACAAAAATGTATGTTTACTTTTAGTTCAGCATGTCATTTTCCTTTTACCCACTTTTTAGCATACTTAAAGTTAAATGAAAGTAGGAAACTATTATGATTGGAATAGTAAATTATCAATTGTCCTAACTGTATAACAACACAAGTGGGTTCTTGATGTACCCAAACCTGAAAAGCCTACTGATGACTCTACCAAAACGGATAAGAAATAGTATAATGACTGGGAGTGTTCCAATGAAAGGGCTTAATACACCAGAACATTGGAACTGTTGCGGAAATTATAAAAAATCTTAAAGCGATGTTTAAACATCAGGACCGTACGACTAGGAAGGTCACCATGCAAGATATGTTGTCGCAGAAGATGATGGTGGGAACGCCCTTAAGGGAGCATGTTCTCAAGGTATTGGCTTATTTTAACAAACTTGAGATTCTTTGTGAAAAATGTAATTTCAAAACTAAAATCGAGTTCATCCTCCATTCTATACCGAAGAGCTTTGATAATTTTTATCTGGACTACCTGATGAGCGGTCAGGAGTACACTTTGCATGAACTAATGCAAGCTCTAAATTCGGCTGAGAAGATAATGGAGCACCAAAATCAGTACTTGGTGACAAACCGTTTTTCTACTCTTTCTAAACCAATGGATGGTGAAAATGAGGAAAAGACAAAAGGTCAAGACCGAGATAGATCAAGTGTTGCTCAGAGCAAAGTTAAAATAAGTCAAGGGTTGAGTGTTGAGAGACTAAGTAAGAAAATATGTTGGAGGTGCGGTGAGAGATGACATTGGAGGACAGCCTGTTCCAAGCCCAAGAGGGATGGAAAGTAAGGTAATTCTCACACACCAGTTATTAAAACTTGTTTAGCGGTGCATGTTTCCCATTTGTGGGAAATGGATGCCAATAACCACTAATCAGATTTGTTTCAATATTTCAACGATTCTAGAAAATCCGGCAATTAAGTGGGAGTGAGATCACTATCACCGTGGGCTATGCTACGAAAGTAGCAATTATTGCAGTGGGAGAAGTGCACCTATCTTCTAGTGATAGAATTTTAGTTTTAAGAGATGTTCTTTATGTTCACAGTTTTAGAAAGAATTCACTTTTAGTTTCTAAAATTCTTTTGATGGATACTTAATTTTTTTTAATAAGAATGTCATTATTTCTCGAAATGATGAGTGTATCTATTATGGGACATTTATGAACAATCTCTATACTATTAAAAGTGCAAACCACACACAAAATGCATCCTATAACACATCGATTGTTTTGCATAAAAGAAAGCGTTCTTCAAAAATGAACAAAACACTTATGTGGCATCTAAGATTAGGTCATATTAATTTAAAAAGAATTCAAAGGTTGGTACAAGACGGATCATTGGAGTGTCTCCAGGTTGAACCATTTCCAACTTGTGAATCTTATTTAGAGGGTAAGGTGATCAAGAGGGCATTTGGAACCAAGGGGAATAGAGCCACTGAAGTGTTAGAAATCATTCATACTGACGTATGTGGTCCTATGTCAATCAAACCAAGGGGAGGTTATGAGTATTTTGTTATGTTTATCGATGATTACTCAAGATATGGATACATTTTCCTCATGAAGCATAAGTCCGAAACCTTTGATAAGTCCAAAGCGTTTAAGGCTGAAGCAGAAAAACATAGGGAAAAAGTATCAAGTTTCTACGATCTGATCGTGGAGGTGAATACCTCAGCGATGATTTTCTGAACTACTTATCAGACGAAGGGATAATATCCCAATTAACTGCTCCCGGAACCTCTCAACAAAACGGGGTAGCAGAACGAAGAAACATAACTCTTTTAGAAATGGTCAGATCAATGATGAGTTATTCGGATCTTCCCAAGTCATTTTGGGGGCATGCCTTGGAAACAACAACTTACATTCTAAACATAGTACCATCCAAATCGGTTCCTAAAACCACAAAGGAACTGTGGACTGGGCGCAAGCTTAGTCTAAGACACATGAGAATTTGGGGTTATCCGGCTTACGTGTTGGACAAGGAAGCCGATAAGTTGGACCCACGTTCGGAATTAAGGTTGTTTATAGGGTATCCCGAGGGAACGAAAGGGTGTATGTTCTATGGTCCCAATGATCAAAGATTGTAATAAGTACACACTTTAGATTTTTTGAAGAAGACTATATGAATAATAGGAAGCCCAACAGTGAGATTACCTTAGACGAATTAAGAGGGCTAACTCTAACACCAACTGTACAAGTACCTACACAATCGGAACCTCGTCGCAGTGGGAGGGTTGTTAGACAACTCGAGAGATTCTTAGGGATAGGAGAGTCTTCGGACTTGATCTCAGGAGAAGAATTGGACCCATGGTCTTACAACGAGGCGATCCAAGACAATGATGCAGATTCTTGGCAAACTGCAATGGAAGCCGAGATGGGTTCTATGGATCATAATCAAGTGTGGGAGCTTATCAAACCACCCAACGGGGTAAAACCCATTAGATGTAAGTGGGTTTACAAGAGAAAAAGGGGACCGGATGGGAAGGTTGAGACCTTCAAGGCTAGGCTTGTGGCAAAAGGATACACTCAGAATGAAGGGATCGATTATGAGGAAACCTTTTTTGCCTGTAGCCATGCTGAAGTCCAACCACATTCTCTTGTCAATAGTTGCACATCTAGATTTCAAGATCTCGTAAATTGATGTCAAGACAGCTTTCCTAAACGGAAGTCTTGAAGAGGAAATCTATATGTGCCAACCCAAAGGCTTCATTGCAAAAGGCAAAGAGCATCTAGTTTGCAAGCTTATGAAGTCCATCTACGAACTTAAGCAAGCATCCCGAGATTTGAACCAATGTTTTGATCAAGTAATAAAATCCTATAGTTTCCATCAAAATGAGTTCGAGAGTTGTGTATACAAAAAGTGTGACAAAACTGCATTGGTATTTTAGTATTATATGTAGACGACATTCTGCTCATCGGAAATGATGTAAAATTATTGTCAGACGTGAGGGTGTGGTTGTCAAATCAGTTTAATATGAAGGACTTAGGAGAAGCCGGTCATATCCTAGGGATCAAGATCACTCGAGATCGCAGGAAAAGGATGATTGACTTAGCATGCATAGATACTGTTTTGAAGCGATTCAGCATGCAGGATTCCAAGAAGGGTTTCTTACCCTTTAGACATGGAATCCATCTGTCAAAAGAATAGTGTCCAAAGACACAAAACGAGATAGATGACATGAGGGGCATTCCATATGCTTCGGCAGTTGGAAGTCTCATGTACGAGACCGGATATTTGCTTTACCGTAGGAATGGTAGCAAGATATCAGAGTAATCCAGGAAAAGAACATTAGACCGTTGTTAAAAACATTCTGAAGTATCTGAAAAGAACTTAAGATAGAATGTTAGTTTATCAGTCGAATAATCTTATTCATGTGGGATACACGGACTCGGATTTCCAATCAGATATAGATTCCAGAAGATCTGCCTCAGGCAATGTGTTAAGTTTGGGAAGTGTACCCTTGACATGGAGGAGCGTGAAGCAATATTGCATCACTGACTCAACCATGGAAGCCGAATAAGTAGCTGCTTGTGACGCAGTGAAAGAAGCGGTTTGGCTCAAGAACTTCTTAGTGGACTTGGATGTAGTTCCGAATTTGCCCAACAATATATGCTGGAGGTAGTTGCAAATTCAAGGGAACCAAGAGCCCACAAAGCCAACAAACACATTAAAAGAAAATACCATCTTACACGAGAAATCATTAAGAGAGGAGATATAGAGGTGGCAAAGATCGCATCGGAGGATAACCTAGCAAATCCATTCACAAAGTGTCTGCCTCTCTGTTGTAACATGAATATATCCGACCCCCAATTTGGCAACATTAATGGCAAGTTGTCTGCCGACTATCTGCATTGATGCAACCCAGGACCCAAAGAATAGGAGGGACCACTCGTAACCATCATTACGCCATGCCCAAGTGCAATCTATCCAAGTTATAAAGACAGTAAGTCGCGAGGCTACTTACCTCCAAGCCATCCGCTGGTCGCAGAGTGACTTACGTCCAAGATCTCCACAAGTCGCGAGGTGACTTACATTCTAATCCTTCTCAAGTCGGATGCGACTTACGTCAAACCGAGCTTACATATCTCGGTAGTCAAAGGAAGCACCAATTACAACAGTGGTCGTAGGTCGGAAATATGGAACAAATTCGTGAGAGCCAAGGCAGCAGATTTCAAGGGGATAATCATGGAAGGCTTATCCATCTGCGAAGATCCCGCCCCGAGTCGCGGGATTACCTTCCCAAGATAGCTCCTCCGGCGGCCGGCCCACGAGGGCCACTCGAGAAAGCCCATGAGGCTCCATGACCTAGTTTGTAATCTATAAATATCAGTTGTATAACACGTTGTAAAAAGGTTGGAAATCTTAGAACTTTAGGCATATATATTATACGAATACCTGGCTTGGACGCCCCCAGACGTAGTCCTCTTTATAAGACAAACTGGGTAACCAATTCTTGTGCGCATTTACCTATTTTGATCGCCCAAACTTGAATATTAACTAAGAATTATTGGTATATTTGCTTGAAATATAAACCAATTACAACACTCTCATAATACATTCGAAAGACATGTAAAAGGAATGGTTGTCAAGTGCGTTGCCAATCTGATTTGAGTATAAGTGGGAGAAATGTTATTAGGTTCATGTAGGTGACATTAGATGTCACGTAGAACATGAGACTTGCTGTAGGTATACTTAAAAGCAGACTTTGAGTATAAATGGGAGATTGTTGGGGTTATACGTGAGAGTATGCTTTTACGTAATAACAGACTAATGTACTCTTATTTACTGAATATAAATTATTTTATCGTTGTTGCTTTAAATATGAATGAATGTTATTTATTTAATGCAAACCGTTCAATATTAATACACATTACATTGTAGTTAATGTGGTGATACCCGATCATAGAAGGTCACATTAACAGTCCCTTTTAAATAAGTACATCTTCACAACCTAGATAGAACTGAACACTCCATTGGTAGAGGTTGAAGTGTAAAAGCTCAGATTGGTTTGTCTTGACCAAGAGATTGCACTAACACATTGTGGTGTGTTGAAGATGACCTACAGAGAGGATAAATTCTTTCGTACTGACTTATGGGATGAAGAATTATACCTCAGTTGTTATTGATTTCTTAACCTCTGTCACTTAAATAGGATTGTGTATAATTAGTATTTATTGCTTTGATCTGCGTTTGGTTTAGAGTCAGGATAGTGATTCTATACTTTATATTTTGGGCAATATTATTAATTACATGACAATTGCTAAGATTTAATACAGAGCAACGTGTGCAAGGAAGGTCTTTTATGATTTGTCCCCTTGGTGGGCTCAGAAGTTTTATCATACCAAATCTTTCAAGTGGAATTAGTTTTCGGTATGGATAATAATGTTGAGATGTCTTTACTCCAAGGAAAAAGATGTTAATTAATATAAAGCTTTTCAGTGGCTTAATTAATTAATGGACTAAATAATCTTAAATGCAAAAAATAATAATCGGGAGCCATATTATTGTAATATGGATTAAGATGGATAGTGCAATTCTAATTTATAGTGGAATACATTAATATTAATGGACTGAATAATATTGTGGGTCAATATTAGAAATTCAGAGCCTAATGTGTTCCTATTTTTTCAAAAATTTGGAGTAGAGAAGAGAAAAAATTTTCTTGATTTTCTTGAAAAGATTTTATGGAAAAAGATAAGTATTATTGGAATACAAGATTATCCCATAAATTCAAGAAATTAAATCTTGATTCTTTATTCCTAGATATTTTCGAAAATTGTATAAGAAAAGGAGGAAAATATCTTTTGTGATTATTTATGGAAATAGAATATATGAGATATATTCAAGATTGTATCTTGGGAAGATACAAAGAAATTTCCCATAACCCTTCACAAATTTTCGTCTCCCCCCCCCCCTCTCTCTCTTATAAATAGGGGATGAATTTTTCATCCCCAACAACAATTTCAGTCTTGAAAAAATTAGAAATCCACAAAGGTGGTGCAATATATTTTTGGTTTTCTCTTTTGCTATAATTGTTCGTGAGAATCCTTCCACCGAATTACGAGCAATGATGTGGGACATATTTGAGAAGGTGTTTGGGTTGATCCATCTACTCAAAGGTTGTCACTCCGAGAGGTATGTTTCTCGTAACTCCTAGATTCCGCATGTATATGATTTACGTGAAATTAATTGTACGCATGATGTTATTGGTACTTAAATGTTATTTGAATTAATATAGGATTAATTCATGTTAGTAATAATTTAAATATGTATTTAATTACACCTCGAATAGATCCGGACACCCTATTTCCCAACATATATGTATTGCTACTTTCTCTCTTTGTTTGTTATAATTGTCACACCCACACATATTCAAATTTTCTTAGTGATGTAGGATTAGTATTAAATTTATTGAATAAAAATTAATAATTCTTTGCATTGAAAATTGTTGATGCTTTGATTGAATTATATGCTTTTTTTACTGGTGATCTCATTAATGAATTATTTCTCTTGTTATTTTGAAAGATAATTGACTAGTTTTTGCAAATATATATGTATATTAATTTGTAACCGGTTCAACTCGATTTATAATTGGTTCATTGTGGGTCTGATCAAAATCGGTGCATGCTTAGAACCGGACAGACACCGTGCCAAGTTCTCAGTTGAACCGACCGGCCTAGTCCGATTTTAAAAACACTAGGGGTGATTGGTTTGTTTATTTGGAATCAAACTAAAGGGTCGTTAGAGTTTGGTATTTTCATTTTTATAAATAGTCACTTCTAAGTTAGGACAGTATATCGAATCGAAACAAGTTATAAATTAAATCAAATTAAAAAAATTTAAAAGAATTTTTTTTAATTAATAAATACCAAAAATATAAAAATATGTATGCAATTAACCCTTTTTTAAAAAAGAAAAAAATTAGTCCTAGTTTATTTTAAAAAAATTGCCCTTCAGAATCTTTCAATATGTTTCATGAGATTCAATTAAAATCATCTCCAATTCAATTTGTTTTATAGATACGCAAGTTAAACCTTAATTCTTTTAACATACTTCTTGACTCATTTGAATTTGTTCTGAATCTTCTGGATCTTAAGATAATCAGAGAAGGCTTGGTGTCATTTCTGCTGAAAAGTAAAATTCAGAACCCGTACTGCTACTATTATATATGTATTGCTACTTTATCGCGTTGTTTGTTATAATTGTCACACCCACACGTATTCAAATTTTCTTAATGTGTTAGGAATAGTATTAAATTTATTGAATAAAAATTAACAATTCATTGCATTGAAAACTGATGATGCTTTGATTGATTTATAAGCTTTTTATTGGTGATCTTATTAATGAACTATTTCTTTTGTTATTTTGAAAGATAATTGACTAGTTTTTGTAACTATAAATGTATATTAATTTGTAAACGGTTCAACTCGATTTATAATCGGTTCATTGTCGGTCAGACCAAAATCGATTCATTGTGGGTTAAGGTCCCGATTTTAAGTGTCGAAAAACCCATTTTGCTCGGGCGGAAGCAAACATGTCGTGTGATGCATATAAAACAGGGGTAAGGGCAGAGTGATTCCAATTTTTTTGCTTTTAAGAACGATGTGTGTTGTTTTGCTTGTAATCAAATGCATATGACAAGTATAAACATAAAGTTGTAAAGAACACACAAGATTTTATAGTGGTTCGGACGAAATCCGCCCTACATCCACTCTTCCCTTTCGGGGCACCAACTTAACCTACTGGACTTAGTTTTATGTGTTAGTCCAACACCCAACAGATGTTTACCGAGTTCGCACTCAAACGGGACTTATCACCCTCACAGGATTGCCTATAGATGTTTACTGAGTTCACACTCACCTACAAACTTATCCTATCAAACTGATTTGGGTAAGGTTTGTTTGGTTTCCAACTAGTTTGAGATTTTCCCTTACATTTGTTTAGCCTCAATGCTAAGGATGGAAAACTCTCTCTAAGCTTGGGATATAGCATTTGTGCTTAGATCTAGGGTAGAACACTCTTGAATATATGCGTGTATCTCTCGCTCTGTGTTCTATGGTGGGAATGCTTGAGTATATAGGATCGGGAGCACAATTCCTTTCAACGTGCCTTGTGTTGACTGCCTTAGCCGTGCTACGATCAGACCATATTTCAGGACTCGTGATCATCCGCACACACGACCTTGGGCAGGAACTGCTTTGGAACCCATATCTTCTTAGCTCTGTAGCATCGTTTGCTACATTCTCCACACTCTTCCACATTCATCCACGCTTGATAATGAAGGAAGAATTTGTATTTATAGTGTGGATTTGAATGTTACCGTTGGAGAGAATCACATTCAAATCCATACTACTCAGTAACTTTTTTACTTTTTTCGAGCTTGTCTTCTTCCTCTCATTGGTCCACGTCGGCTAAATCTAACTTGTCTATATTCTTGATTTCTTCGAGTCTCGGGATCTTGATTACGTCGAGCCTTGAGTTATATCCGAGCCTTATCGAGCTTATCCGAGCCTTGAGTTATCTCGAGCTTCAAAGTTATCTCGAGCTATCTAGTTATCTGTTCGAGCTTATCGAGCCTTCAGTTATCGAGCCTCGGTGTCTTGATGACATCTTCGAGTCTTGATTTCTTGATTCTATCGAGTCTCGGGTTTCTCGATTAATGAACTTTTCTTAGACCTTATGCGTCGGGCATCTTGACACTTTCGGGCTTCTTGAGTTCAGCTCTTCTGGTCGGATATCGACCCTCGAGGTTACATTATTTCGAGGCTATCGATTTCTTCTTTTGCACGATCTGATTTCGGTGATCGGATCATCATATCTTCGATTCAGCATCTTAGGATAGCATCAGGTCAGTACATCAGGTTAGCATATCAGGTTATCATATCTGATCTCGATCACGTCTGATCTCGATCAGTCTCTTTTGCTCATCTTCATATCTGATCTCAATCACGTATGATCTTGATCAGTCTCTTTTGCTCATCTTCTGATCTGCAACTTTCTCTTCTGATTTGTTGGCTTTAGCTTTTCTTCATATCTGATTTGCACAGCTCATCAGTTGACTCCGAAACTCATCTAACTCATCTGATCTCGATCATTCTAAATCATGACCTAAATCGATCTCGATCTTCTTCTTCTGATTTCGTGAGTTCCCCCTCAATTTGTTCTTTCGTTCCCCCTTAACTTGTTACCTGTAAATAATCTTGAATAACACAAGTTGATAATGTTTTGGCATAAATTATCAAAACTAAAATATCCCAATAATTTCCCCCTTTTTGATAATGATGCCAAAACATTTAAAATATATGCATTTGCAGAGATCGGATTTTTGTTTTAAAAAGATCAGTTCAGGTGGTCACTTTGAAAGCTGTGATCTTTAGAACTCCCGCTCTGATACCAATTGAAGGTCCAGATTTTAAGTGTCGAAAAACTCATTTTGCGCGCGGAAGCAAACATGTCGTGTGATGCATATAAAACAGGGGTGGGGGCAGAGTAATTCCAATTTTTTTGCTTTTAAGAACGATGTGTGTTGTTTTGCTTGTAATCGAATGCATATGACAAGTATAAACATAAAGCTGTAAAGAACACACAAGATTTTATAGTGGTTGGATTTAAAACCCGCCTATATCCACTCTTCCCTTTCGGGGCACCAACTTAACCAACTTAACCCTCTTTGGACTTAGTTTTATGTGTTAGTCCAACACCCAAACAGATGTTTTCTGGAGTTCGTGACTCAAATGAGACTTATCACCCTCACGGGATTGCCTATAGATGTTTACAGAGTTCACACTCACCTACAAACTTATCCTATCAAACTGATTTGGGTAAGGTTTGTTTGGTTTCCAACTAGTTTGAGATTTTCCCTTACATTTGTTTAGCCTCAATGCTAAGGATGGGAAAATCTCTCTAAGCTTAGGATATAGCATTTGTGCTTAGATCTAGGGTAGAACACTCTTGAATATATCGTGTATCTCTCGCTCTGTGTTCTATGGTGGGAATGCTTGAGTATATAGGATCGGAGAACAATTCCTTTCAACGTGCCTTGTGTTGGATTTGCCTTTAGTCGTCTTCTGATCAAAGCCATATTCGGGACTCGTGATCATCGCAAACGACCTTGGCCGAGAAGCGCTTTGGAGCCCATATCTTCTTAGCTCAGTGTAGCATCGTTTGCTACATTCTCCACACTCTTCCACATTCATCCCTCTTGATAATGAAGGAAGAACTTGTATTTATAGTGTGGATTTGAATGTTAGATTGGAGAATCACATTCAAATCCATACTACTCTGTAGCTTTTTGTAGCTTTTTCGGGCTTTTCTTCCTCTCATTGGTCCCGTCAATTTGAATCTTGTATATTCTTGATTTTTAAATAATCTTGAGCCTAAGTTATCCGAGCTATCTGAGCCTTGAAGTTGATAATGTTTTTGGCTATCAGCCTCGGTGTCTTGATGAAAAGGTCTTATTTCTTAATTCTATCGAAGGTTTTTGATTAGCAGACTTTTCTTGGCGGACCTTAAAATGAGTTGACTCAAATTCGGATATTAAAATATCGAGTATCGATTTCTTCTTTTTTGAGATCATTTCGACCGATCGGATCATCATATCTTGATTAAAGATCTTAGGAAAGATGTCAATTACATCGGGTTAGCATATCAGGTTATCATTTCGATGACGTCGATCTCGTCGATCTCTTTTGCTCATCTTCATTCGATCTCGATCACTCGATCTTGATCGATCTCTTTTGCTCATCTTCGATGCCGAAACGATTCTTTGGCTTTAGCTTTTCTTTATCGATTTAGATTGACTCGAACTCATCTAACTCATCGATCTCGATTCAAATCTTTCGATCTCGATCTTCTTCTTCGATTTTTGTGAGTTCCCCCCTCAGTTTTCTTATTTTGTAAATTAGCTTGAATAACACAAGTTGATAATGTTTTGGCATAAATTATCAAAACTAAAATATCCCAACAGTGGGTCAGATCAAAATCGGTGCATGCTTAAAACCGAACATGCACCGTGCCAAGTTCTCAGTTGAACCGACCGGTTTAGTTCGATTTTAAAAATACTGGTGGTGATTGGTTTGTTTATTTAGAATAAAATTAAAGGGTCATTAGAGTTTGGTATTTTCATTTTTATAAAATAATGAAAAAGTTTATTCTTAGTCACTCCTAAGTTAGGCCAATATATCGAATCGAAACAAGTTATAAATTAGATCAATTTACAAATTTTAAAGAGAAATCTTTGTAATTAATACACACCAAAAATATCAAAATGTGTATGCAATTAACCCTTTTTAAAAAAAAAAAAAAAAAAATTAGTCCTAGTTTATTTTAAAAATATTGCCCTTCAGAATCTTTAAATATATTTCATGTCAATTAAAATCATCTCCAATTCAATTACTTTTATATATACCCAAGCAAAACATTAATTCTTTTAACATACTTCTTGACTCTTCTGGATCTATTCTGAATCTTCTGAATCTTAAGATAATCAGAGAAGGTTTGGTGTCATTTCTACAACATGTCATCGCTACTATTATATATTTGTATAAAACGGGTTTTCGTGAGGGCAAAAGTCTAGGGGGAGGTGAATAGACCAAAATTTTTTTGTGCAAGATTTTAGCAAGAACGATGAGTGCGTGAATTTGTTTGATCGATATCCAACTTCTTGATCGATGGTGGCGGAAATGTGTCTATCCGTTGTTCGATGTCGGAAGCAAGTTTTTTTGAAAAACCGTTTTGATAAATGGATTTCATGACAAAGTGTCTATTAACTTGATGCGCCGATCCTCTAATATGTATGCAATATCAAATCAAGTAGTGTGTTGTAGTGTAAGGTTTGATTCACACAAGGTTTTTATAGTGGTTCGGACAACCAGTCCTACGTCCACTCTTCCCTATCAACAGGGGCACCAACTAAACCAACTGAACTAGTTTTATGTGTTAGTCCAACACAATACAACCAACAGATGTTTCAAGAGTTCTCACTTAACCAATCCCAGAAATCAGAAACTAGAAACCCTAGTTTGAAATCTTGTTAAACAAACTTAACCTAAATTTGTGGGTTTGGGTATAAGATTTGTTTTGTTCCAACTGGAAATTTATCCTAGTATTTGGGTAGCCTATGGCTAAAGGATAAGATTTCTATGCTAAAAACAATGGGATGAACACTTTGAAATATTCTTCAAATTTGTGTTCTTCGTGCAGAAATTTGCTTGTGCTTGAGCTTGATGATAATTTTCGTGTCTTCACTATGAAGAGTGATCCCATATTTATAGACCTCGAAATCAAATAGCCATTGAATATTTGAATTTCAATTTATTTTTGTAGTTTGCGGGGCTTGATTGACGTGCTTCAGAACGACATGGCGAAAAGCATGTATGTTAAATGTTTTTGATTGTTAGCTCTCAGACAATTTCGTTCTTATTGGTTAACAAGTACACTTATTCAGTGTTTGTTCTACCAACTAAGGTTTTCTTGTCGATTGACAATATATTCCTTTCGATGCCTAGAGTCTTCTGATGCAAGTTGTCTTAGCTCAACTTAGCAGACTCGATCGATGTAGGTCTTTTGGTCTTCTTGTAGTCATCTGATCTTCAGGTCTTCTGATTCTCTGGCTTCATGTCTTCACCTAATCATCTGACTATCTGATCGTCTAACCTTGTCTGATCTTCTAATCTTGTTTGATCTGACCTGACCTATATATATTGAGATCCCCCTCAATATGTGACCTATCTTTTACATGTTGTCTATACAACTCAATTTGATCATCTTATCCTCGAAGGTCATATCTTCTGGTTTTATTAGCTTTTGGAACTTCCATCAAAACTTACAAATTTCCCAACAATTTCCCCTTTTGATGGAACCAAAACATATAATCGAAAAAAAGATAACATGAATGAAAATAAAGTGAACGGATGGAAAAATGAGGCGTTATCTTAGAATCGAGAAAATGATAGGATATTTTATTAAAGTAGATGAGTGATTAATCATTACATAAAATACCTATCATCCGATACTAAGATGTCTTCATCACACGTGCTTGAATTTTTGAAGCTCTTTGGATGCTAAATAGACATCATTCAAATCCATCCCTCCTTTCTTTGCAAACGTAATAGGCCCTTTAAATCGGATAGGATCAAGCTTTTTGTAGCTTTTTGAAAGGAGGTGCTTGAATTAAGGACATAATCTTCCTTCTTCATAACAATTCATTGTCTTTATTTCTAAATTAAATTCATCATCATTAGCAAAGTCTTGATGAATTGGAATCTTCTCCAAGATGTATTCTTGAAAAAAACTGAAGTAGATCTTCAGAGTTTGGAGAATATCTTTAATATTACATAAGGAAGGCTCTTTCTTCCCACACAATATCCTCTGCTTGGCGTCTTCTTTCTTTGTACGAATGTATGCAATATTAAGCCCTTCCTGCCTCTGCCATTTTACGCTTTTTTAATAGTTGCATCCATTATTATGCGATCTTTTGTTCTTGAAAAAGCCGGGATTGGTAGGTTAATTCGAGCTTCTGCGATTGATTTTTGCCCTTGCCTTTCTTCCTCTTGATTGTTACGAAATTCTCTTTTTCTTCTGCGAATAGTTTCTTAGCAAGCTCAAGGTTTTTTGCACGATCATTAATTTCCATTCTTTTTGCGGTTGACTTTTTGTTTGATCTGAGCCTCGATCTGTCTTCTTTGTGTTGCTCCGCGATTCGTTTTTAGATCATCTTGCAAGTGAACCGGGATCAAATTGGCTTACAGTAAGTTCGAAATAGAGTACGATCTATTTTTCTTGATCTTGTCCTTACGACTGTGATTGATTAAGAGCCTTAAATTGACTCATCATCTCCTCTTTAAGTTCTTCTTTCAGAGAGAGGAAAAAGCGATTATGAAGAAGGTGTGGGACCCGGAGCCTGTTTTAAACACGATTCAATGGCCCTCCCTGGTCTTCTCGACAGATCCTTCAAATCTCTTCCAACCCGATCCAAACATCATTCGGGTTCTTTCTAAAGATCCCCGGACACTTTCAAGAGAATCTGCGTCTCTCCAAGATATCGACCGAGCTTTAGCTTCTTTAGAAGAGGATCGAGGATAGATTCATCAAGTGAGTGATCTTCTCAACCGTTAGCTTCTCTCAGCGTGTTCCTCTGTTCTTCCTCAAACCGCTTCATCGATTTCTTCAGAAGAGTTGTGAATTGTGCATCAATGGAAGCTCTTATCCCATCTTGAATTTTCGATGTCATGAGATCTAGGGTATCAACACTCATCAGAGCAGTCTGGCTAGATGTTGATGCCTCGCCAAGTTGGGTCTCATCTGCGAAGCACCTAACTTTGGTTCATCGGCAGCTTCCTCATAGTCTTCATCTATCAACCCAAGCATCTGTTCCATCGACATTTCTTGCAATTCCAAATTTGTCATGAATTAGCCACCTGATATCGTCATCATAGGCCAATTTAGCTTCACTATCAACATCAGCACTCTCCAAGCATCTCATTTCTAAGTCCACAAAGTAATCAGATCCAAGAGCTTCCATAAGGATCAGAAATTCCTCGATGCTTTTCAACCTAACATCCTTCCGAATCACTATCCTCAATTTGGATGCGGGATGATTGATCAAATCGGGGGCACAATTCAAGCGGATGATGAATCGAGGACTCTTCGATTCTGGGGATTCATCTTGTATTGAAAGGGTTGTGAGAAATGGAGACATAGGCATCATCCGGAGGGATCGGTTCTTCTTGATGCGCTCCATAATCCTCTCTCGATTCAATCAAGGGTTGTTTGGTGCTTTTGGAGAGATTATTCGGGATGGTGTTGATTCATGATGAAGGCGATAAGGGTTTGGGAGATGGTGAAGGCAATTTAGAGATGGGTTGGTAATCTCTTTTTCAAGAAGAACATCAGATCGGTGGTGATTTCTCTCCCCTCCCATCCCTCTTTCTCCTTCACGAATTCCATGAACTCGCTAATTCATTAAAATCGGGACTCAATGAAAATCATCAATCGATTCCGGATGAATCGGTTCCTCAAAATCCGTCCATAGGATCTCGCACATCCTTCCTTACCGGCCCTCTTTCTGAGGGCGGACTTTTTCGTGTGTTTCGATTGAGTTAGTTGTCTTTGAGTCCTTTCTTTAATTTTGTTCTTCGGTCGGATCATCCCAGTTGGCTGAAGGACTTCATTTTGCCCAAGATGGCCTTGAACTTTTGAATAAGCTTCACGCCATCCTTGAAAGGATGATTTGGGAAATTTATAGTTTTGATGAAAGTTCCAAAAACACATGTAATAGGAAGTTTGTTAATAAATGTTTACATTTCGCTATAGGAGATAAATTGATAAATTGTAAATGTAATAGATAGGTCATATTGAGGGGAATCAAAATAGGTCGATTGAAGAATCATCTGATATCCCATGGAGGCGTAGCGTTAAACCTAAGCGGAAGATAAGATCAAACGATCTAGTCGATAACCAAGTTCTCGAATTGAACCGAAGATAAGACCGAAGTTTAGTTCGATTTAAAAAAATCAGTAGGTGGTGATTGGTTTTCTTTTATTTAAACAAGAAGAATAAAATTGGAGGAACAAAAGGGTCATTAAGGAAGAGTTTGGTATTTTCATTTTTTATAAAATAATGAAAAAGTTTATTCTTAGCCCGAGATTCAAATTGCTCTCCAAGTTTGATCTCAAGGTCTATAAATATGGGATATTGAGTGAAAACGAAATGCTTGGACAAACAACATAATTATAAACTATAGATCGCACGAAGAATTTACAAATTTTATATTTTCATCCCATAAGCAAGAAATCTTTTCATTGTAATTAAGATTTCATAGTTGGAACCTCAAAATATCAAGGATAAGTTGTTTAGCAAGATTTATCGATTTACAGGATCGGTTGAGTGAGAACTCTTAAAACATTTTTTGTGGTTGGAAAAAAAAAAAAAATTAGTCCTAGTTTATTTTATTGCTTATTCGCACAATCTTAAAGATACATTATAAGTTAAGATTGATAGCACCAAGCTTCTCGATATTTTTGTCATATTAAAAGATAAAACTTGAATCGGATTAAACTGTTTTTTCATCGGGTAAAACTTCCAATTCAATTACTTTTATACTGTTTTTACAAGAAGTTGGTTATCGAGACCAAACCGATTCTTTTTCTCGACTGACTTTAAATCCGCTTTTCACCCGAAAAATTTTTTAAAAGTTTTTAAGTCTATTCACTTCGGATCTATAACCCTGATTCGACCTACAAGTGGTAAGCGGTTGGTTCTTAAGATAATCGATCTTGAAAAACCGTTTTAAAAAAAAAAAAAACTCATTCATTTTCCAAAATCACTCAAAGATGGATCTACGTAAGGTAATCATGATTCAAAAATTGATGAGTATGCAGATTGGGCCATATATATGTCCAACCATCTATATTTGAGAATGATGGAAGTCATCGAGAGGACCCATCATCATTTAGACAATCCTGCTGGAGGAGAGACTTTTCCACGGAAGTCTTTTTGGACACGGAAGAAAGGATAGGGGACACCATTGCAAGACATATCATCATGAAGACAATGGATAAGGTCACCAAAGAAAAGATTAAGTATCTCAAATCTGCGAAAGCAATGCTGGGATACTCTGGCCGAGATCTGCGAGGAAATGAACAGATAAAAGACGGTAGTCTTCAAGTTGGTGAAGTTCGAGGAAGATGTTGCCAACGAAACCATCAACGAACTCGATGGAAGAATTACAATGTCTATTTTCGAGAACTTGGTAGAGAGATGTCGATAAAGATATCAACTATAAGATCCTAAGGTCTCACCAAGAAGTGGGACATGAAGGTCACGGTAATCAAAGATTGCCGTGACATTTCAAGAATGAAACCTAGTTTGTTCTTGAGTCTTAAAGCTCACGAGTTCGACTCCGATTGAAAAGAGGTCAAGTTTGAAGACGATGAAAACCTCACTTCAAAAATCGATTGGTTTTCAAGGCAACCAAAGAGCGTAAACAAAGGATTAAGTTTACGCATCGCTTTGTTTACCGGGAAGCTTGAGAAGTCGGATATACAACTTGGTAAGTATCGAAGATTTTATAAGGACTATCAACATAAGATTTGAGATAGGAGATCGAAATAATAGATTCCCGTGAAGAATTAAGATCCGGCGATCATTGATGCAAGATGAAAGGGAAAGATTTGTTTATGTATCTAAAGGAAAGCAATATCAAATCCGAAGAAAAAAGTGGTGTTGTATTGTCAAGCGGAAGAAAAGAGGAATCGCAATAAGCACACAAGGTTTTTGATAGTGAAAATGAAGATCCGAAACCTCGCCGATGGCCCAGGTAATCCATCTTTCCTTATCAACAGAGGGCACCAACTAAACCAATGCAAGAGAACTTAGCTTTTTTAAGTCCAGTTTGTAAATAATCATGTTCTTCAAGAAAATGATCTCAACGAACTTAGATACAAGGTAACGAGGGAATTTAAAATTCTCGAAGTTAAAGTTTCAAGATCAAAGATCGATGGAAATTAACAGAATGAAGCCGATGACTTCAAAACCAAAAAACAAACGAGGATAATCTGCGAAGAAAAAGAGGTTTTTTTTCAAAATCATCTAAAACCGTTAAAGACTAGCCTATTTTTTAAAAATAAAGATTGATAAGGCGAGGACAAACCCTCCACATCCTCAAAAGCCCGGATCGATTCATCTCGTAAAGGTGTTTGATTTAATTGGAAAAAAAGATACACCAAAATAAACTTGTATCTAATTGTTTTGTTCCAACCGAAATGGACCCTAGTATAAAGCATGGGTAGGAATATGGAAGAATATTTCGAAGAGTTCTCAACTCGATCAACAATGAAAAAAAGACAACCTACAAAAGGAAGTCTTTCGAATATGCTTCGTAAATCGCGAAAACCATCAAAAAAAAGGATTGAATCTTTTGATGGTCTTCTACCCCTATAGTCGAAATTTGGTCCACTTTTGAACCATTAATCTTTTGGATAAAAAAGAAGATGAAAAAGTTAAATCATAAGTCTTCTAAGTCATCCAAGGTTCACACAAGTAATCATACAAATCGAAAGCATATAAGGATAATTATGATTATGTTGATGTATGGGAGACAAACCCGATCCGAATCACAATAGAAGTGCTTGTTTTATGGATCCCCAAATCCAAACCTAACCCTCGGGACCCAATCCGAAAGGGGTTTCAAGTTCGCGTGGGTCCGCTAACAAAGGAGGTGTGACGGTACATCGACAAGTGGATGCTCAAGGCACATGACCGAAGCAAACATCTCCTCGGTTCTTACATAGAGTACTTTTTCGGTGATGGTTATGATAACTTTGGTTATACCAAAGGGTTCTAACCTTAGAGAATGATGAGAGTCTCGTATGTCAAGGTCCAAGCACAACCTATTATCGGGATTCGATAACGGATTCAAGTGTTGAGTTCTCGATCGATCAATTGTCAACAGATTTTTCGTTCAAGAAAAGGGACGATCTACGGTACCGATTGGAACAGTTGTCCAAGAAATCGTGCCTAATTGTTAAGAGTTCCAAAAGTAGCAATTGCTCGGAACAAAAAGAAATGAGCCATGAACTTTAAAACTCTTAATAAGATAGCTAGGATGTCTCTAGTGGAAGGACTTCCGAATGAAGCGTTCTCAAAGGATCGACATATGTTGTGGAAGGGAAAACAGTCAAAGCTTCATTCAAAGGAATTTAGGACCAAAGATCCAAAGAAATCTCGCAAAATGCTTCATATGGATCTGTTTGGACCGATTACACCGGTCGATCTCAACGGACGCAAATACACTCGTAATCGTGGATGACTATTCCAAGTTTACAGGTTATATTCTTACATAAGAAGAATGAGGCGACAACCAAGATTTCGCTAAGAAGATTACAAAATTTGTTCAGTAGTAAAAATCGGATCGAGATAAAAGGCGAAATTTGAACTCTTTTATTATTGATTTTTGCTCTAAGTTTGGTATCTGAGATGAAACATCGGTGAGGACGCCCACATGAGAATGGAGATTTGAATGGAGAGCAGAACTCTCAAAGAAGTTCTTTTCGAACAATGTTAAATTGAACATGCGATAATTTCAATCAAACCTTTGCATGCCATACGCTAACAGATGTCTCTGACTAAAGCTCACTTAAAACACTTTGATGAACTATGGAAGGGCGGAAAACCTCGTGTTTCTTACTTCCATGTTTTTTGGCAAGTGTTTCATACACAATAATGGAAAAAGTCGGTTGAAGACTTTTGAGGCCAAGTCGATGAGGGTATATTTCTAGGGTATTCTCATCTAGCAAATGGGGTTTAAATCAACCCTAATTGTGGAAGAAAACCCCATGTCTTTTGATGAAGCATCTTTCGATCAAGAGAAATCTGCCTCGTAACAAGAAGTACTGATCTACGTAACTCGATATTCAAAAATGGATCAACTAACGATCAAGGAAAAAGGATCAAAAATCGATCAATTTACATTCCGTTTGATTCACCAGATCAATCAGATCCTAAGGTACGAACTTGTCGATGAAAAAGTTCGACCGAGAACCAAGAGTAACCGAACCATTGAAACTAAGACATGATGAGTCCAACATCACCGAGACTTGTTCTTATCAAGTGGAATCCCGCACCACTCCCAATCGCTAGTAATAAGATTTTCCGGACGATGTTCTCAAAATCGATTTAAATCGAGCGAAGGACACGGATAACCAAATCATCCAACCGATCGATAATCGAGATAATCGATAAAATTAAAACTAGACATCGATTGGTGAAAGTATTGTATTTCTTTATTATTATCTATGAATTACAATAGAGGAAGCATAACAAGCAAAATCGATTCTAGCCATGCAGAGGAGCCGGAGCAGTTCGAGAGAAATGAAGTATGGGAACTAGTAGGCGGACCGTGTCATCAAGACGTAATTAAAATGGATCTTCAAGAACAAGAGAGATGAGAAAAATGTTATCACCGAAATAAGGCAAGACTTGTTGCTAAAGGGTATTTGAAGGAATTGATTACGATGAGACCTTTGCATGATCGCTTTTTGAAGCCATTTTATTTCAGCATATGCTTGAGGGTTCATTTATCGTATCGGATGGACGTAAAGAGTGCTTTCTTAAACGGGGTACTAGCGAGAGGAAGTTTATGTCTAACAACCTCGAGGCTTTGAAAAGGGCAACCAAGTGTATCGTTTAATCTTTATGGGAAAAAAATGATCCCGGTATGATACACTCTCAAATTCTTGATTTGGGTTCACTAAAGGAGCGAATGATGAGTAACCTTATTCGAGAATAGAAGATGGAGAAGATATTCGATGGTTCAAATTTACGTGGGCGACATCATCTTGGATCTCCTAACAAGAGCCTATGAAAGATTCAAAAAACCGATGCAAGGGAAATTCGAGATGTCCATGATGGGTCGATGAATTACTTTCTAGGTCTCCAAGTTAAACAAAGTACGAAGGGATATTCATTCGCAAGCAAAGTACACTAGGAATCTATTCTAAGTTTGGAGTTCAAAATAGTAAAGGAAGCCAAAATTCCTATGATGATTTGGATTCAAGATGGATCGAGATATGATTTCGGGTCGTAAAACAAATCGAAGGAATATAGGGCTTCATTGGATCTCTATTATACCGAAAATGATCCCGGATATCACTTTTTGCAGAGGTGTATGTGCGATTTCAAAGCAAATCCAATGATACCAATCTAGAAGCGGTAAGCGGATTCTTAATATTGAAGGAACAATAAACCTTGGTTTATTCTACCCATCGATGATAATCTAGAGCTTAGTGGGTATTTCGATTCGATTATGGAGGTTGCAAGATCGAAATCAACCTCGAGAACATGTCGGTTCCGATCTCGTGGTTGGACATCGATTTCGACATCTGTTGAAGCGAGAATATATGGGCTGCGGGGAAGTTTTTGTTCCTAAAGCTACTCTTAGTCAAGGAGGTGAGGATTACAACATTGTAGCTAAAAAACGCACCTATATTAAGGAGAATAGTCTTTATTGCAATCACTCGTAAATCGGTTCTACATACAAGATGCAAGCATGTGGATGTCGACACACCACTTTATAAGAGATCACGTGGAAAAGAAGAATATCGAATGGAAAAGATTCATATCGATATCTTTATTCTAACCAAGCCACTTCTGAGATCGAGATCGGAGATTTATGCAATGAGCTAAGACTTTAGATCTTGGAGAAATGTCATTAAAATGTTTGATGGAATGTTCTCGAACTATTTGGTTAAGAGACTAACGGATCGAGAGAAATCAGTTGAGTTTGGTATCTTAATCGATCTCAAGAGACCCGATAAGCAAAAATCGATCGGACTTACACGCTACGGATCCAAAGGAATCGATCGGATTTTAGTTTATCGATTTAAAGTCTATCGGTTTAAAGGAACCGATCGATTCAAGGTTTATCGATTAAAGGAAAATGCTTTTAAAGGATTATCCGATTAAATCAATTTGGTTATAGTATTTCTTTGTGAATCGATTTAGATTGATATTCAACAAGCAAGATTAGAGATTAAGAGCTAACAATCGCATAAGAAAAAGTGAATTTACACAACGATGAAATAATGAGAACTTTTCATTGATAAAAACCCGAAGGTGAGGTTACATTACGAAGTTACAAGTACAAGAAGACCCGGAGGTCAAGACATAAATGTTAACCAAAAATCCTAAACCTATAACCCTAAACCTTCATCCTAACCCCTGAAATGAAGGAAAAGAGAGATTTTAAACTCATTTTCCCCACTTAACAAGGGGTGAGAGAGGCTTTAAGAACAAAATCAAGGCGCCGCAAAAGTCAAGATCAAGAAAAATGGATGACGCCTTGATAGGATTCTTAAGCCGGAGCCTAAAAAAGGAGAGTAGTTTGTTAAATGGAGCACGCGTGCCAAAGAGTTGGTCGTCAGATCTCATGGGCACATGTGTTGCATATTTTTATCTAAGTCCGATGGTTCCGGGTTACGTCATCCGGATAGACACAAGGTGCATACGGTTAGGAGAAGTGTCTTCTCGGTTAAAAGCAGATCATCCATCGGTGGTAGAAGCTTTGCAAAGAATCGTATGTAAAATCGAAGATGATGAAGAAAACAACAATAAGGGATGCAAAGGGTTGATTTGAGAAGGTGAAACCATATAAAAGGGTGTAAAAGTGTTTTCTTAAGTCTCATGGAAACAAGGGTTCACCAAGATACATGATTCTTACAAAGAAGATAAGTATGGTGAATGGGTGATGTTTGTAAAACATTGGTCCAATTTATAGAGGCCAAGCAAGGATGCAAATGCAATTTTTCATTTCAAGAAGCCTATCCGAGAAATTCAGATCAAAAGGACAGATGTAGAAATCACGCGAATCGATAATTGGATAAATTTACGGTTGATTGACATATCGAGAGATTCAGACGATATTTAAGATGTCAAATCACGCCCTACTTAGGAATAGAAGCTACTACTCAAGACTAAGTTTTGGCGGTAACACTTATCCCAAGAATTGGCTTAATCAAAAAGAATAAGATGAGGTCAACCAAAATCGATTACTTCGAGCATGATCGATGAGAGAGATCCGAGCTTGAAACTCCAACAAATCGATATATCGGTTATATTTAAATATCAGTTGAAGGGGAACTTCAACCGATCAAGGAGGATCAAAAAGGAAATCGAGGCGAAAGGAAAGATCACTAAGCTCGAAGTTTCAACAAATCGATGCAATCGGAGAAGGGATTGAAAGGATCGGTTGGGAAATTTCTTAAAGGCTTTAGGAGAATGATTAAGATCAACAAGTGGAATCAACATTGACAAGTAATATTATCGATTACAATATAAGTCAACCAGATCACGATCTCTTTTCTCTTGTTCTTTACTTATTTATCGGATCGATTCGATATTATTTGCCTTCATTGTACCCACTATCCTTGTGACGTGTACTCGCAAATCGACGGGGTACATGTATTAACGCTATTTGATCGTGCTTTTTAAATCCAAAGTTTTTTGTACGTGCGTTTTCGACCCTACGATCAAAACCGCTAAATCTGGAGCGCATAATCTTTTCAAAACGTTTGATCTTCCAAATCTTGTCTTATTGTTCCTCCGTCTCTATATAAGATTCATCAAACCTTACCGAGTTTTTTCTGTTTCACAAACTTGCATTATTATCACCGAAAAACTTCAAATTTTTTTTTCAAAACGATTTCTTAGAGTTCAAAATCATCACGAAAATTTGAATCTGGTAATACTTTCTTTTAAACTTAATGATGAATCTTTTTTCCGATAAAAACATTGATTTCAAAAAGTTGTTTTTCGATTTATGCTTCATTGCCTCTTGTTTTTCCGGATATGATATTGATATTGATTATGCACAAATCTAATGAGTCTATCTCAGATGGCCACTCATGGACTAGGAAAGATCATGCAACTATATCGAAGATCTTTGAGGATAAGTTCGTTTCGGGTTTGGAACCACCGAGGATCCTTAATCCATGGAGGTGGAACAAATTTCAAGAAGGCCGGATCGAAACATATTGACGCAATCCAAAGGATGCAAAGATGAAGCACTACAATTCTTGCGCACTTGAGTGTGGATACGAAAATCCAGAGATTTAACCGATATCGTCATCAACGGAGAAGAAATGATCGACAAATGCGTACATCACTGCATCAGCTTGAATTCCCGCACACCAGGAGGAGAATGAGGATCAAGAAATCAGAGAGGAGCTCTTCATAAACATCGGAAAGCCGGATTCAGCCAATGCTCAAAAGAAAGTACAGATCGTTGTTTGACATCCACAAGAACGATCATGGGAATTCATTTAGCCCAGATGCTCTCACATCACCAAAAATGCACAAAGATGGCAAAGAATAATTGATTGTAACATCAATCGCACGGCTTCCTCGAAGCCATCTTGCTCCAAGAACACGAAAAATTTGGAGTCAATGAATCCAGTGTGTCTTTTCGAAAAAAGAGAGTCAAGAATCTCAACAAGGTTGCAATTATATCAAGGACAAACCGCCAAGCGATGAATGGAATTCAATGGATCAAGTCCTCTTCATCAAAGCTTATATCAGACGATGACAAGGAGCCCACTCCAACAAAATCAAGAAAGGAAATCATCCACACCGGGTTGCTCCACGTAAAAAGAAACGAAATCGTGAAGGCCTGTGGAGAAGAGGCCAAAGAAAACAAAGCAAGCTACCATGATTTCAAGGAACAGCCTTCATGAACATTTGGATCGACAGAAGATCTTCTCGCCAACGATCTGGAGAGAGAAGCACAAACCGATAAATCTTCTTCTCTCAACCTCGATTCACCGCCGCATTAAAGGTCGCTAAGCATGTCTCTCGCTAGTTCTTCATGAACCCAACCAGGAAAGTCGAACCGAAGACAACTTTCAAGACAACCGGAAGCTTCCACATCTCATTGAGGGTTGTCGAGAGATTGATGGATCCATTATCTGGAGATCTCACCGAGAGATCTCAGATTAAAAAGCTTCTCGATCTTATCTTACTTGTTCCGGATCTTGAGATTTTTCCGCCAAAGGATCACCACCGAGCTCATATCCGATAAATGCGGATCGATCCACGATGACGGAAGAAGAAGAGTCCTTCTTGATGTCAAATGGAGAATGCAGAGAGATTCCGACCACACCAACCACCGGGAGGCACAAACAATCGAACTCCGAATCCTACATCTCAAATTCGATCAACTTCAGAGATCAAATCTTGTCTTGATCTCAAAGAAGAGATTGACATTTCTAATCGATCGAGACAAATTAGTCTCAAACAAATCAAGGAGATTCCCAATCCATGACCACCATGTTATGTTCGCCGAGCTTACAAAATGAATTGATGACAAGTCGGAACAGTGGATCATCATCGAGAAAAATGTTATCGAAGAGAAATTTGACAAAATGATTGGACACTCTTCGCTATAATGGAAATCGCCAAGACATCGACATATTTCTTAAAGTTTATCTTCGCTAATGATCTAAATCAGCATTATCATTAATCCTCCTCTTTCCTTCAATGCGCTTTTTGATCAAACCAAAAAGGGAAGGATCTCGAGAAACAAGATTACATCGAAGATCCGATTCATACCTTGATAAGGCCCATGGACAAAGATCAATCAGCCGGGTGTCAGACATCTTTAATCCTCGCATCAGAAAAAAATACTTCTTTAGTCGACAAGGTTTCGATAAGGAGCATTTGAAGATTGTCCAAAAAGAGATTTGATCAAGAAGAAAGAAGGGCGTAAAAAACGGGGCACCGAGAAGGGTTGAAATGTAAGTTCAAATCAAGGGCTAAGAAAGGATTGATTCTCGGGAACCTCAAGAAGAGTCACGAGATCATACCAAAAACCGCCGCACTAAGAGGTTTGAGGAATGGAATAAGAAAGTGAATGGCTTCTAGATGCCTTTGTCCTTGATCTTGTTCCAAAGAAGGGATGATGAGTTCCTCAATCGTTCGTAATAAATATCCGGACTTTTCAAGTATTCGGAAAATGAGGCCAAGCGTTTATAAATGTAAAGATATCTCGCCAAGAGTATGATCCGTTAGATACTCGAAGAAGGCGCAGATGGCTCATTCGACAGACTAGCATTTGAGAGATTCTACTTTTGACATCTTGAGCAAATCCGATATAATGATCAAGTTCGGATAACCGATGTCAAATGGAAACTCTATCGATTTTCAACGTTCCACAAGACCAAAGAGAAATGCCAGAAGGATACAAGCCCAAGGAGTGAAGAATCAGAAGACGTCTGGGGATCAGCTGCTTTTTAAATTCAAAACTTTTACGATGTAACATGTAATCAACATATCTAATGAAAAGTTTATTTTTTCGATCCCAAGACAAAATCTCTTTGTCTTCGACGATTATTTGCTCTTTTAACCGTTTCTATACTTATCAATTGTTTGGTTTCTCAGGTGTTTTGGTTTCATCAAAAATGGGGAAATTGTTGGGAAATTTATAGTTTTGATGAAAGTTCCAAAAACACATGTAATAGGACCAATCGGATTGTTAATTCGATGTTTACATTATCGCTATAGGAGACCGGTTGATAATGATTGTATAGAACAACCGATGTAATAGATAGGTCACATATTGAGGGGGAACTCAATATGTATAGGTCGATCCGAAGAATCGGAAGAAAGCGATATCAAGCCAGGCGTAACGTTAAACCGAAGCGGAAGATCGGTCGAATCGATCTAGTCGATAACTCAAATGGGAAGTCATGAAGCTCAAACCTCGAATACTAGAAGATCGGATGACTTCCGGAAGATAAGACCGGAAGACCTACATTCGAGTCACCAGGTTGAAATTTAAGTCAACAGCGAAAGAAGACCAGATCGAAAAGTCACCATAAGATGAAAAACCGATGTTTCATCTTATCATACGTCTGCGATCTAAACAAGAAGAATACCAACCTTAGTTGGAGGAACAACACCGCAAAGCAAGGCTTCCATCCAATAAGGAAGAGACACGATCATGACCTCGCGGGATTCGATGTTGCTCTTCAAACGGCTATAAAATACACATTCACGTCCGCCATTCTCAAGACGTCACATCAAGCCCAAGTTCTACCTAAAATAACTGAGATTCAAATTGCTCTCCAACGGCTCTTTGATCTCAAGGTCTATAAATATGGGATCACACCGAGAGTGAAACACCGGAAATGCTTGGACAAACAACATAATCAAGAAGCTCAAACTATAGTCGATTCCTTCGAAGAACACAACAACAAGCTTATTTTATATTGTGTTCATCCCATAAGTTCTTAGTAAGAAATCTTTTCATCTAGCTATTAGGTCGCTTTGTATGAGGAAAGATTTCATAGTTGGAACCTCAACAATCTTACCCAAACCCCAAGTTAGGATAAGTTGTTTAGCAAGATTTCGATCTAGGGTTTCTAAATCGATTTACGGGATCGGTTGAGTGAGAACTCTTAAAACATCTGTTGGTGTCTTGTGTTGGACTAACACACTAAACTAAGTCCCGATCGGTTAAGTTGGTTAAGTTGGTGCCCCCATGAAAAGGAAGAGTGGGACGTGACCCGGGTTTGTCCGAACCACTATAAATCTTGTGTGCCTTTCTTTGCTTTGATTAATTGCTCTCTCACATCGCACAATCTTAAAGCGCATACATTCTAAGTTAAGATCGAGATAGCACCAAGCTTCTGATCTGATCGGACCTGATATTTCTGTCATCTGATTAAAAAGATAAAACTTGGAATCTGATTTATACAAACTGGTTTTTCACACGGGTAAAACTTAAGCTTCCGCACACATCGATTAATCGATAGTACCGAAGCCCGATCTGCCAGCGTTCATTAAGTTGGTTATCCTCGATTTCCTCAATCTCACACCTCGACCAAGAAAAGTTTTTCGGAAGTCTATTCACCCTCCCCGAAGAGGATGATATACAGACTTTATGAATGAAAGAGCACTTGGAGGATAAATACACCTCATTCCTCTCGTTCATATCAAACTTTGCAGTCTCTTTCAGCAGTCTAGTCTTGAACATTCCCAGCCAATCAACATCAGGTGCCTTCTTGATAATTGCAGTCATGACATCGATCTTGTGAGATGTGACGGCATCCAGACTATATGTTAGGCACAGGATCACCTTCGATACAATCTCGAAGAGAAGGCAATATTTCCTCTTCAGATATGGGGCTTTGACATTCACCGTCTGATCTTTATTGTCAGATCTCATCAGCTCGACCTGAAGAAACTCTTTCTCTCCTACATCAGATGTGAAGGATTCCAAAGCAATACTTCCTTGACGGAGACTAAAGATTCTCCGTAAATCATTGTATGTGACCACGACCTCCATACCTCCGATGGAAGATATCAACTTCTCATCATCATCCTCGTCTTTCCTTAGGTTGTACAGAAATTCTAGGGATTCATACGTGTGTACGACGTTTTGATGCCAATAGCAGTACTGATCTAAGCCACATGCTCGCAGGCAATCTAGAATTTCTAAGGACTCAGGATCTGTTGTAACTGAAAACACTACAAATTTCTCATCAATGATATCCTTCTTCATTGATGCGAAATTGCAGATCTTTTTGCCTTGTCCCTTTCGTGCAACGAGTTGTGCCATTTTTCTGTAGCATATGCCAATATAGGAATAAGTTTGAGTAGAATATTTCAATAAACACAAACAAACCAACAACTCTAATTTGGATTAAGCATGTATGCATAAAGAACATTTTAATATCATAACAGATACGAATTTTCAGACACATGGAAACACGATTCGTAAACCTAAGAGAAACCATGATTCTATTTAGCAAGGACATTTTCATAAAATTTACCAAGTATTTATTCGTGGAAGTGAAAAGCGTGAAAGTTGAATCAATTGATTGAGAGTAGAGAATTTGTAGAAGAAGAAGGTTTAATCTCAAGAATTTTGGTAAGTATTAGAAGTGGAAATGGTTTTCGGAAATTGAGTTGGGGTTATATAATGTGAGGGAAAACTTTTAGCACGATTCCCCATAAATACTCAAGTATCCGGGTTTTGAAATCGAGGGCTGAGATTAAGCGACCGTAAAGTATTTTAATCGAGTGGTTGTGAAAAGTAGCCCGCTCGTATTTTGGACTCAAAAAATCGCAATAAATGTTATTAAATACATATTCCCCACATCTGCATTAAATGCTTGCAGTCATGACGTCATAAAGTAATGGGAATAGTAATAGCTAACATAGAATAGGCATAAAGAGAAATCAGAAAATGTATCTGACTGACTGATATTGTAATCAGTCAGCTACTACTTGTTCTGATATGATTGCCTGATTATTGTTGACCTTACTGATGATAGTTTAACCCTTAGTATTTCCCAACAATGTCCCACTTATCTGATCAGGGTCCTTCTGATCCTATCTGATCAGTTCCCCCTTCATCTGATACCCTTTCTGATCAGTCTCTGACTGATTTTTTTGATCAGTTGAGGTTCCATTACTCAAATAATTCTTCTTATTTGGTCAGTCTCTTAACCAACTGGTCCTGGAGACCAGTCCACCAAAGATTTCTGGTGCACTTTCTCCTAAGTCCAGAAGTCCTAGCTCATTACATAGTTCTCTGAATCTGACCTCAGCTAGTGGCTTGGTTAAGATATCAGCTCTCTGCTTATCAGTATGGATCTTTTCCATTCTGATGTTCTTCTTTTCCACGTGATCTCTTATAAAATGATGTCTGACATCCACATGCTTGCATCTTGTATGTAATACTGGATTCTGAGTGATTGCAATAACACTATTACTGTCACAGAATATGGAAACATTCGTAGCTACAATGTTATAATCCCTCAGCTGCTGACTAAGCCAAAGCAGTTGGGAACAACAGCTTCCTGAGGCCATATATTCTGCTTCAGTAGTAGATGTGGCAACAGATGTCTGCTTCTTTGAAAACCAAGAGATCTGTTTGATTCCTAAGAACTGACATGTAGCTGAGGTTGATTTTCTGTCTATTCTGCAACCTCCATAATTAGAATCAGAATACCCACTAAGCTCTAGATTATCATCTGATGGGTAGAATAAACCAAGGTTTACTGTTCCCTTCAGATACTTAAGAATCTGCTTAGCTGCTTCCAGGTGGCTTTGCATTGTATTTGCCTGAAATTTGGCACATACACCTACTGCAAAAGTTATATTTGGTCTGCTAGCAGTCAAGTATAGCAATGATCTAATGAGAGCCCTATATTCTTTCTGATTAGTTTTCTGACCATTCTCATCTGGATCCATCTTGAATCCAGTCATCATAGGAATTTTGGCTTCCTTACTGTTCTGAATTCCAAACTTAGCCAACAGATTCCTAGTGTACTTTGTCTGACAGATGAATATTCCTTCTGTACTTTGCTTAACTTGTAGACCCAGAAAGTAATTCATCTGACCCATCATGGACATTTCGAATTTCCCTTGCATCAGTTTGCTGAATCTTTCACATAGGCTCTTGTTGGGAGATCCGAAGATGATGTCGTCCACATAGATTTGAACCATCAGAATATCTTCTCCATCTTCTATTTTGAATAAGGTTCTATCTATTACTCCTTTAGTGAATCCACTGTCTATCAAGAACTGAGATAGTGTATCATGCCAAGCTCGAGGAGCTTGTTTCAGGCCATAAAGAGTTTTTCTTAAACGGTACACTTGGTTGCCTTTTTCAAAGCCAGGAGGTTGTTCAACATAAACTTCCTCAGCTAGTACCCCATTTAAGAATGCACTCTTTACATCCATCTGATACACAATAAACCCTCTATGGGCAGCATATGCCAGAAACAGCCGAATGGCTTCCAGGCAAGCGACTGGTGTAATGGTCTCATCATAATCAGTTCCTTCTGATTGTGAATACCCCTTAGCAACAAGTCTTGCCTTATTTCTGGTTGTGACATTGTTCTCATCTTTCTTGTTCTTGAATACCCACTTGGTGCCTATCACATCTTGATGAGTTGGTCTGTCCACCAGTTTCCACACTTGATTCCTTTCAAACTGCTCTAGTTCCTCTTGCATGGCTAGGATCCAGCTAGCATCTTGTAGAGCTTCTTCTATGGTGGTTGGTTTCTTCAAAGACAGATAACAACTATACATGGCACTTTTACCAACTTGATGTCTAGTTTGGACTCGGGCATTCAGATTGCCAATTATCAGATCAGTTGGATGGTCACTTAACCAAGTCCTTCTTTTCTGATGTATATACGTTTGGATATTATCATCCTCATCTGATATTGAGTCACTAGTGGTTGGGAGTGGTGCAGTAATAGGATTCACTTGGCAAGGATAAGTCTCAACTGATGTTGGAATCATAATATGCTGATGTCTGTTCATAGGAACATCAGGTGTTCCCCCTGAACCAGATGGTTCAGTTGATACTGTCTCAGTTGTACCAGCTTCTTCATTGACAGTTGTACGTACCTTTGGGTCTGATTGACCCGGTGAATCAGTAAGATCAATTTTTGGAACATACATTGTTACGTGATCTGATACCTTTTCTTTGATACTTAACTGATCCATTTTATGTGCATCAGGTACCGGTTGATCTGGTACTGCTTGTTCTGAGGCAGATTTCTCCTGTTCAGAAGATGTCTCATCAAAGACCACATGAGGTGTTTCTTCCACAACTAGGGTTCGCCTGTTGAACACCCTGAAAGCCTTGCTGGTTGAGGAATATCCTAAGAATATACCCTCATCTGATTTGGCTTCAAAGGTTTTCAACTGGTTCTTCCCATTGTTGTGTATGAAACACATGCACCCAAAAACATGGAAGTAAGAAACACGAGGTTTTCTGCCCTTCCACAGTTCATAAGGTGTTTTAAAGTGAATCTTAGTCAGAGAACATCTGTTCTGAGTGTGACATGTTGTGTTGATAACTTCTGCCCAGAAACGGTTTGGAGTTGCATGTTCAGCTAACATTGTGCGAGCAGCTTATTTGAGTATTTTGTTTCTCCGTTCTGCTACTCCATTCTGTTGTGGTGTTCTTGCAGCTGATGTTTCATGTTGTATTCCAAACTTAGTGCAAAAGTCAGTAATAAAGGAGTTCAGAAATTTTGTACCTTTATCGGATCTGATTTTTACAATACTGACACCCTTCTCATTTTGCAATTTCTTGAGCAGCTCGGGTATCTTTGTTGTAGTCTCATTCTTCTTATACAAGAATACAACCCAGGTAAACTTGGAATAATCATCCACGATTACCAGAGTGTATTTGCGTCCGCTGAGACTAAGTGGTGTAAATGGTCCAAACAAATCCATATGGAGCAGTTGTAGTACTCTGCTGGATTCTGGTCCTGGGACCTCCTTGAATGAGGCTTTAACCTGTTTTCCCTTCTGACATGAGACACATGTCTGATCCTTAGAGAATACCTCATTCGGGAGACCCTCAACCAAAGACATCCTTGCTATCTTGTTAAGAATTTTAAAGTTCAGATGGCTCATTCTCTTGTGCCATAGCCAACTGCTGCTTTTGGAACTCTTAACAATCATCCATGCATTTCTTGGACAACTGTTCCAATCTGCAGTGTAAATCGTTCCCTTCCTTGAACCAGTTAACAAAATCTGTTGAGTAGCTCGATTCTTGATAGTGCATTGATCAGTCGAGAACTCAACGCTGAATCTGTTATCACAGAATTGTGAGACCGATAACAGGTTATGCTTCAAACCATCAACATACGAGACTCCAGTAACCTGTACATCATCATTCTCTAAGGTTCTGAATCCTCCAGTAAAACCAAAGTTATCATCACCAAAGAGTACACGTGGGCCTTCTTGTTCTGTGTATGAGCTGAGGAGATGTTTGTTTCTTGTCATGTGCCTTGAGCATCCACTATCGATGTACCAGATAGTTGTTTGTACACCTCCTTTATTGGCCAAACCCACGCGAACCTCAGAATTATCAGCATCCTTGGCCATGAGGCAGATGTCGTCATCAGATCATCTATGTTGTTGAAATCATCAGCATTGCTCATTAGGCAGAAGTCTTCTACAGATGAGTAACCGGAATCCTCTGAAGGTAGATAAGAATCATCAATCCTAGAGGTATCAGCAACCATGGCCTTTCTGTCTCTGTATCGTTGCTCTCTCCTGTTCCGTTTATCTTCTCTTTCTTTTGGAGTCAGATCAGGACAGTCTGCACTGTAGTGACCTGGTTTCTGACAAATGAAACACGCTCCACGTTCCACGGAACTTCTTCTGCCAGGTGAGTCATTTCGTCTGTAGAATATGTCAGGTGACTTTCCTGCTTGCCTGTGATCAGAATTCCTCCTTTATGATCTGTTGTCTCTTCTTTCGTCAAATTGATCATCTCTTTTCTTATCCTCTCTGCGAACCTCCCTATGATCATCTCTTCTGTCATCAGATTTATTTCTTTCTTGTGATCTGTTAGTTGACCTCCTATCTCTTCCTCTGCTATTCTGATAGTCTCTGTAGAATTTTCGATATTTACCCAGTTGAATGTTGGATCTTTTAAGTTTTCTGGTCAGCAAAGCAATATGTTCTGTCTGACTTATGATATTTCCAACAGGTTCAGTAGACTTTGAGCTGCTGCCGGCTGCTTTGAATGCAACTGCTTTTGATGTGGCAGGTGTGACTTTGGCAGGTGACTCGTCATCTTCTTCTTGCCCTCTTTCAATCAGATCAAACTCATGGGCTTTAAGGCTCAGAAACAGGTTGCTTGACTTCATCTTTGCGATATCTTGATAGTCCTTTATCACAGTAACTTTCATATCCCATTTCTTTGTCAGAGATCTCAAGATCTTGTAGTTAATGTCTTTGTCTGACATTTCTCATCCCAGTTCTCTAAGCTTGTTGACAGACATTGTGATTCTTCCATCGAGCTGATTTATGGTCTCATTAGGCAGCATCTTGAGTTTCTCAAACTTTACCAGTTCGGCTTGCAGTCTGCTGTCTTTGATCAGATCATTTCCTTCACACATCTCAGCAAGAGTATCCCACATCTGTTTGGCTATCTTGAGATACTTGATCTTTTCTCTAGTTATCTTGTCCATTGTCTTCATAATAATATATCTGGCCACAGTATCCAGATTGGACAGTTTTCTTTCCTCAGCATCCATCGGAGAAGGACTCTTTCTGATTCTGGCTCCAACTGGAAATTCTGGATCACCTCCTTCAGCTGGATTGTTGTAGTAGATGATGATGGGTCCTTGTTCAAGAACTTCCATCATTCTGCTGCTTATAGCTCCCAGATGGTTGCTCATGAGTATGGTCCAGTCTGCATACTCATCAATAGAAAACTTAGGCAGATCATGATACATACCAGAGGTATTATCCATGATGATTGTGAGTTTTGAAAACAGATGAATTTAAAAACAAGTTTTTCAAGATCTGTTCAAGTGACCACGATGGTTCTTCCTCAAGAACCGATGATACTCAAAGCCAATGGTCCATAGAATCACAACTCTGATACCACTTGTAGGTCTCAAACGGGTTTTCGTAAGGGCAGAAGTCTAGAGAGGAGGGGTGAATAGACATCTGAAAACTTTTTGTGCAAGATCAGGTGTGATAGCAAGTTGCCTGATCAGAGTGCGTGTGAATTAGTTTGGACTGATATCCAACTTACTGATCGCCTGATGTCAGATCAGTTTGGTGTCTATCCGTTTAACTGATGTGCGGAAGCAAGTTTTAACCCGTGCGAAAAACCAGCTTTGATAAATCAGATTTATGTTTATCTGTTTTCAATTAGATGACAAAGTGTCAAGCTGATCAGATCAGTTGCTTGATGCAAAACTGATCTAGACTCAGAATATTTATGCAATATCAAATCAAGTAGTGTGTTGTAGTGTAAAGCAGGTAAACCAGATAAGCACACAAGGTTTTTATAGTGGTTCGGACAACCAGTCCTACGTCCATGCTTCCCTATCAACAGGGGCACCAACTAAACCAACTGGACTAGTTTTATGTGTTAGTCCAACACAATACAACCAACATATGTTTCAAGAGTTCTCACTCAACCAATCCCAGAAATCAGAAACTAGAAACCCTAGTCTGAAATCTAACTAAACAAACTTAACCTAACTTTGTGGGTTTGGGTATAAGATGTGTTCCAACTGGAAATTTATCATAGTATTTGGGTAGCCTATAGCTAAATGATAATATTTCTATGCTAAGAACAATGGGATGAACACTTAGAAATATTCTTCTAATTTGTGTTCTTCGTGCGGAAATTTGCTTGTGCTTGAGCTTGATGATAATTTCTGTGTCTTCACTATGAAGAGTGATCCCATATTTATAGACCTCGAAATCAAATAGCCGTTGGAGAGCAATTTGAATTTCAGGCTATTTCTGGTAGTTTGCAGGCTTGATGTGCGTGCTTCAGGAACGGCATGGCCGAAAGCATGTATGTTTGTCCTTTCTAGCCGTTTGACTATGCAGCGCCGAATCCCGCATTATCAGCTCCGTACGTACGTGTCTCGTTCTTATTGGTTAACAAGTACACTTATTCAGTGTTTGTTCTATCAACTAAGGTTGACATTCTTCTTGTCTGATTGACAACATATGATCTGGTGCAACATCAGATGACACCTGGTGTGAGCTGACCTGATCAGATAAAACTGATCAGTCTACCTGATAGAGTCTTCTGATGTAAGTTGTCTTAGCTCAACTTAGCAGACTCGACTGATGTAGGTCTTTTGGTCTTGTTCTTCTGGTAGTCATCTGATCTTCAGGTCTTCTGATTCTCCGGCTCCATGTCTTCACCTGATCATCTGACTATCTGATCTTTTGACCTTGTCTGATCTTCTGATCTTGTCTGATCTTCTGATCATGTCTTATCTGACCTGACCTATACATATTGAGTTCCCCTCAATATGTGACCTATCTTTTACACCAGCTGTCTATACAACTCAGCTGGACATCTTATCCTGATTCTAGGTCATCAGTCAGCTAATAGGTCTGACTGGTCCTATTACAATCTGTTTTGGAACTTCCATCAAAACTAATTACAAAATTCCCAACAATATGTATTGCTGTTTTCTCGCGTTGTTTGTTATAATTGTCACACCCACACGTATTCAAATTTTCTTGATGTTGTAGGAGTATGATTAAATTTATTAAATGAAAATTAACAATTCTTTGCATTGAAAACCGATGATGCTTTGATTGAATTATAAGCTTTTTATTGGTGATCTCATTAATGAACTCTTTCTCTTTTTATTTTGAAAGATAATTGACTTGTTTTTCCAAATATAAATGTATATTAATTTGTAATATGACCACATAATAAGATAATTTGTTGTTGTTAGTGGAACTTGTGTTCAACACAAAATCCTAAAATATTTATTAATTATCTTGTGTGTGTATATATAGGTATGAAGAAAAGTAGTATTGGAAGAAGATTTATGAGAAAGCAGAGGGAGGTGATTATATATGTGTTTTTCACAATAAGAGACTTATATTTTCACTTATATTTTCCTTTATTGAATTTATTATGGGTAATTAGCTAGTATCAAATTTATCAATTCAAATTGCAGGATATAATCAGCGAGGTGCCTGATGATATTCTTATAACTATAATATCTCGACTGGCATTTCATGAAGCTGTAGCAACCAACATCTTATCAACGCGATGTCGATATCTATATTCTCACATCACCACTCGCTTCAACCTCCTCTCCCTATTGAAAGAGATAAGAGATATTTATGTTGGCTCTAAAGGATAAAAATGAAAAATGGATTATTTTTGCAAAAGTACATTTACACGGTACTTCTTGGGGTTATGTCGTGAGGAATTGAGAAAAAAAAAGGGAAAAATACACTATGTTGGAAAATATGGAAAACTACTTTATGTTGGTAAAAATAGAAAAATACTTTAAGATGGCTCGCATTTTCTTCGAGTCACATAAGCAAATTCAGGCCATTAAAGAGTTCAGGGTATGCATGCCTTATTTTGAGAAAATATTCGATACTAATATAATTAGTATGTTGCTCGAGCTTGTATTTGCAAAAGAAGTTGAAATCATAAACATATTTGAATTACCACGGTGGAATTCACCATCCCATTCTTAGGCTTTGTGATTTTGTCGAAATGTCTAGTTTCAAATGGAGTGATTCAACGTCTATTTCGCTACTCGCCTATTCTTGAGAGCTTGTTCTTTCGTTGTTTGAGTTTGAGAGAAGTGGTCGATACTGGTTTTGAAGCATTTAGACATATCTTATGGTCTCGATATTGAGTACATACAAGTTTCTGAACTCCTTCGTCCTGCAAATCAAAAACGTGTCAAGGCTCACTCCTTCGAGATTCAATGGTAAATCACTCGAAGAAGCCGTGCTTAGACTGCCTGCCTTACTCGACAGACTCTCAGATGAAAATTTCACTTCTCATTGGGTATATAACCATGCCTGGTCTTTTCTTAAATACATATGCATTAACTTATAATTTGTTGATCAAAATTTGCCTTGTGTTGTTACAATTGGTATATTAAAACTTTGAGTTCCATGTTTCATCCGAGGTTGATCATGAAATACATATATGAATAAGTCTTTTGTGCACGACGGGTTGACCCATTTTTCATTGAGTTCTTATAAATTACACAAAAATGTTTGGTTAAAGGCTGATATAACAAGTACAACATTTTTAGCAAAGTATAAACTTTTATATGGTTTGAAAATAAACTAATTAATAATCCTATATGTTTTGTTTTTTCAAGTTGTTGTGGGGGATAGGCCATATGAGATGAAATTCGTAGAGAGGACTACTCCAGGATATCTTGGGCCAAAACAATTAAAGGTGTTGAGATATTCAGGAAGCCCATCAAAAGTGGAACTTGTTACTTTTATGATGGATAATTTGCATAAAACATCTGTAAAACTCACTTGGAAGTAGGAACTCCATGTACAAGTTATTTCTTTGATTAATAAGTAGAACTTTATTATTTAGTAAGCCTTGAATTTCATTCATTCTTTCTTTCTTTCTTTTAGTTTTATTCTATCTGTATATAATGTTTTTCCTAACAAAACGTTGACAAAGTAAGAAGCATGTTCATGAGATCCATTAGAAAAATATTCACGCGCTAAATAATTAAATGATTTATAAATAATTTATTAAAAAGCTTTGAATATACAATGGTTGAAGGTATGAACATCCTTATAATAGAAGAATGTACAATCTAACATTAAATGTAACAAAATGTAACAATAATTTATGAAACTTTTACAATGATCTTTACATTAAATCGATAAAAATATAATCTTGTCCTTATCTTTTTCGTAGACAAACATAATCTTCATATAACCTCATCCTTAACGACATGTAATATTCTCGATTTTTATCAAACCAACAAAAATTATATATAAAAATGAAATAAGATTGGTAATCTAAGATAAATAAGAAATCATGAAATACTCTCTCCCCCACCCCCACCCCCACCCAAAAAATAAAAATGTTTCTTTGAATTTACATTATTTCTCTCAGGATTGTAGAGATATTATATTTTTTGTAGTCGAGTAACTTGTCACGATTTTCAAATTGGTCTCGATAATTTTGACTTTTTAAATCCGGTCCTATAAGTTTGCAACGATTTTGAAATTGGTCATTTTTACATGCTATAGAAAGTCACATTCAGGTCAAGGCTCATGTGGAATATTATTTTTGTTTTCTTTTTTCTTTTATGTACTATTTGACTTTTTTTTATCAATTAAAGTTTTATTTATGTTTATTTATTCAAAATAATATAATTTAAAAATATAATTAAATTTTAAATAAATATTTTTGAAATTATATAATATGTTTATTAATCTGTAATTTTTTTATACAATATATGTTAAATTTGAAATTTTTAATATAGTTTCATAATTTTATTAATTATAATTTTGACGTAATATTTTTCATTAGTTTAATTTCATTTAGATCATTTGATTTTAGTTTTATATACTATTCTTTTATCAATTATTATTTTTGAAACTCCATTAAATTATTTTAATTTAAATAATATCGTATAAAAAATATTTATAGATTAATAAAAAATATTGTTTAATTTTAAAAATAATTATTTTATAAATTAATTATATTTTTAAATTATTAATTATTTTATTCAATTAATAAACATAAATAAGATTTTAGTTCATACAAAAAAGAAAAAAATAAAAATAAAATGTCATATAATACATAAAATAAAAAGGAAAACCAAAATAAAAATCCACATGGGTCTTGACCTGAATGAGACCTTCTATAGCAGGTAAAAAGGACCAAATTCAAAATCGTTGTAAACTTATAGAACCAGATTAAAAAAGTCACAACCATTGGGACCAATTACAAAATCATGACAAGTTACTAGCTACAAAAAATTTAATCCCTAATCATTATTATGTTTTATAGGTTATGTATATGGAGAAATTTTAAAAACTCAAAATAGGCATACTCTAATTGTATTGAGAGAAATTTTAAATTTAAAACTCATGTTTTTAAAACCCAAAACAGACATACTCTAATTGTATTGGGAGAAATCTCACATAAACTTTTTTGTATATTTGTTTATGGTTTGGAAAGTCTCTTTTGAAATTTTAAATTTCAAATCTCCGTTTACTTATCAGGATTTCGGTATAGGATTTTAAATCCTCCAAAATTCTACTCTATGTATGATACCTATAATACACATATTTTTTACATTTTTCAAACATAATTTCCAATACACTATCAATCATCTATCACACACTTTTCAATTATTATTATATATTCAACTCAATACCCCATCTCCTACTTTTATTTATTTATTATCATTACATAATCATTCAATCAATTCTATATTATTTTTTATAATATAATATTATTTTTATCATCTACTTTTTCAAAATCATACTTTATCAAATTCTACAAAATCTCCACTCTAAAATATATACAAATTACAAATACACTTTTTACTTTATACTAAATCCTTCCAAATCCCCTCTATAGGATTTCAAATCCCCTTAAAACTATAAACAAACATAACCTTATGGTATGTATGTTTCAGGATTTAAATGTGTTTGGGAAGTCATGACTTCGAAATCCTATGAATTTGAAAGTTTTGGTAAATAGTCAAAGTATGAATTTGTTTTGAGATTTTGGTAGGCTGATATTTTATTTTATGTCAAATCAGTGTTTAATAGTGATTGATATTATATTATTACTTCTTCTGTCCCGAAATTAATCGAACATTTACTATTTGCAAAAAAGTTAATGTGATAAAAGTTTATTAATATAAGTTACTTTTTGTTGAGAGTTAAATGGTAAAATAATGATATATGTTGTATATAAAAGGAGATAACATTGACTTTAGCGTGGAAAAATTAATGACATGTGGTGTAATATTGAGATAATTGGAGGGAATAATTTAAGTTGATTGATTTGTTTTATTGCCACTTTTTAGAAATGTGCAATAAAATTCAGGTTGAACTTTTATGACAAATGTTCAATTGAATTCGGCACAGAGGGAGTATATTGTACTAAAAGTGAGAAAAATTGTGATAATATTACATTGAATTTTGAAAGAATTCTGTCTCATCCAAAAGTCCGAACTTGTAGAGAAGCGAGAAATTAATTCATTTAGCTTTCCATGGGAATCAAACCCATGATTTGGGCTGAGCCAGAGGCTCTGACACCATGAAAGAATTTTGTCTCATCTAAAAGTCCAAACTTATAGAAAGATGCGAAATTAATTCGATTATTTAATTTCCCTCAACAAATTTTATAAAAAATAAATGTATAGATATATCTATAGGAGAGAATGTTGAAGTTTTATTTTTACTATAACTTGACGTGGTTCATAAAGTGTTAAGTCCGATGAACTCCAAAACAAACATATTAAAAAATAATTTATTTAATTTTATATTTTTAAATTTCGAAACAGGCAGGTTATTAATTAAAGCTAGGTCTCAGTAGATCTGACGGATCTTACGATTCATAAATAAGATTTTAAAAAGCGTGAAACTTGTTATCTTTGAAAAAAAGTACAACTTATTTACATAGAAAATTGCAACTGTTAATATGTGAACATAATTGCATGCTTCTGTTTAAAATAGTTGCATGTTTCTGTTTTATATAATTACATTCTTCTAAAATACACTATGAATGCACGGTTCATCCGGGTGCATATGAGACCCGATCATTAATTAAATTATAGAAAACCCCATGTGTTGGTCGTCGAAGTCTTTTTCCAAAAAACAAATACATTTTTAGGAGTTTTAGCCCTGCGCCCACTCGTCTCACTGTCCCACAATCAGGAGAAAGAGAGAGAGTTTAAAATACCCCCCAAAAAGAAAAAGGAAAAAAAAAAAAAGAGAAAGCGGCGCAGAGTGAAAAAAAACTTGCAGAAGAGAGACAACAATGGGAGCCATGGCTCCACCTCCTCATTGGGTTCCTGAAGACGACGTTTTGCTTAGAAACGCCGTGGAGGTACAACTCATTGAAGCACCTGTCTTTTTACGCTGATTTTCCACCCCGTTTTAGCATTTAATTCAACCCTTCCTCCCCCAAGGGGAGGGCTGCTGCTGCTTTTTTATTTCTGTGTTCAATTCTTTAACACGCGAATTAGGTTTTTATATTGATTTCGAGTTATTTAAGATGGAAGGAAAACGGCTCGTCTTTTGAACTAAAATTTAGTTATGTCTCTGTGATTTTCCTTTGAATTGGATGAATCTTTATGCTATTTCGACATACATGTTTCTAAATATCTAAAATATTGTTTAGAAGTACTTGTTAATTAGATGGTTTGACAGTTTTTTTTTCCCGGTTTGTAATGAGGGTTCAGCGAGGAAATTTCGATTTTTGGTGGTTGCATGGATATGGGAGTTTAAAAGTTTGTGTTCTTACGATTTTTTGTAGCTCATGGGAGTTCCCTAAATTTTCTATTAAAAAATCTAAAGAATAACTTCAATAAATAGGGACTTTTATATGATGGGGTGGAGATGGACTTAACATTGTGATGAGAAGAAACCTGGATTGCTTGGTTGAATATCGGTTGAATATGCATGGTTTTAAGAAAAATAACTCGATAAAAGGAAGTTTCCATTGTGATTTTCCTGTCCAATTATGGCTTCTGTGTTACTATTGAGCACGTGGTCCAACAGGTCGAAGATTCTTTTGTATAATCAAATATTTTGATAGTCTTGAATGCTTTTTAGGGTTATCTGTGGTGAACCTGGGGATCCCATTAAGAGATAAAAGGCTAGTATTATAATTGACAAAACTTTTGAGTGGTTAATTCCATAGTTGATAAGCCTAAAATTGCAGCAATCTAGCCTAACCTCAGAATGACAGGAAGTTTTGACAAAAGTAAAAAGATAAATGTTATTTTAAATGTTCGATTTATTCCATGTTGTTGCTTGGTTTTGAATCTTTGATAACTGCTTAACTTCGGTAATGATAATACTTCGTTAAAGGAAGTTAACGAGTAAATTATATCAAGGACAATGTATGCTGAGAGCCTTTGGAAAGACTGTTGCTCAGAGAATATATTTATATATAAATTGGCTTTGTACAAAGTCATTTAATTTTTTGTTCCAGTCTTGTGCTAATTTTTTTTTTCTTTTTTGACCAGGAAAGATATATATTAAAGAATGAATGTTTGGGGTATAACATATACCCTGTACAAAGAATAATTATGTACATGAATACAATTAACATTCTAGGATTTTCCTAGGAAGGTCTAGTGCCAATTAAGTATGAACATGTTAATATTTCACCACTTATGTTAAGAAAATTTTCCAAAACGAGTAAGGTATAGTTATGGTCCTGAGATATTAAATAAATGGGATGGCTGCTATAATTCTTTACCCTGCTTAGAAATTGATAACGATAAAGCGGCGCCTTAGCGGGCATCCCTGAAAAAAAACAACAAAGACCTTGATAATTTCTTAGTAACTTGCAATTTTCAAATTTTCTTGGTGAAAAAATATTAGTTAGATTCCTTTCATCTATATCCCTAAGACGATTATACTTGATAAAAATTGAATCTTGAGTAGATGAATAAATATTAAGACTTAAGAGAAGTATTTTTTATTATGCAAAATCTTTTTTTTTTATTTCAAAAATAAGGCGTAAAAAAAGCGCCGAAAAAAAGAAAATTATATAAGCAATGTTTTTTCTCTGGATGTTTGCTGCTTAGAAATTGATAAATTTGGAATGTTTTCTTCTAAAAATATAGTTAGATTCTGCTAATTAAGACACGGCTGGAATTTCTGTAATGAATACATGATAAAATCATGCAAAATCTTGCATGTTAAATAAGAAAGAATTATATAAGCAATGTTTTTCTCTGGATGTTTGCAATTAAATTTCAGAATGGACATTGTCGGACTTTAGATAAAATCTGAAATTTTCTTGAGTTACATTATCGTACCTCTCCTAACAGCCACTCATATACATACTATTTCTCTTTATTTATATTTTTCCCTTTGCACTAGTCCTCTCGCTTTCTTTCATATTTCAGACAAAAAAATAAAAAAACCTAGGTTGCTTTTTTTTGACTCTGAGACTTAAGAGTTTTGTTACCTTATTTTCCAAGTAAAAACAAACTAAGGAGTAGAAGACATTTTTATTGAGAGAGAGCATAGTGGCAGAATGCGTGCCTCGGGCCAACAGACGGCAGGCAGAGGCTCTTGCCTCAGAATAAAAGGCGCAAACCTCTTGGCCTCTAACAACTATGTTTGTTACATAATATTTTGAGCTCTCCTATTCTCAGTTCCAATCATAGTTGTAATGCATGTGGATGAGATTTACTATTACACTCTGGTGTTTCACCTTGTGTTCCATTGCACCACATGTTCACTAAATGACACCATCAAAGTAACACAGGACGCTTATTAAAGGCACCAAAATGGAATAGGGAATCCTATTCCTAAAAGGTTTCTTCTTCTCTTTCTCATGTTCTTTTTGTGTCTCCAGGCTGGTGCATCTTTGGAATATCTTGCTAAAGGTGCTGTGCAGTTTTCTCGGCGATTTACTTTTGAGGAACTTAAAGATCGGTGGCATTCTCTTCTGTACGATCCTGTTATTTCTGTAGAGGCATCAGCCCGCATGGCTGAGGTTGAGCGTTCGTCATTTCTGAATCAATGGAGACATGATAAGTTAGAATGTGGTGTAAAAGGGTTTGTATACAGTTCAGGGAAGAGAAAAGCGGAAAGTGTCCGGAAATGTTATTATTCTATGCGTAAAAGAATTTGCAATGAACCTTATATGGACATTAATATTCTTTCTAATTTTGGAGATGGCAATGAACGAGAATCTGCACATAATTTGGGTCCAGATTTTGACATGAGGCCTCATCAATTCTTTCCTGAGGGAAATACTTCTTTCTGCGTGGTTCAAAATCACGACCTTGGAGGAGAAGACGTTGTTCCTTCCTATACATATGAAGAGAATATTGCTCTCACCGAGGAGGAGGTTCCTGGATTCAACCAATCAAAGGAATCACCACTCAGTAACTTGTTTGAAGCGGCTGAGGGTTTAGTGAATGAAGGGGGGAGTCCATGTTCAGAATTTGGTGGCTTGCAATTGAGTAATTTTGACCAATTGTCGACATGGCATAATACTACTACTACTACTTCCCAGGAGATTCCGATAGACCAGCAGACTAGCACAGAAGAGTATCTAGCTGAGTTGTCTAGTAGTCTGTTTGATCTTGATCAGCCACTTTTTCTGGATAATGATGCTCTGGAGAAGTCTTATCTTGATGGTTTGAGTTCACTTTTACTGGATTCTCCCACTCACTCTGAGTTGCCTATCGCTGCTTCTCTAGGTGAGGAAGAAGCTACAGCTGAACATTTAGTTGATACAGATGGGACGTTAAATGCTGAAGCAGCAGCACCTTCTCCACTACCTGTGAAATGTTTGGGTCCAGAATACCGTAACGGAGTCATTTGCTGCACATTAAATACGGAAGACTCTGAAATTTCTAACAATGATGATGTTTTTCTTCCTTTTCGATGCCCTTCTTCCCCTACAGAGGAATTTTCAAAAGCATGTGGAGGAGGAGGAAGAGGAGGAGTGATAAAAGATTCATGTGCGTTTCCCCAAATGCAAATTGGATCATCAGATATGGGTTTAAGATATCCAACTGGAGGAGGACATCATGGAGTTAAATTTGAGCTGCCAAAAAGTAATATCGAGCATGCAGCATTCAGAAATGCAAGAAACACCGAATGTTCAGAAAATTTAAATGCAACTAATTTTGTTGTTAACAGAGGTTCCTTGGAGATTAAACATGGAAGGAATGCCGACTATATATCAGTTGGTCCTTACCCAGATAAGCATGAAATTGGTTTGGCCTGCCTCCAAAAGAATGCTACTTGCAGTAGGAGTGTAATAGCTGAAACTCATGGATCATCGAATGCTGAGTTGAGTTCCCAACAAATCGTCATGCCGAAGCCAATTGATCAACCTCTGCTGTCAGATCAGGAGGAGCTGTGGTCTGGGGATGAATTTGACGTGCCCTATTTTTCTGATGTTGAAGCAATGGTAATAATACTATAGCTCATGATTTTGTAATTTTTTGAGCTTTTGTACTTGTATTAACGCACGAATACCCCCTTCAGATACTAGATATGGATTTGAGTCCAGATGAATTTGACATATCCACCAACCCAGAAGGTATTTTTCTATTTCCTCACCTATTTTGAATGCTATTATTTAAGAGTACATTTTACGCCAAATCCTGCCAATAAAATATTATGACCTGGTACATGCACTTTGAGTTGATTTTATATTGGTTTTCTAATTGAAGAAAATTCTTAGGTAGGTCAAATAGGGGCTTCACTTAAGTTGCTTGTAGTTTTGTTGTTTTCTCCTGGTATTAAAAGTGACACTCGGTTTTTTCTTAAAACTGTGATTTTCTATAAGTACGTGTAATGTAAACATTGCAGTCCAGCAATATCAACACGAAGAAAGCAAGAGGACAATCATAAGGCTGGAGCAGGCAGCTGATGCTGTCACACAGAGAGCTATTGCTGGTCAGGGCGCATTTGCTGTTTTAAATGGCCGTTTCTCAAAATATTTTATAAAGAAACCTGAGGTATGTCCCCCCCCTCCTCCCCAATCTGCAGTTTGAAGGTCATCAATTCCAACAATATGTATCTTGTTTTCACGTCTACTGGTACTAGGTATTTTCAAGGTTGCAACTAACCTTTGATATAAGATTGGAAATTATGCTACTTAGCTGTACCACCCACCTGAAAATCAGGAGTAAATTGAAGTTGGTACTAGCATTTTGCTATGGAATTATAATGGTGCAATATTCTAGGCCATCTTATTTAGCTTTAAGTGCAGAAAAGGCGTTTATGAAATTGAAATTCGATGAAGACTATGCGTGGTTTTACAACTTTATCCTTAGAGGAAGTTGCATAATGAAATTTTCCTGCTAGTTGATGGGTGGAGGCCACCATCTCCCGTGAGACCAAGACCCCTAAACCAAACCCTTAAAAAAAATTAGAAACCCTAAAAAGTTTGTTAAAACCCCCTAGAAGAATTTTTAAAAATCCTAAATAATTAAGAGAAACTTTTTTTGGTGTCCATCTGACGAAATAACATTCTGGCTGCACACAACTTTTGATCAATCTGCAATTGTGAAAATATTAAAGGCGCGCCTCGCGGGCCTAAGGTGCAAGGGGTCAGGGATTGACGCCTCTCCATGGGTGAGGCTGGCGCTTTTTTTTTTTTAGTAAATAAAACATGTTTCTAGGTCTTATATAGTACTTACACGTTTTTTAGTAAAGAAAACTAGGATTTTACCTTCTAAAAGAAAATTACAGCGGCTCTCTTCTCATTCCCGCTCACTTCTCCTTCCCTTCTCCCACCCAACCACCCTCATGTCTGCACCAACGGACGCCGTTCGCCACCACCAGCCGTGCCCAGTGCTCCTCAGCTGCGCCCCATTTCGCCGCGCACCCCCGCCTCCCCTCCTTTTCTCTCCCCCTTAAGCTATGTTTGCTCTTTTTTTATTCTTTTTTCATACTTAGAACATTATATTATTAAAAGGAGGCATATTTACACTAGGCAGCACATTTTTAAGCACTAAGCAGCAGTTTTCTTCAAAATAAAATAAAATCTGTTTGTATATGCAATAAGCAGAATATCTGTTTATAAGCACTGAGCACTTAAGCAGCATGATAATGAAGATGATTAGGTTGCTACTTGTTTGCCTTTGATTTGGATATTTTTTGTTTACTACTCTAAGTTTGCTACTCCCTCCGTCCTATTTTTTATTGCTCATGCTAAAATGACACTGGTTTTAATGAGAGAGTTGTTTATTAATATTAAATATTAAGAGGAGTAAAGTTGCTTTTTGTTGGGGGTAATTTGGTCCTTTCTGGAGAATGAGACAAAAAGTAGATATTTTTGTGTGTAATTATCATAGTTGTTACGGGCGCAAGGCGCAACAAGGCGCAAAGCTGCGCCTTGCGCCTTGTGTCCCTGGGCCAAAAAATTGGAAAAAACAACATAAAACCTTGAAATACACATATTAGCATGTAAATAAACATTAGTTTAAAGTTCAAAAACACATAAATGACACAAATTGAGGGCATAATCTTCAATAACACATTGCAAACTCCAAAAGCACGAAGTAATAACCAATAAGTATCCAAATGGACCAAATCAAAGGCAAACAAATAGCAAACTAATCATCTTCATTGTCAAATTCATCATCAAAACCACCCTCCTCTTCATCATCATCAAATTGTGGGTTTTCCTCGTTAAACAGTTTTTCCTCCTCTTCTGGAGGTTCTAAATAGTCAAATTCAATTTCTTCATCCCTAAGTCTAAGAGAAGGGAAGAGTAGAGATTCAAAGAGAGGAGAAAGAAACTATGAAAAAGTGGCCGCTGGTTTTAAGTTTCAACTTGAAACCCTAGTTTCCTACCCTTAAAACCTTTAAAAAAATAAATAAATTATTTATTTTTTTTTTTTTTTTTTAATGGTGCGCCCGCCTAAGCCGTGTCTAGGCGAGGCAGCCAGCGCCTAGTGCGCCTGGCGTAAAGCGCGCCCGTAACAACTATGGTAATTATTAGTGGCATGATGAGTTGTAATTTAGAGATTTTTGTAAGGGGTTTGTTTGAGAGGGTAAAGTAGCTGTTTTGTCATTTATGAAATGAGAAAACTAATAAGGACATCCATTTATGGATTTTGAGCAATAAAAAACAAGACGGAGGGAGTACTTGATATCTAAGATTACGCCTTTGATTTGCGTCATTTATGTGCTTTTGAACTTCAATGTAATAGTTATTACTCCCTCCTTCCTGACTTAGATTGCTCAAATGAAAAGGGCACGGGTTTTAATAAAATAGTTGTTTATTAGTACTATTAAATAGTGTAAAGTTCCTTTTTATTGAGGTATAGAGGTCATTTCTACTTTATGGACTAGAGAGGTGTCTTTTTGTAAGGGATTATGTCGAGTGTATAATCTAGTGACAAGTAGTGTAAATAAGAGATGTTTGTAAGGGCTAATTTTGAGTGATTAAAGTTGCTTTTTTGCTATTTTAGGAAATGCGAAAACAAAATAAGGACGTCCATTTATGGAAAACGAGCAATCTTAAACAAGACGGAGGGAGTACATGCTAATATGTTCAATTTAAGTTTTAGTGTTTCTATTAATTTTAGCCATAATGCACAAAAGGCCTGTGCCTAAGGCATGAGGCGCGCCTCAAGCACTAGGCGCACCCTTGCGCCTCGGTGCGCCTTAAACAACTATGATTAAAAGAAACTTGTGATCCTTGTTGTATCGTTATGACTCTTTGCAGTTCAGTTCAATTGCTTGTTGTCCACGTGGAAAACATAATAGCTGCTTCTGTAAACAAGATGTATCATGAGCTCATAGTTGAACCAAGAAAAGGGCAAAAATGATACAATCATCAATGTTAAAGTTCAAAATTTGGCAACCGTGATTTATCCATTAAATTTCCTTCGTCATTAATGATGCCTCCTCTCATTTCCATGGCAAAATTTACTCCACAAGACCTCAACTAGGTTGATAGTTTAAGTCCACTATTAAGTCCACCAACTCCTGTTCAGTTTGGTTATTGGCAGCTCTGTAAAAACTATCAATACTGAATTACTCCTGATTATTAACATTTGATATGAGAGATACACTTGCATTTTTCTGTGATACTAAAACTATTGCATACTTGAAGATATTATATTTAGTTTAAATGTGTTATTCTTAAAAGCATATGTCTTTCAGGTTTTACTTGGTAGAGCAACAAATGATATTAAAGTCGACATTGACTTGGGAAGAGAAAAATATGGTAGTAAAATTTCTCGAAGACAGGTACGTTAACTTCTGAATTATAAACTATATTTGAGCTTCCATGTAAAATACCCTATGCTAGTTCATAATTCTGGCCAAAACTGCTATGTGAAGGTTGGGCCAAGAGTTTATTGAGATTCAGCTGTCTGTATTTGTTGTCATGAATTAGTATGCATGAGAAGTTGCAGCGAGTGTGCCAGTCGTAATATCTGAATAAAATAATCCACTCAACTATATTTAAATTGTAATTTTTGGGACCCACAAATAAGAACTGGAAGTTTCTGAATCCACAACAGTAACGTCACATAGCAGAAATTCAAGGTCCCATTGTTTTTTTTTTTTTGACGGATTCAAGGTCCCATTGTTAACAGCTAGATATACTGGCTAAAATTTTGCTTAGATGCTGAGAACATGATTTTTACACCTGATACCTGTAACTAGTGTGTATTAAATATTTGAAATATAAGAAATTGAAGAGAGATAGTGAATGCAAAGATATAACGTGGTTCAGCCATTTAGGCAGGCCTACATACACGTAAATGCCAGAAGGACTGTAGCAGTTGTAGTGATCTCTCTGATTTTCTATTACAATGATCACCTAATTATATAGATGTAAATTAGGAAAAGGACTCCAAAAAACCAGAGATATCAAAATAATCAATTATATTGCATTTGAATATAAGATTTGGGGATGGTTTTTAGAAATACATAATAGCAAATTCATTAATTATTGTTTGTATCGATGGAATTCAGAAATCCATCATTCTCCTTGTGAACTTTCTAAGACTGAGTTGATGGATTCGAAATCCACCATGAAATGAGTGGATTTGAAGTCCATTAATTTCACATATCAATCCATACACGATCCATATTATTGTTATCTTGTAATAATATCAGAAAATTTACATTTAACAATATGTTTTGTCTGCACTGGTTAGGCTATTATGAAGATGGACACAAATGGGATCTTCCATTTGAAGAACCTAGGGCAAAGTTCGATATATGTGAATGACAACAAAGTAGATACTGGAGAGAGCATCAACCTTACTTGTGGTTGTCTTATTCAGGTGCTAGATAACATCTTTAGCTTTGTTTCTTTCTTTAACATGGAGAACCGTTTTTTTGGGGATTAATACAATTCTCAATATTTTCAGGTAAAAGAATTGGCCTTCCTATTTGAAACGAATCGTAGAATTGTAAAGCAATTCGTGGATAGCGTTGGACAAGGAGGACTTTCTGGTGGATCATAAACCATACCGCATTCAGGGAGGCGCCACTTTTTACCCAAGCATTTCCTTGAAGGTGTAGCTTTTCTGATGTATAAATTAGGGAGCTCTTTTCTTTAAAAAATCTAGGATGACTACATATTTTTTCTCCTTACTAGAATGTTTTCTAACTACATCAGTTTCCCCATAACTACAGTTTTCTTTGAATTGAAAGACTACAGTTTTCTTTGAATTAATGAAAGACTACAGTTTTAGCTTGTTCTTGTGCAGAACAAAACATCCTTCATCTTCTTATTTCACCGTAGAAGAACCTGTTTGTTAAAGCATTATTTTCTCATTTGGTTTTATGCCTTGTTAGAAACATAATATCCTACTTTGAATAGTATTACCAATTACACAGTATCACGAAACTGAAGAAAACTCTGGGCCATTTTCATATATCAAAAAGAATTAAAAAAAACTTAAAATTAAAATAGAATTGACAGCAAGAATTTGTCAAACATATTTAAAAACGTGTTTTTTTTAATAGCTGTAATTTGAGGCATATAATTAAAAAGAATTAAAAAAATTTAAAATTAAAATAGAATTGACGGCAAGAATTTGTCAAACACACTTAAAAATTCAAGGTAGTGCAGTTACAACATTCGTCGGAAAACTCCAAATTAAAATAACATAATAATATTGTTTAAAATTAAATATTGTCAAAGTTATTAAGACTAAATTATTGATAAAAATATTTATGGGACAAATCTTGTCAATCAAACTCTGTATTATATCATGCAAGAATGCAAAACCGAATAAAAGGTTAACAGCCAGAAAAACACTAGCTGTGCCATTTGTAATCATTAGGGGTGAAAACGGATCGAATATTTTCCGACCGATTCAGAGTCGTATCCAGTCGGTATCGAATTCGGTATAAAAAACTAGTATCCGTGGATATGGATTCGGATACGGATAGTTGACTTCGGATTCGGAATATATAATATTCGACTGTATTCGAGTTTTCCTATATTTTATCGGATATTATCCGGATAGTAAATCCGGATATCCGGATTTTTTATTTTTTTAATTTTTTTTTAATTTTTTAAAAAAATTATTATTTTTTTATTGGGCAAAGTTAGTTGTTAGTAGTTAGTAGTTAGTACACCAAACACTCAAATACTCTACGAAATCACCAATCCACTTTATAAGTCCTATAACTTCAAATTCGTTCCCAAAGGAAATCGAACCTGGGTCTTCCATTCAAATGAGGAGCCCAGTGGCCAGGTGGGCTAAGCCCCTGATTTATATTTTATATTAATATATATAATAATATAATATTAGTACTTAATACTTATGTAGACGTTATGTTGTGATGGAGTGGTGATGGTTAAGAAGGATATAACTTTTAGTTTCATATTATTAGCAGTAGATATAATTTTTATAATTTGCATTAGAACTTCTATGAAATATTGCATAGATAGTTTTTTTTATGTGTTTCAATCACATTTTGATGATTTTCGTTTGAAATATATTATCCGATTATAATTATTCGAATCCGGCTCGGATTCGTCCGATATCCGTCCCATATCCATATACCAAATATTCCGAATTCGTATCCGAATTCAGGTTTTCCGTATCCGACTCCGAATTCGAGAAAAAAATATGGTTTAGGATACGGAATAAGCACTATCCGTCCGTATCCGATCCGTTTTCACCCCTAGTAATCATCTTATGCCTTGAGGTACTACTCCATTGGTCCCCTGACTTTTGCTCACGATTCCTAACCTATTAAAATATCATAAAATCAATGTCACTATACATAAAGTGAAGGAGTGATGTTTGTGTGTACTAATTGCACAAGGTGCAATTAGTGTAAGAGTGCCATTAAACACACCCCAAAATCCTCTAAACACACCCCAAAATTTTTAAGACAAAAATAGACATATATAGAATGACTAAGTTACCCTATATAAATATTGGGTATTATTTGTCTTTTAAGTTTTATTTATTTTAATTTTAGTCATCTGTGTTTTTCGTCACTTTGATTGGTTTAGGATTTTTTGTCCATCTACTTTTTTAAATTTTATATATGAAAACTAATTGAAATTTTCGAAAAAATTAAATTAAAATATAAAATTAATAAAATTAAAATAATCAAATAAGCAAAAATCGAAAAAAATCTGAAAAAAAATTAAATTTAAATTTAAAAATATTATAAAAATCAACGAAATCTTAGAAAATAAGTAAGTTAAGAAAATTTCAAAAATAATTAAAACTAAATAAAATATTAAAAATAAAATAAATCTCCAAAATTAATTTAATTAAAAAATTTCAGATTTTATTTAGGTTACTGATTTTTTTAATTTAAATATTTTTTAGATATAGATGTTTTTTTTAAAAAATATTTTACAGATTTTATTTAATTTTTTCAGTTTGTTTAATTTAATTTTTTTTTTTAAAATTTAGTTGACTTTTTTTAATATTTTTATTTTGTATTTAGTCTTTTTTATGATTTTGGAGATTTTTTAATTAATTTTTTAAATTTATTTATGTTTGAAAAAAATTAGTTGATTTTTTTATATTATATTTCTGAATTTATTTAAAATTCTAAGAATCTTTTTATAAAAAAATAATAAATACAAAAGAATCAAATGATTTTTTTAGGAGAAATATTCATGAGAAAATGAAAGCTAGTAAAGTGTTATTTTTTAATTTTGATAGAGAAATGATATAATAGGAAAGAAATGGGGTGTGTTTAGTAATACAATTTAATTTTTAAATTTTATTGGGGTGTGCTTAACAAATGTGGTGTGTTTAGAGGATTTTGGGGTGTGTTTAGTGACACTCTAAATGTAATTAGATTTAATTTTAATTTGGATGAATCATGCCCGTAAAAAAAAAAAAATATATAATTTGGATGAACCATGAATCCTAAATTCCAAACCCTATACCCTAAACCATGAACCCTAAATCCTAAACTATGAACTATTTGGATCGAGTGAACCATGAACCACTCGGGCCAGATTCGGGTCGAGTTGGGTTGGGTCCTGGCCGAGTAAAAATAAAAAGGACTGAAAAAAAAATGAAAAAAAAAATTCCGATTACATCAATTCTAAATTGTTGCAAATGGTGCATACAAGTATTTTCGAAAGTCAAAGAATGCACATTAGCATCTTACAAACTAAATACTCAATTTTTTATTTTTTTTTACTACCCATCAAGAAAGATGGGGGAGTCGTCTCAATGTATTGACATTTTCTTACATTTTTGGAGTATACTCAGATTGGGTGACTACCATACTTATAAGGATCTTACTATGTTTGTTTTGGGAAGTTACTTGGCTCCAATTGGATTGAGATATTTGGTTGGAGAATGTATTTAAAATAAATTAATTTATGAATTCATAAATTTTAAAATCTATAAATTTCAAATTATTTGTTTGGATTCATAGTGGATTTATGAAATGATTTATCAATTTCATTGATTTAATCATTGTTTGAAAAAATTAATTCAAAACTAGAATTTTTATTTTTATTACAATTTCTCTCTCCTCTCCCTCTTACAAATAAAATTTAAAAATAAATTTTTAATTTAAAAAAAATTAAAATCATAAAATAATAAAATTTTAAAAGAAAAATATAAAAATTATTAATAAAAAAGGAAAAACAAAAGAAAAATATTTAAAAATATATATATATATATATATTAAAATATCTTATCTACTAAAGGTGAATCACTCATATCTCTATAATACCTCTATTCAAATTCTAAGAATTCTATGAAGAGTTATTTATGGTAATTTAATATTTAAATTTTAACCATTCATTTTTTAAGAATAATCTTGAATTTTCAAATAGGTTATGAGTTTAACTTATATTTCAACCATCAATTATTTAATTTTTAACCTGACACATCTACCTATTGTAGATTAGGGTTAATACTAGCACGTATCCACACGTACTACGCGGGATTTAAAATAGTATTTATATTATTAATTTAGATTAAACACTTCAAACATTTAATTTGAAGGGAATTTAGGAAAAACACTCAACTTGTTCCTTAATCGACAGAAAAATTGGTTGGATAAAGGTTTAGTGAACACGTCAACTACTTGATCAATACTAGGCACATGTTGAACTTGAACCTCCTTCTTGAGAACCCGTTCTCTAATAAAATGGAGATCTACCTCCAAATGTTTCGTTCTAGAGTGAAAAACATGATTTGCAAATAATGAAATGGCTCTCTCATTATCAATCCCTATGATGGGAGACTTAGAACAAGATAGATGCAATTTCTTGAGGAGTGACTGTATCCAAATAAGTTCACAAGTCACAGAAGCCAACCTTTTATAATCTGCCTCAATACTTGAGCTAGAAACAATGAGTTGTTTCTCTGCTGACCAAGATATAAGATTTCCCCCACAAAATATACAATTACCAGATGTCGATCTTCTGTCATCCAAATATGTTGCTCAATCAGCGTCTACAAATGCTTCAATGTGAAGATTTTTCAGAATGGTGTAACTTAATCCATGATCTATAGTCCCTGCTAGGTACCTTAATATCCTTTTTACTGCTTTCCAATGAGTATCAAGTGGTTGTTGCATAAATTAACTTACCTTATTGAGAACATAAGATATACCAGGCCTTGAGAGTATAGCATACTCTAATCATCCAACTATACTTCTCTAAAATTGAGCATCTTGGACAGGCTGACCATCAAACTTAGAAAGATGATTTCCTGTTATCATTGGGGTACTAATACCTTTAGCATCTGCCATACCTGCTTTCTGAAGAAGATCTTGAATGCACTTCTTCTGATTGATTATCATTCTTGAGGTAGACCTTTTGGTTTCAATGCCAAGAAAGTAATTCAATTCCCTCAGGTGCTTGAGAGAAAAGAATTTATGAAATGATGAGATGACATCTTGGATCTGAGATGAACTAGAACCTGTTATGACAATGTTATCAACATAAGCCAAAACTAATATTATAACACCCTTTTGATGCTTATAATATAAAGAGTTATCAACTTGAGATACACTGAATCAAAGAGAGTTTAAAATTGAACTAAACTTAGAAGTCTGTCTAGGCTCTTAAAGCCGGTCTCAGTCAATACAAATAATTCTTCAGTTTACAGACCATTCGATCACTGTGAGCAGATTCAAAACCAGGTGGTTGGAACATGTACAAATCTGTATCTACATCTCCATTCAAGAAGACATTATCTACATCCAATGATGTAGAGGCCAAGAGTGATGCAATGTAGACATAGAATGAGTATAATGGTAACAAATTTAACATCAGTACTAAAATTATCAATAAAGTCCATAGCATGTACCTGTGTGCCCCTTTGCCACAAGCCTTGCTTTGTGCTTGGAGATGCTCTCATCTACATTTTTCTTCAATTTAAATACCCATTAACACCTTATAATAGAATGATGTTGAGGCTTTGGACATAGCTCCCATGTTCCATTCTTTAGAAAAACAGCATATTCCTTTTATGTAGCTTCTTTCCACAAAGGTTGATCCAAAGCATCTTTATATGATGACGGTTCTTCTGGAGAGGTAGTGATTCTATATATATTTGGCTTGAAGATTCCTACTCTCGATCTAATGATCATGGGGTGTTGATTAACCACATGGGGGGTGAATCTTAACCTTGAGTACCTGGAACTTCAAGAGATGCATCAAAAAAAATTTGCAAATTACCTCATTAATGGAAACATCTACAAATAATTGCCCTTGAATAGAGTGATCATGAGAATGATAATAATCAGTAGAATGAGAATGATTATGAGAATGTGATGTTTCTGGTGGAGTAAAAGTAGGAGGATCAACAACAATGAGGGGGGTATCAATGGAATTGGGAGAGGTATTAGTGACTACAGAATGATGAGGCATATGTCGAGTAGATAAAAAAGGAAAAATTGTCTCATCAAAGACAATATGCCTAGTGATGATGATCTTGTTGTTAGGCAAGAGAACATTGTACCCTTTGTAGTGAGGGTTGTATCCCAATAAAACAAAATTATCAGATTTATATTGTGACTTGTGCCTATTGTAAGGTCTAAGGTATGGAGCGCATAAACACCCAAACACCATAAGAATATCATAGTCAGGTTTCTTCTTATGAAGAACTTCAAAAGGGGATATATACTGGAGCTGCGTGGAGGGAGTTTTTTTTATGAGATGTGTTGGGATTATACTGGAAAGTATACTTTTACTTTGTATAATCAAACTGAACTTCGGTCTTATTTACTGAAATAAATTGTTTATCACCGATGCTTTAAATATCATCGAATGTTACATATATTTACTGCATAACTGTTCAATAAATAAGTACGTGTTACAGTGTAGTTAATTTAGTGATACCAGATCACAGAAGATTAAATTAACAGTCCCTTGTAACCAAAAGTACACCATTCACGACCTAGATGGAAATGAACAATCCATCATGAAAGGTTGAAGTGTAAGGCTCAGATTGACTTGTCTTGACCAAGAGATTACACTAGTGCATGTTTAGTGCACTGAATAGGACCTACAGGAGGACAAATTCTTCAGAACTGAACTAGGAAGAATTAGACCTCAGTGGTTCGTTATTTCTTAATCTTAAATCCCTTAAATAGGATCGGCGTGTGGTTAGTAATTATTGCTTTGACTTATTACGGGTAGAGAATCAACGAGATTCAATACTTTATATCTTGGGCAATATTATTGGTCACACGCGATTGCTAAGATTTATCTGAGGAGAATCGTGTGCAAAGAAATTTGTTCTGTTTATTTGCCCTTGGGAGGTTCATAAGTTTTATCATATCAAATCTTGCAAGTGGAACTAGTTTCCGGTATGGATAATAATGTTGAACCGTTCCTTTACCAAGGATAAAAGATGTTAATTAATGGAAAGCTATTTCAGTGGCTTGAATTAATTAATGGGCTAGATAATCTTAAACACGGGAAATAATAACCGGGAGCCATATTGACTGTAATATGGGTTAAGATGGATAGTGCAATATTAATTATGTAGTGGGATTAATTAATATTTATGGGCTTAAATAATATTGTGGCTCAATATTGATAATTCAAGATCCATTGGAAGGTTCAATCTTAATTCTCCTAAAGGCCCCTCAAGTAGCCCAACATAAAGTCCAATAACTGAAAAAGGTGTTTAAAAATAAAATAAATTTTGTTGCTATTTTTCCTCATTAATTTCGAAAAATATAAATAAAAGGGGAGAAAGATTTTCTTTGAATTTTGTTATGGAATGAAGATATGTATTCTTGAAATACAAGATTATCTCATTAAATTCAAGAAATCTCCCACTTGGTTATTTATATGTTATTTTAAAAAATTTTGAAAGAATAAGGGAAAGAAAGATTTTCTTGATTTTTTGAAAAGATATTATGGAAGATATGTGTTCTTGCAATACAGGTATATCTCATAAATTCAAGAAGATCCAAATCTTGGAATCTTTATCCTTATTTTTTCGAAAATAACCATAACAAGAGAAGGTGGGATTTTATGGAATATTTTAATTATTGAGAAAAGAATATAGGAGATATATTCAAGATTTCTTGGAGATCAAGAAAAGATTTTTTCCTCCCTATTCCATGACAAAAATCGGCCACCACCTATCTATAAATAGGGGATGATTTCTTCATCCCCAAGTACAATTCCATGTGCTGGAAAAATTAGTAAATCCACAAAGGTGGTGCAACAAATTTTTATTTTCCCTTTTGTAAATTGTTCGCGAGCTTCCTTCCACCGGATTGACGAGCAAGGACTAGGGAATACTTGGGAAGGCTTTTTGGTGTGTTTTTATCGACGAGACCATTGCCACTCCAAGGGGTTAGTTCACGTAAACCCGTAGCAATTCGCATCATCGTGGGATTTATGTGAAGTTGTTTATATGCATGATTTGTTGTTGAATTATTATTTGAATTAATATAGGATTAATTCATACTAGTAATAATTGTTAGAATTAAATTTGTATTTAAATATTCATCCCGAATAGATCCGTTCAATTAATTTCCCAACAACTGGTATCAGAGCCTCGGTTTTGGGCTCTGAATTTTAAATTGTAATTTAGTTCGTTTTCATTAAATTTGAAATTGGATAGTAGAATTGCTAGATCTTTTTTGCAGGTATCCAATTGTCATGGAATTTAATGTGTTTATTTGTGCATGCATATAAATTGTGGTTTTTTTTTTAATTTGATTCGTTCGAATTCGTTTTGCCTCATGAGAAAATCCACGAGTAGATTAGAATTTGTTTGATTTGATCAATGTAATAGACTAGTCTAGATCTAGATTTATTTATTTTTGTAAATAAATTGTAACCGGATCGGAAATGGAGGGGGAGATGAAGAATTAAAAGACGGGATCCGGAACCGGGCGTAGACATTGTGCGTCGACCGCGAAACGTGCCAAAGGAGGCACGCGTGCGACGTGGATGCTGGCGGGCACGCACGGGCGTGGGGCGAGGCCGTCGGGCCGAAGTCGCGGATCACCGAGGTCTTGCGCGGGCGGGCGATCAACCGAGCCAAGGTGGGCGGGCGACATTTCCGAGGCATATGCTGGCGGGCGATCAGCCGAGGCACGCGCGGGCGGGCGGACGCCGAGGCGCGGTGGGGGCGATTACCGAGGGCGCGCAAAGTGGGGTAAAGCGACGAAAAGCGACGCGGCGACGCTGGGTAAAGGCAAATGGCGGGCGCAGGCAAGGCAGATCATCCGCTTTGGCCAAACCGCCGAAGTTCTCGCCGAAATTTAGCATGCACCACTGGCGACGCGGCGAAATTATTAGGAGTATCGCGACGAAGCACCGATTGACACGGCCGGGGAGTGCAAGACGGCACCGACCATGAAGCTGGTCGATGACGTCACTAGACATGGCGAACCTTTCGAGACGAACGATGAAGGCAAAGAAGACGATTTCTCGAGATCAAGACATGACAAAAATTAACCGTGACAATTGGATATGTGTGCCCAATATGTTTAATTTTTTGTCTTGATGTTTATGCATTATTTTATGCTTATTTAAATTGTGTTTAAATTTGCGATGCATGAGAAAACGTTTTGAAAAATCCCACTTTCGAAAATTACTAAGTATGCTTAAACTATTAATTGACAATTTTATGGATAATAAAATTGAATTAATTTTGACCTCCATGATTTATTTATTTGTGAATTCTTTTGGAGAAATTCCCCCCACGGGACGGTTCAAAAGATAGCTTTCACATGAATAAATTCCAAATGGATGATTGTGGATTATTACTAGTGGCGACGATGACCCTCCCCACGAGGCTCGTTCAAAGCGAAATAATAATTCTGTATTTAATCTTGGTTATTACTTAGGTATAAAAATGATATGCATATACTTCCCCGAAGTCTCTGTCAATTTTATATTGGTCAAGTGGGAGCCAACTATTAATCTAGTTATTAAAGGTTTGTAACTGTTCTTGTTTGTAACCTGCTTGAATGTGTTTAAATAATGACCCACCCCACGTGGCTTATTTAAACTGTTTTGAGATGTTGGCTGATGCATTTTCATATTTTTGAGATTTTAATATGAAACATGTGATCGAATTTTGTGATATATTTGTGCTTATGCATATTATTATTTATTTCAGTTCATCATGTCGCAACCTTTTAATCCACTGTTCAATATACTTAAAGACAATTTGCTTACTGGTGAAAACTTCGTTGATTGGAGTCGTAAACTTACTATTGTCCTCACTGCACAAATACAACATCATTGAGTTCTTGATGTACCCACGCCTCATAAGCCTACTGAAGGATCATCAGATGCGGAAAGATACTTGTATAATATCTGGGAGCAGGCTAACGAATCTATGAAGCATATAATCTTGACTTCACTGTCTGGTGATTTGAGATACATTCATGAAGATGTTGAATCTGCTGCGGAAATTATGCAAAGTCTTGAAGAAATGTTTTTGACAAAAGACCGCATGGTCAATCAGTTTAAAAACAACGACGTGGATAGGCTAAAAATGGCTGAGGGAACACCCGTAAGGGAGCATGTTCTCAGAATAAAACGTCATTGTAACAAGCTTGCCTATCTTGGTACTAAGTATTGTGATGAGACCCAAATCGAATTTCTTTTCCTAACTCTTCCAAGGTGTTTTGATGAGTTTTACTGTAGTTTTTTTATGAGCGATCACATGTTTACTATGGACACTCTACAAGAAGCCTTGGAGAAAATAGAGAAGCATTTAGGAAAGAAAGACGAAGCATTGGTGACCAAAAGTATTTTCTCAAGATCTAGGCCAATGGAAGGCAAGACTCAAGAAAAGGGAAGTGGTCAGATCCAAAGCAAACTCATCACTAAGAAAAGTAAGAGAAAGACAGCTAGCTGGATGGGTGTCAAGAAAGTACCAAAAGAAAAATGTTTTAACTGCGGTGAAAAGGGACATTGGAGGACAACCTGTTCCAAACCCAAAGGAATGGAAAGAAAGGTAATTCTCACGCACTAGTTGTTGAAACTTGCTTAGCGGCGTATGCCTCCCATTTATGGGTGGTGGATACGGGATCCACTGATCATGTTTGTTTCACTTTACAGGGGTTCAAGCGGACGGAAACAACTTAGTGGGAGTGAGATCCTCATCACACCGGGCGATGCTACGAGAGTGGCGGTGAAGCGATGGGGAGAAGTGCACTGTCTTTTGAAGACGAGTTTTAATTTTAAGAGATGTTCTTTACGTTAAATTTTAGAAAGAATTTAATTTCGGTTTCTAAACTTTACCTTGATGGATATTCGGTTACTTTTGATAAAGTTGTTACCATTTCTCTTTATGATAAATTTTATCGTCATGGAACGTTGTCGAATAGTCTCTATACAATTAACAAAGGCACACCACTCACGAAATGCATCCTATAACACATCAATCAAGCTTTTAAAATAAAAACGTTCATCGGACGTGAAGGAGACACTTCTATGGCATCTAAGATTGGGACATATTAATCCAAAGAGGATCCAAAGGTTGGTGAAAGACGGTTCACTGGAGTTTCTCCAAGTTGAACCAATTACAACATGCGAATCATGTTTGGAGGGTAAAATGACCAAGAGGGCATTGAGCCAAGGGAATAGAGCAAAGAAGTGTTAGAAATCGTTCACACAGGGCGTATGTGGTCCAATTTCAACCAAAGCAAGAGGAGGTTATGAGTATTTCGTCACTTTAATTGATGACTACTCAAGGTACGGTTATATTTTCCTTATGAAGCATAAATCTGAGACCTTTGAGAAATTCAAAGAATTTAAGGCTCAAGCAGAGAATCATAGGGTAAAACGTATCAAGTCTCTACGATCCGATCGTGGAGGCGAGTTCCTCAGCGATGAGTTTTTGAACTACTTGTCGGATGAAGGATTGTATATCATTTAAGCGCACCGGAACCCCTCAACAAAAGCGGGGTTGCGGAGAGCGAAGAAACAGAACTCTTTTGGAAATGGTTAGATCAATGATGAGTTATCGCGGATCTTCCCAAGTCGTCGGGGGTCATGCCTTGGAAACAACGGCTTACATTTCGAACTTGGTGCCATCAAATCGGTTCCCAAAACTCCCAAAGAATTGTGGGACCGGTATGAAGCCGGTTTGAAACACATGAGAATTTGGGGGTGTCCGCCCACGTGTTGGACAAGGAAGCCGGAAAATTGGATCCTCGATCGTAATTAAGGTTGTTTATAGGATACCCGAGGGAACAAAAAGGGTGTATGTTCTATGGTCTCGAAGATCAAAAGGTGGTAATAAGCACCCACTTTAGATTTTTGGAAGAAGACTATATGAACGAAAAGAAGACCCGTAGTGAGATTACCTTAAATGAGCTAAGGGGCTAACCTCATCGCTAATTTGTCAAGATGATATACCAAACGACACACTTTCACAATCGGAACCTCGTCAGTAGTGGGAGGGTTGTGAGACGGCCGAGAGAGATTCATGGGGATAGGAGAGTCCTCGGACTTGATTCCGGACAAGGCGAATCGAGACCCATGGACATATGATGAGGCAATCCAAGACAAGGATGCAGTTTCTTGGAAAAAAGCAATGAAAGCCGAAATGGGTTCTATGGATCATAATAGAGTGTGGGAGCTAGTCGAACCACTTAATGAGGCCAAACCCATTGGTTGCAAGTGGGTATACAAGAGAAAAAGAGGACCGGACGGGAAGGTGGAAACCTTCAAGGCAAGGCTTGTGGCGAAAGGTTATACTCAGAAAGAAGGGATCGACTATGAGGAAACTTTTTCACCTGTAGCAATGCTCAAGTCCATCCGAATTCTCTTGTCGATTGCTGCGTATCTCGATTTTGAAATCTGGCAAATGGATGTCAAGACAGCTTTCCTTAACGGAAGTCTTAATGAAGAAATCTATATGCAACAACCCCAAGGCTTCATTGAAAAGGGCCAAGAACACCTAGTTTGTAAGCTCATGAAGTCCATTTACGGACTCAAACAAGCATCCAGAGCTTGGAACCAATGATTTGATCATGTTATAAAGTCTTATGGGTTTGATCAAAACGAGTTCGAAAGTTGTGTGTACAAAAAGCGTGTCGAAACTGCATTGGTATTCTTAGTACTATACGTAGACGATATTCTGCTCATCGGGAACGATGTAAAGGTGTTATCAGACGTAAGGGCATGGCTTTCAAAACAATTTGATATGAAGGACTTAGGGGAAGCCGGGCACATCCTTGGGATCAAGATCACTCGAGATCGTTAGAAAAGAATGATAGGCTTATTGCATGCTTCATACATAGACACTGTCTTGAAACGATTCAGCATGCAGGATTCCAAGAAAGGCTTCGTACCTTTCAGGCATGGAATCCATCTATCCAAGGAAATGTGCCCTAAGACACAAAAGGAGTTAGATGACATGAAAGGCATTCCTTATGCTTCGGCCGTCGGAAGCCTTATGTATGTAATGTTGTGCACGAGACCGGATATCTGCTTTGCCGTTGGCATGGTGGCAAGATATCAAAGTAACCCGAGGAAAGAACATTGGACGGCAGTTAAAAACATTCTGAAGTATCTAAAAAGAACTCGAGATATAATGTTGGTTTATCAGTCAGATAGTCTAATCCCCATCGGCTACACGGACTCGGATTTCCAATCAGACTTAGATTCCAGAAAATCTACCTCCGGTAGTGTGTTTTGCATGGGGGGAGGAGCCATGACATGGAGAAGCGTTAAGCAGAAATGCATCGCAGATTCTACCATGGAAGCCGAATATGTAGCTGCTTGCGAGGCAGCGAAAGAAGCGGTTTGGCTCAGGAACTTCCTAGTGGACTTGGATGTAGTTCCGAATTTACCGGCAAATCAATCATCATTTATTGTGACAATGCCGGAGCAGTTGCAAATTCAAGGGAACCAAGAGCCCACAAGGCCAGCAAACACATTGAAAGGAAATACCATCTTATACGAGAAATCGTTAAGAGAGGAGATATAGAGGTGGCAAAGATCGCGTCAGAAGACAACCTAGCAGATCCATTCACAAAGGGCCTGCCTCAGAATACATTCGAGAGACATGTGGAAGGAATGAGTGTCAAGACCGTTGCCAATCTCCTTTGAGTATAAGTGGGAGACATTATTAGGTTCGTGTAGGTGACATTATATGTAACGTATTAGGAACTACACGAGACATGCTGTAGTATACTTAAAAGCTGACTTTGAGTATAAGTGGGAGATTGTTGGGATTATACTGAAAAGTATGCTTTTACTTTGTATAATCAAACTGAATTTCGGTCTTATTTACTGAAATAAATTGTTTATCACTGATGCTTTAAATATCATCGAATGTTACATATATTTACTGCATAACTGTTCAATAAATAAGTACGTGTTACATTGTAGTTAATTTAGTGATACCAGATCACAGAAGATTAAATTAACAGTCCCTTGTAACCAAAAGTACACCATTCACGACCTAGATGGAAATGAACAATCCATCATGAAAGGTTGAAGTGTAAGGCTCAGATTGACTTGTCTTGACCAAGAGATTACACTAGTGGATGTTTAGTGCACTGAATAGGACCTACAGGAGGACAAATTCTTCAGAACTGAACTAGGAAGAATTAGACCTCAGTGGTTCGTTATTTCTTAATCTTCGTCCCTTAAATAGGATCGCGTGTGGTTAGTATTTATTGCTTTGACTTATTACGGGTAGAGAATCAACGAGATTCAATACTTTATATCTTGGGCAATATTATTGGTCACATGCGATTGCTAAGATTTAATACGGAGAATCGTGTGCAAGTACGCTTGTTCGATTTGCCCCCTTGGGAGGTTCATAAGTTTTATCATACCAAATCTTGCAAGTGGAACTAGTTTCCGGTATGGATAATAATGTTGAACCGTTCCTTTACCAAGGATAAAAGATGTTAATTAATGGAAAGCTATTTCAGTGGCTTGAATTAATTAATGGGCTAGATAATCTTAAACACGGGAAATAATAACCGGGAGCCATATTGACTATAATATGGGTTAAGATGGATAGTGCAATATTAATTATGTAGTGGGGTTAATTAATATTTATGGGCTTGAATAATATTGTGGCTCAATATTGATAATTCAAGATCCATTGGAAGGTTCAATCTTAATTCTCCTAAAGGCCCCTCAAGTAGCCCAACATAAAGTCCAATAACTGAAAAATGTGTTTAAAAATAAAATAAATTTTGTTGCTATTTTTCCTCATTAATTTCGAAAAATATAAATAAAAGGGGAGAAAGATTTTCTTTGAATTTTGTTATGGAATGAAGATATGTATTCTTGAAATACAAGATTATCTCATTAAATTTAAGAAATCTCCCACTTGGTTATTTATATGTTATTTTCAAAAATTTTGAAAGAATAAGGGAAAGAAAGATTTTCTTGATTTTCTTGAAAAGATATTATGGAAGATATGTATTCTTGCAATACAGGTATATCTCACAAAGTCAAGAAGATCCAAATCTTGGAATCTTTATCCTTATTTTTTCGAAAATAACCATAACAAGAGAAGGTGGGATTTTATGGAATATTTTAATTATGGAGAAAAGAATATAGGAGATATATTCAAGATTTCTTGGAGATCAAGAAAAGATTTTTTCCTCCCTATTCCATGACAAAAAATCGGCCACCACCTATCTATAAATAGGGGATGATTTCTTCATCCCCAAGTACAATTTCATGTGCTGGAAAAATTAGTAAATCCACAAAGGTGGTGCAACAAATTTTTATTTTCCCTTTTGTTAATTGTTCGCGAGCTTCCTTCCACCGGATTGACGAGCAAGGACCAGGGAATACTTGGGAAGGCTTTTTGGTGTGTTTTTATCGACGAGACCATTGCCACTCCAAGAGGTTAGTTCACGTAAACCCGTAGCAATTCCGCATGCGTAGGATTTATGTGAACTGTTTATATGCATGATTTGTTGTTGAATTATTATTTGAATTAATATAGGATTAATTCATGCTAGTAATAATTGTTAGAATTAAATTTGTATTTAAATATTCATCCCGAATAGATCCGTGCTATTAATTTCCCAACAAGATAAACAACAGAGACAAAGGCATCATCCCAGTATCTGTGAGGTACACCAGAATGAGTTAACAGGGAGAGACCTTTCTCAACTGTATGCCTATGTTTTTTCTCAATAAGGCCATTTTATTGTGGTGTGTAAGGACAAGAAATTTGATGGAAAATCCCAAGTTCAGTGAATAGAGGTGTTAGGGCTTTGAGTTTAGTTCCCCCATCACTTTGAAAAAAATTTGATCTTGGAGTTATATTAGGTTTCAACGAAGTTCTTAAAATGAATGAAAGCATCTTTTACATCAGATTTCAGTTTAAAAAGATAGAGCCATGTAAATCTTGATGCTTCATCAATGAAACTGAGATAATAAACATAACCATTGACATGTTTGATAGGTGAGGGTCCCCAAAGATTAGAATGTATCATTGAGAAAGGACCAGTAACAACAATTTCAGAATCAGTAAAGGGAAGCCCGTGGCTTTTAGCTTTCATACAAGCTAAACAAAGGGATCCTAACACATCATCTAGATAACTGATATGGCTACTATCTAAAGACTTTTTTGTGACATTAAAAGAGGCATGACCAGGCCTAGCATGCCATAGGCTGAGAGGCATCTTTCTGGAAACTTCAACACTATTGACAACAGGAGAGAAGATAACACTTAGATGATTGGAAGGGAAGTGGGCTAATATGAACTTGTACAGACCATTCTCAAGAGCTCCTTGTAGTAGGATCCTGCTGGTGGCTTGATCCTTCACAAGACAAGATGAAGGATGAAATTCAAAAAAGACTTTATTATCTTTAGCAAACTGAGAAAAAATAGCAATTTTTTTTAATGTTAGGAACATGTAATAGATTTTTAAGCAAGAAAGAATGAGAGTGAGATTCAGAAGAGGAATCAATATCAGTTAAAGTAGAAGAACCCTAATATTTAGCTCTAATGTTCAAGTTGCTCAGGTCATATGTGACATGATTGGTAGCTCCAGAGTGAAGATACCATGCATTGTCACCTAATCCATTAGATTGTTAAAAGCTTTCTAGATTAGCTGAGGGGTTGAATCCTCCATTTCCTCCATTCTGTAGCCTGTTTTGATTTTGAGTAAGTGGTGTGTAGTTAAGATCTACTCAGTAAAAACATTTTTCAACAATGTGATTATTCCTGAAACAGATTTGACACATTAAACCAGATCCTCTTCCACCCCTACCTCTCTGAGAACCACCCCTAGAGAAGCCTCAACCACCTCTATTTCCTGAGCTACTGTTTCCACCTCTATTTCCACTTCCATAACCTCCATTGTTTCCTCCTCTTCCACATCCTCCATTATTACCTCTTTCAGCAGTAAAGTTGACTGAAGGATTTGAGCCTTCAATACTGAAGCTCCCTTGAGAGGCAATAGATTCAAGACTTGACTCAAAGCTCAAAAGGAGAGAACTCACATCAGCAACACTATAGGGTCATGTTTGAAACTAACAGTAACCATATAAGGGTTATAATTGCATCCAAGACCTCCCATGATATAGAGAATATGATCTTTTTCAGTGATTATATGCCCAATTACATTTAATATATCACAACAAGAGTCTATCTTGCTCAAATATTCTCTCATATTCATTGTACCTTTTCTCAAGCTTTGAAGCTGTTGTCTGATTTGCATCACTTTAGCCCGAGATTGGCTTGCAAAACTGGCCTCCAAAGATTTTTAGATATCATTAGATATGGATATACCCACAGTATTTATCAAAACACTTTTTGTTAGAGAAGAAAGTATCCATGACATTAGGAACTGATCCTGCTATATCCATGTTGAATAATCTGGATTGATGGAGGATTCATCCTCTGCTGTCAAGCTTGGACATTTTTTTTCTCCAGTAAAGCATCCTTCAAGGCCATGGCATAGACTCCAACTGCTGCAACGATCTGCTGCTTCCATATTAAATAGTTGATTTTAGTGAGTTTTATGGATATTAATTTGGGTTCTGGAAGTTGTGCTTGAGAGGTGGGAGATAGGGAAGTAACATCACTAATTGATGCCATTAAAACAATTGAAAAGGGTATATAAATGGGAAATGGTGCAAAGACTACTAGGTATCCCCAATAGCTCTAATACCATGATAGAAATATAATGAAGCACAATAAAGCATAATGGATAATACTTTGCTTGTTTCATTCGTCATTCATATTCAATTGATAAAAGAGTGTTACAGAGGAGCTCTTTATAGAGCTAAAAACACCGACAATAGGGGACACATGTAGCAAAAATATTGGAAGACATATCCTCCAATTATGATGTGTATCAGATGTGGATGTGACCATGTAATGCATATTCTTCAATAATGTGCATATAATGATAAATAGATGAGCCTCCAAATTTAGTTGAACGAATGAACGGAGAAACATAAATGTCATTATATTTTATGAGAAGACTTTAGCAGCCTCATTAGATATAATAAAATATTTAATTATTTCCTAATTATGAAAACAAATATAAACACCTCTATTAATGAATTCATGTAGACCACATCAAAATTATTCACGATTTCTTGTTCTGACCTGTCAAACTAGCCACGCGATTCTATCCTACTTCGCTAATTAAATATTATAAGTTCCAATCTTATTAAGCAATTGGAGGCGCATTCAATGATACTATAATATTTTTTTGTCTCTATTATGCTGGATTGAGTCGGACTCCTTACTAGTGGCGAACCATTTTATGGCAGTCAAGGGCTCAATACCTTAGAGGCTCAGATCACTTTGGAAGGAGGTGGTTACTCTCAGATTGGTTATGGAAATCCGAATTACTCATATATTCCGAGAAGAAAACCATGCGGCTGACACGTTGGCAAAACAGATGGAGGCTAACACTTGGATAGGACATTGGCCCCCTTTTATTGATAAGTATTTGTACACTAATCTTAATATAGACTATTTTCGTGTGCATCACGACCCATGAGGATTACTTTCGCGCTGCGGAGTAACACCTTTTTAGAGGGGTTTTCCTTTTTCCCTTGATTAGGGGTTTTGCCCTAAGGAGAGTTATACCCTAGCAAGGTTTTTAGTGGGCCCCGACCTCTGAACCGACACGTGGTTTTATGGCTTTAGGTTATTTTTTATTTTTATAATAGTAGTTATTAGTAGTAAAAATAAGCATGCAGTTTGCAGAAATTAAAATGCATGAAATTTTGGGTTCGTGCTTTGGCTAGGTAAAAATTCTGGAGTGTGACAATATCCACTAAATATGAAAGCCGACATCTAAGCTAGGCAGTTGAATACTTAGATGAAGAGTGAAGTCACTGATGACTAAGCTAAGTTGAAGTTGTTTGAGGAGCCAAAGTCAACTGATACAAGTGGTAACTTGATCCGAGATCCAAGTATTTGCAGAATGTCAGTCAAGTCATGCGTTGAAAACTTCAAGTGCTACAAGACAGAGCCGACGACAATGGAGAGTTATCAACTGATGTTAAATCTATTAATAAACTCACCTACCAGCTGACTTGAACCAATGAGGAGTCGATAGCAAAGTATGAAACCTAATAGTTGACAAACTGATAAGTAGAAAATTGTGCATGTTTTTAGTTGTTTAGAGTGCAATTTATTGTACTCGACTGTGTTATAATTGCATGTTTTTCTACTTATGTATACTTTGATAATGAAATTATACACTTGATCTATTTATTGTATTCTTGGTGGATTTTAGGGCTCTTTTGGAGCATTCGAGTGGAGTTTGAAGGTCTAAACACTTGCAAAAGGATTATGGGCCAATTTTGTGTTGTTGCTCAGTGTGGGCCCAAATTATGAGATTGAAGGGCCAACGGGTTTTTAAACGCTCCCAGCCCATGAGGCCTTATAAAAGCGGGACCTAGGGTAGAAAAATAGGAGGGAGGCACGCACGCAGTAGCCATATAGGACAAACAATGTCTTGGGCAGAAAGAAAGAGTCTGCTACAACCGTGGAGAAGAAGAAAGGAACCCTTAGAGTTTGTTCTTGAGTTTTTCAATGTTTCTTTATTCAATTTTGATACGTTTGTTATGCCTATGGATGGCTAAGTACTTTTATTCCAATTCCAGGGATTTATGCTTTGTATTTGATGACTTCTAATTGACTCAGTAACATTTATGACACTGTTATTCTAGGATTATTTATATCATCTTCTTTAATTTCTTTCATGTTTGAATAATTAATTTGGAGTAATCACCTAGGTTACTTTATTCTTATATGTCTGTTAGTTTGTATCGTGTAATCCGTAATTGTTGTGTGTGCATGACAATTGGTAACAATTAGTAATATTTGCTAAGGTGACATGAGTTAAATTCTTTCAAATCGAGCTTGCGTATTTGAGAATTTATTTGGCCTATATCCTCATGGTTAATGCTTTTGCTGAATTAAAATAAGATTGTATCTAGTCTGTTCAGTTAGAAAGGTTCATTGAAGAGCTTATTTCAATTGGATAAAAATTAAGGGATATAACCGATAAACAGAGCTTGTTGTTTATTGAGGTCATTAATCCGGGAGTAAAGTGAAATAAATGATACACTTAATTAGGAGAGTCGACATACAAGGGACGAATGAACTGTAATTGGAATCTTTATTGATTGACTTTAGTTGTGATTATTTGTTATTTTGGTTACTTGATTTTTGTTTTAGTAGTATTTAGAAAATCAAATCTAAACTCCCCCTATTTGTTTGTTTAGTAAATCTCCATTAAATCTATTCGAGACGCACAATAATTATCCTACGTTCCCTATAGATCGACCTCATACTTACCATTACTACGAGTTAATAGAGTAGACGAAGGTATTTATTTTTGTCGCACCTCGACAATGCGGTCACAAACTGAAGATTGCAATAAAACCGCGGATTGCATATAAGAACATCCATAAAATGACAAGGACGTGACAAGAATTGTATTTACTTATTAATATAGGGGATTTAAATCAAAATGGTCCCGTAACTTTGCATCTTTATTGAAAATGTCTCGTATATATCATATGTTTTAATTTAGTCCCGTATGTTTTAAATTTGTGCCGATTTAGTCCCAAATCGCCGGAGACCGGTCAAACTACCCCAAAACGAAGTCATTTTTGTGGCGTGTGATACACGCGCCCCTAATTTTGATCGGGAAACGCTGTATCACACGCCGATTTAGTCTCAAATTAGGGGCGCGTGTATCACACGCGCCAGAAACGACGTCATTTTTGGCTGGTTTGACTGGTCTCCGGCGATTTAGGACTAAATCGGCACAAATTGAATACATACGGGACTAAATTGAAACAAGAGATATATACGGGACCTTTTCAATAAAGGTCCAAAGTTACGGGACCTTTTTTATTTAAATAATGATCATTCACAATCATGCTTCTACGTCGACTACGTACTCCCCGCTTGATGTAGGGGACAACACTATGGATGATGATGACCTTTTTGGCGAGGATTCTCTTCCCTCGGAAGACTTTGATGATGATCCCGACCCTGTTGCAATCTCCCCAACCGTTAGTACTAAATGGGGTTATATCCAATCCAGCCCCAGGTTCGAAGTGATTACAATACCCGTCACCGCAGCAAACTCAAGGCTGCCACGCAACAGGTGTTATCTGCTACGGAAGCCTCACATCGAAACTTTCATGTTCAGCCACCCTTGGGTTCGTGTGAGCTTAATCGTATTGGATCATGGGCCGACGAATGTGATTACCCACCGCCGAAGCACGACCCTTCACCTGAATATCAATGAATATTCTTGCTTGGAATCTTTACGGCCTAGGGAATGACAACACTCGCAATTCCCTCAAAAACCTTTGCCGCACTCAGACCCCCTCTTGGGTTGCCATTTACGAACCAAAAGTTCATTTATCGTCTCTTTCTCGTCAGTTCCTACACCGGTATGATTTACGCTTTCTGCATGAGAATGAGCGCTCTCCCCCTTTTCGATCCAATATTTGGGTTTTTTGTCGTACATCTATTATTCCACATGCTACTATTTTGCTCTCTACTGATTAGTTGGTTGCGATTCAGTTCATGGATAGTTCGTCACAATATGTTCTATGTTTTGTGCATGCTCATGTCTCTAATGTACGTCGTCGCATGCTTTGGGTGGATTTTCTTTCACTGCCGTCCGGCCCTCTTTGTATTATTGGTGATTTTAACGTTGTGTTGGCTACGCCCCGTCCAACGTTGGATTTTAGAGAGTTTCTCTCGACTGCTGAATGCTTCGATATTGATGCGGTTGGTTCCCGTTTTACGTGGGTTTCACGTCGGCATTAGTTGATAATGGCTAAACTCGACCGAGCGGTTGCGAATACCTTTTTTCTAGATCTATGGTCTTCTGTTACTCTGGTTGTTCTCCAGCGTTCTTGCTCTGATCATCATCCACTATGCCTATCGTTGGCCTCGGGTTCTCCTACACATGCCAAACTATTCCGCTTCTAGAAAATGTGGACGTTACATGCGGGCTTCTTGGACCTGGTTTGTAGTTCTTGGTCTCAACCTGCTTTGGGTGACCCTATTACTCGGTCGGTCTTCAAGCTGTGTCGCCTAAAGGGTCATCTTAAGACTTGGAATCGTGAGACGTTTGGGAATGTCTATGCCGATATTGATAAGGCCACTCTTGTTCTGGAGGATATTCAGTATGATATTGCTCAAAACGTGGACACTAATGCGAAATTTGAGGCGGAACTTCTAGCTTCCGTCGAGTTGAATAAATTGCTTCTTCGTCGTAACACTATGTTGGCTCAAAAGAATCGACTGCAGTGGCTTCATGATGGGGATCAGAACTCTTCATTTTTCCACCGTCTTCATAGTGTTCAGAAACCAAGAACCTTATAACGGCTCTCTTTGTTGATGGTTAGCTCTCCTTCGACTCTACTGATATTGGTAATCACATTTTATCTTTCTACACGGACCTCTTTAAGGATCCGGATCCTACTGGCCAAGACTTTTCCATTCTTGATGATATCATCCTCACTTCTGTCTCTGCTGCGGACAACTATGACCTCACTGCCATTCCGGATGATGCTGAGGTTCATGCTGCGGCTTTTGGTCTCTCTCCGGATAGTTCTCCAGGTCCGGATGGGTTCGGTGGACACTTTTTCCATACAACGTGGGCGATTGTTGGTGCCAACGTGGTTGCTGCCGCTAAATACTTCTTTCTGCATCATTTCCTTCCTTCGGGTTTTAACTCGAGCTTGGTGACATTGATTCCTAAGAAGGACGATGCGTTGGACATTTCAGATTATAGGCCTATCGTTATGGTTACTTTGGCAAGATTTTTGGGGCCCCGGCCTGTGGTTCGACATGTGGACTTATGGCTTTAGATTTTTTTTTCTTTTTTTTTTTTTCTTTTTTCTCTTTTATAGATTAGTTATTCACCTTATTATAGTATAAACCCTAGAAACTTGAAAAAAAACATATATAGCAAAAATCAAAGTGTAGAATTTTTTTCCTCTGAATCCTTTAATTTAATCCACTATGTTTGTCCAAATTAATGCAGCAACAATTATGTTCTTCCAATATTTGAAGTGCTCTTTCTTTACAAGAGAAGAACCGTGTAGAGAAAGAAGGGACAGAGAAATGGTAATAAGGGAAATGAAGGTGGAGTTATTTTCTTTATTTTGAGGGTGAAATAGAATAATCCTATTGTTGTAACCGGTCAAAGACCACCTGCCACGTGCCCATCAAACAAACACGTGGACCAATACACAAGCAAGACGACCCCTACTTCCCAGTTGTGCTTGCCAGCTCAGCGAGCATCCTCCGTGGACACCAGTTTGGATGAACACAGGTCAAAACGTGCCACATCAATTTGGACGAACACGGGCCACACCAGTTCGAACGAACACGTGCCACACTAGTTCAGACGAACACGGGCCATGCCAGTTAGGTGTTGGGGTTATACTGGAAAATATGTTTTTACTTTGTATAACCAAACTGAATTTTTGTCTTATTTACTGAAATAAAGTATTTATCACTAATGCTTTAAATATTATTGAATGTTACATATATTTACTGCATAATTGTTCAATAAACAGTACGTGTTACATTGTAGTTAATTTAGTGATACCAGATCACAGAAGATTAAATTAACAGTCTCTTGTAACCAAAAGTACACCATTCACGACCTAGATGGAAATGAACAATCCATCATGAAAGGTTGAAGTGTAAGGCTTAGATTGACTTGTCTTGACCAAGAGATTACACTAGTGCATGTTTAGTGCACTGAATAGGACCTACAGGAGGACAAATTCTTCAGAAGTGAACTAGGAAGAATTAGACCTCAGTGGTTCGTTATTTCTTAATCCTCGTCCCTTAAATAGGATCGTGTGTGGTTAGTAACTATTGCTTTGACTTATGACGGGTAGAGAATCAATGCGATTCAATACTTTATATCTTGGCTAATATTACTGGTCACATGCGATTGCTAAGATTTAATACGAAGAATCGTGTGCGAGTACACTTGTTTTATTTGCCCCCTTGGGAGGTTCATAAGATTTATCATACCAAATCTTGCAAGTGAAATTAGTTTCCAGTATAGATAATAATGTTGAACCGTTCCTTGACCAATGACAAAAGATATTAATTAAAAGAAAGTTGTTTCAGTGACTTGAATTAATTAATGGGCTGAATAATCTTAAACACGGGAAATAATAACCGGGAGCCATATTAACAGTAATATGAGTTAAGATGGATAGTGCAATATTAATTATGTAGTGGGATTAATTAATATTTATGGGCTTGAATAATATTGTGGCTCAATATTAGATATTCAAAGTCCATTAGAAGGTTCAATTTTAATTCTCCTAAAGGCCCTTCAAGTAGCCCAAAGATAAAGTCCAATAACTGAAAAATGTGTTTGAAATAAAATAAATTATTGTAGCCTAATTTTTCCTAATCTTCGAAATTAATAAATAAAAAGAGGGAGAAAGATTTTCTTTTTAATTTTGTTATGGAATGAGGATAAGTATTATTGGAACACAAGTTGATCTCATTAAATTCAAGAAATCTTCCACTTGGTTATTTGTTAAGAAAGTTTCGAAATTTTTGAATAAATAAGGAGAGGAAAGATTTTCTTGATTTTCTTGGAAAGATATTATGGAAGATATCTCATAAATTCAAGAAGATCCAAATCTTGGATTCCTACTCCTTATTAATTTCGAAATATACCATAATATTAGGAGGTGGGAGTTTTGTGGAAATAATTAATTATGGAGAAAAGAATATATGAGATATATTCAAGATATCTTGGAGATCAAGAAAAGATTTTCCCATCCTTATTCCTACACTAAAAATCGTCCAACCCCCTTATTATAAATAGGGGATGATTTTTTCATCCCCAAGTGCAATTCCATATGTTGGAAAAATTAGAAATCCACAAAGGTGGTGCAACATAAATTTATTTTTCCCTTTTGTTAAATTGTTCGCGAGTTCCTACCACCGGATTGTTGAACAAAGATAAGGGAATACTTGAGAAGGTCTTTTGGTGTGTTCGTGTGAACGAGATCTATCTTCTCAACGGTTGTCACTCCAAGAGGTTAGTTCACGTAAACCTGTAGTAATTCCGCATGCGTAGGATTTATGTGAACTGTTTATATGTATGATTTGTTGTTGAATTATTATTTAAATTAATATAGGATTAATTCATGCTATTAATAATTGTTATAATTAAATTTATATTTAAATATTCATCCCGAATAGATCCGGGCAATTAATTCCCCAACATTAGGATGAACACGACCACACCAGGGAGGATCACATTGACGTCAGCAAGGGTTTGGCCAGGACAGGACCCCTGCTCGCCCCATTGGGCGAGCACAAGAGAAGGGCCACGACAGGGCCCTGGGGATGGACACATGACCGCCAAGCATGGGGCGAACACGATATCTATCGTGGTGGTATCTAAATTGAACTTGCTCCAGTCATTTGAAGAGCCCCAAGAAGATCTGATGTGTTCCAACTTGAATCCTTAGATGGTTCATCAGCGCAGTCAAGGCTCCCAACCGCTAGCCCCGCTAGGGGCGAATACATGTACATTCATATAGGACGAGCACAACTAGACCATGAAGATGACCACGATATAACATGTGCTCACCCGCCAGGCGAGCACGAAGTGAGGCACCGGGAAACCCAACAAAGACAATGCTCGTGCTCGCCACATTGGCGAATATGGAGTAGACACCACAAGACCAGGGAGGACGTAATTGTGTTTGCCCTCATAGGGAGCACAAATTCACCCGGAGGTCCGTATAAACAACTAGCCACAAAGACAGACAACGTGATAGACACCTAGCACCTGGATGACAAGCCAGAGTCTTCAAAGGCAAGCAAAGACAGATGTCGACCAGGGGAATCCTCCGGGACACGTGTTAGTACTGTATGTAAACTTGTTAGACAAGAAAAGTACAGCACATGCTAGCCAAGGCAGCACATGCTTGTCAAATCAGTATAAATAGACCCTCAGATGTCAAATAAAGGGTGAAGAAATTCCCCACCAACACCTTTTTATTTACTTTCCAAGTCACGATCAATCTGTGCTCGTCAGAAACACACCGTGCTCGACACAAACACATTGTGTTCGACACATCACACATCTTGTTTGTTAAGTTGTAATCACATAAGCCACATCAAAATATCCACGTAAGACGACTAACAATAATTGGTGCTAGAGGAAGAGGCCCAACCGAACACACCTATCCAAACACTCCCCAAAAACAGGCATAAAAAGAAATATAATGTCTCAATCAAAGGATACTCAAACCTAGAAATTTGGACAAAGCCGATTTTGGACCCAAGAGGAGGCTCAACATCAGCCTCAAGGAAACCAAAATCTGGAGAGCATAAATCTGGAGGACATAGTAAACGACCCTGCGGCTATCACGAGGGCCATAACTTATTTGCTCAGAGCCCAGAAAGTGTGGGATGATAGGGAGTTGGCCAAACAAAAAGGCCCCGAAGAAGATGACCGACAGAAACTCTTGATAGCGAGCAGGTCAAGAAAAGGGTAGCCACAGGTAAGCAGGCCGACAAAGAACGCGGATGATTTATCTGATGAGGGATAGCCACGGGGGTCCAGGTAGTTGGCGTTTGGATGCCTAAAATTATCAACAAAGGATCATTTGGGGGTCCAGGATCCCCGAAAGGAACAACAGGCGAATAGTATATCCCACTCAGCTCCCCATGTTAGCCATCAACAAGAGAAGCGGCAAGAGCCTGAGAAATTGGTGGGGACAAAATTATCCATCCACCACCGCCTGGGAGACCAAGGGCGAGCACAGAAATGGGGACTGCCCCACCATAAGCATGACCATCAGGGTCCTCATGGTGGGACCCAGCCCCATTCTGGGTCCGTCAACTCCGTAAGATTTTAGGAGATGCAAAAAGCAATTGAGAGCCTACAGGATGATCTGGCCGCCACCAAAGGATTGCCGCGAGCAAGGCCCTATGCCGTGCTCACCATTATCCCTGACGATCATGTCAGCCGAAATACAGGAGAAGGTGGCAAAAAAAATCCACCCATCCCTATGTTCGATGCGGAGTTCGAGCCACATGTTCATCTCAACAAATATTCAGACTTCATGATCGCCATGGGCGCCACCGATGCGACACAGTGCCGATCTTTTCCCATGACTTTGGGCGATCAGGCATATAAGTGGTTCTCAACTCTGCCCGCCGCCTCCATCACGTCTTTCACTCAACTAGGACACAAATTCTTGTCCCATTTTTCATCCATGTGTGCTCGCCAAGCCCCAAAACAAAGGCTAACACATTTTTTTCCAAATGAAAGGCGAGCCAGACGGGCGTACGTGGAAAGGTTTGATAAGTGTTTGTATGACGGGGCCCCCATGGAAGAAGATGCCAAGATCCTCATGGTGGTTGGGGGCATCACTCTCAATACAGACATGTGGAAGGCCATGCACAAGGATTGACCGAACACGTATGCTGAATTCCACGAGCGGGTGGCGAAAATAATAACCATGCAGGAGTTGCTCGCCCAATCTCGGGCCGGGCATGAAGGGGTGACCAAAAAGGTGTTCGCCAATAAAAAACTATCCAATGAATGGGAGTACAAGGCCCCGGGCTCCTTTAAGCCTTTTGACAAAGGAGTCGAAGCACACGCCCTTGAAGGTGTGCTCGCCGTCTCACCTGAGATGTTGTATAATCAAACCAAGGACTGAGACATATTGCCAAAACCCGGCGACTAGTCAATGATAAGGACCAGCTCAATGCTTCCAAATTCTGCTCGTACCACAACACCAACGAGTGCCGCGATCTACTCCGACAACTTTGGAAATTATACGAGGAGAACAGATTGTGGGAATTCATTGAGCCCCCGGCGAAACGAACAACTCCGGACGAATAGTAAAGAAAATGCCGGGGGGAAGAAAATTCCGACAGTGATGAGGAGTTTCGTAAACAGTTAGGTCTATCGAAAAAATGGAGCCCCGACGACAGATAAAGGCAAAGCGGGACAAGATATCAACATGGTTCGCCCGAACTATGGGCTGGTAGGGGGTTGCCATCAAGAGACTGTTGGAATTTATTGGCACGTAGACACGTAATACATGCGCAGCGGAAATAAACATAAAGAGAAACCTTACACTAAAGAGAAACCTAACACGTAAATCATACGCATATTTCTCTACTATGGTATCCACGTAATCCCCATTCACGGACTTGCACAGATTTGCCAGCGTTGAATCTGAGATGGAATTTGCTAGGAAAATTCCTATTCTAGATTTTATGGAGAAAATTGAATTAACGTTATTTGTGAATTCCCAAGAGCTCATCTATATAGGGAGAGACCCAACTTAAATCTTAAGCTAACTTGATTAGGAAATAAAATCCGTATTCTTATAAAGTAAAACTCTTAGATTTATTTTTCATATATAAAATCTCTACGGATTTAATTCCCATGTATATCAAATCTCTACGGATTTGATTCCATATATATTAAATCCTATAATAATATTCCATATATTATTATTGGGAATCCTATTTAATTAAATCTAATTTAATTAAACATTAATAATAATTAATTCCAAATTAATCTATTATTAATTAATTCTCCATAAATTAAATATTAAATCCAATTTAACATTTAATCAACCAACTATAATCCGTAAAAGGGAACTACTCGTTGTGTGTATTCAAATAACTTAATCATATTATCTCTAATCACTAATTGATCATGTATGTCACACTTAGCCACAAAGTCTAAGTTGACGTGCATCGGCCGATGACTTTGATCCAATTATGATGAGAAGACGAATATTCTCTCTAAATTCACATTGAGGAATGAATCCTATTCTTGGCTCAACTACTAATCACATGCACTTCGTGATGAACTCAATCTAAGCTGTATCTACCCATGGAAGGGTGCAAGAGTTGGTCATGGTCAAAGTTCATCACTCCACACATGTCATGCGTATTGCCCTAAAGTCAAAGGAGTATCGCATCGCTCCCACTAACCGAGGCACCCGTAGACACATATAGTGGAAATACATCAAACGGTTTCTCGGATGGGTATACCAATTCCCTCTAACGTATTTGTGCATCCATCATGAGATACCTACTATCTCGTAGTAAGTGAGATCTCAATACATTCTCTAAGAGTATGATGCAGATCGCACACCAATCTCAATTGCATCATCAATATCCCATTCTTGATGATCCTTGATCGAGGCTATTTGAGAATCATGCTTAAGTCATCTGAGTTCTCACAACCTCAATGACAACAATGACTCATGGGAACACTTGTATGAATAAATGCAAACAATCAAACATAATATTCAAACAAGTGTATTGCCATACATTAGTATTAAGTGAACTACAATATTAAATCAAACTGAATATCATCGAGTATTATGTCCTTACAATAGATTGTCTCTAGGACACTAACACTAACAATCTCCCATTTGGACTAGAGTCAATCACCTACATGTCTAACCCCTAGACCATCAAATGTCTAGTGTGTACATGAACACTCAGTGTTTTGGTGAAATGATCTTCCAAATTAAATATGTGGGAATACATTTTAATTATATTTCTCCTATCGTTATGATCTCTCAGATCAAATGATAAATTTGGGTACATGCTTACTTCTGTTTATTGATCTCGGTTCCTTTGCTTGTGCAATCGCACCAGTGTTGTCTCAATACAACTTTATTAGACAACTGGCACTTGGAACTACACCTAGTTCTCTTAAGAACTATAAAATCCAAACATCCTCCTTGAGGCCACTAATACAACAATGTACTCAACTTCGGTTGTTGAATCTGCGGTCGACTTGCTTGGAACTATTCCAACTGACCGCCTCATCATTGAGAGTGAAACGTAACCTGACTGTGATTTGTAATCATCACAGTCGGATTGGAAACTTGTGTCATCTTAACCAGTCACTACTAGTTCTGACTATCCACCGTAGACAAGGAAACATTCTTTAGTTCATCTAAGATACTTCAGAATGGTCTTGACAACAATCCAGTGAGACTCACCCGGATTCTGTTGGTATCTACCAATGATGTTGATAGCGTAGGCCACGTTTGGCCTAGTGCAAGTCATGGCGTACATGATTGACCCAATTGCATATGCATACGAGACATCTTTCATGTGCTTGATATCAACTTCAATAAAAGGACAATCCTTCTTTGATAGCTTTATCCCATGATTTGCCGATAGAGATCCTCTCTTAGAGTTCTCCATCGCAAAACGCTTCAACACCTTATCTACATAGGTGGACTGTGACAGCCCCAACATCCTCTTGGATCTATCCATGTGGATCATGATCCCTAGGATGTAGCAGGCTTCACCAAGACCTTTCATCATGAAGGTCTTTAACAACAAATCTTTAATGGACTGCATTAACGAGATATTGTTTCCCAAAATTAATATGTCGTCGACATATATGATTATGAAGACAATATTCTTCCCGCCGTGTTTACGATAAAAGCAAGGATCTTCCGAGTCAAAAGGCTTTGATAGCTTCCTCAAATTGGATATTCCAACTCCTAGAAGCTTGTTTTAATCCATAGATGGATCTCTTTAGCTTGCATACTAGATTAGAATTCGGCTTAGATATAAAATCTTCCGGTTGAGTCATAAACATTTCTTTATCAATGTTGCCATTGAGGAAGCTGTTTTGACGTCCATCTGCCAAATCTCATAATCATAGTGTGCTGCTATCGCGAGTAAAATTCGAATGGACTTGATCTTTGCAACTAGTGAGAAGGTCTCATCATAGTCAATGCCTTTGCGTTGACTATAACCCTTCACCATCAACCTAACTTTGTAGGTTTGTACTTTGCCATTTGCATCAGTCTTAAGCTTGATGACTCAATCGCAACATATGGGTCTAACCCCTTTAGGAAACTTAAACGAGTCCCATACTTGATTGATGTACATCGAGTCCATCTTGGATTTCATGGCTTCATGCCACTTCCCTGAATCAATATCTGATATTGCTTCATAATAAGTATTAGGATCGTCCTTTTCCAGTATGTCCATATTATCGAGTTCCTCCAAGAGGTAACCATATCTAATGGGTGGATTACGATTCCTAATTGACTTACGGAGCTATGGTTGTGCAGGCTGTACATTCTGATTGTGAAAATTTTGTGGTGCATCGATTTCATCAATGTCCGGAGATTCCTCAAGAGCTACACTTTCAGATGCCTCTTGGGCGGGAGTTTGAACTATGCTATTCTCATTCAGCCCACTTGGAGGTTCTTGCATTGGTAAGCATACTCCAATTACGCTCCCACTGGCTGAAAGACAATCACCTAGTGAAAGACTCCCACCGTAAAAGTTGCTGAATGCTCCCACTGAATCCTTGTCATGTTGCTTTCACAAGATATCAGTCTCTTTGTTAATTTGTGGTTTTTAAATTTCTTCAAGTTCTATCAGCTTACGACCTTGTTCCTAAAAGACACAGTCTTCTTCGAGGAACTTGGTCTGCCTAGAAACAATCATTGATTGTTTCTCAGGTAGATAGAAGTAATATCCTCTAGTTTCCTTAGGATATCCCACAAAATAACCCTTTTCACCTATGGAGTCCAACTTGTCGGTAAGCGTTCCTTTTACAATCACGGGGCAACCCCATGTTTGATATGTGTAAAAGTTGGCTTCTTGCCACACCATAGTTCATATGGTGTATGCTCAACCGATATAGATGGAATCCTATTCAGAATGTAGATTGAGGTTTGTAACACATATTCCCATAAGAATATCGGAAGAGAGGAAAAGCTCATCATGGACCTCACCATGTCTAACAAGGTTTGGTTTCTCCTCTCGGACACACCATTCATCTGAGGTGTTTCGGGAGGAGTCCATTGTAACTGGATTCCATGTAACTTCAAGTAATCAATGAATTCATGGCTAAGGTATTCACCTCCTCGATCTGATCGAAGAGTCTTGATACTCTTACCAAGTTACTTCCTTACTTCAACCTTAAACTCTTTGAATTTCTCAAAAGATTCGAATTTGTGTTTCATAAGATACACGTATCCGTATCTTGAGAAATCATTAGTAAAAGTGATGAAGTATCCGAAGTGACCCCTAGCTAGAGTGGGCGATGGTCCACATACATTGTTGTGGATCAGCTCTAGAACTTCTTTGGCACGCACCCCTTTCCCCAAAAAAGGTTTGTTGATCATCTTGCCCTTGAGACAAGGTTCACAATCTCCATAAGACTCAAAGTCAATGGGGTTATGTAGTCTAACTTTCTTAACCTTGCAATTCCTTTCTCGTTTACATGATCAGGTCTACAATGCCACAAGTAAGTCGGGTTTTCATGACTACTAAGTTTGAGTATTTTATTTTGTATATTAAGAGCATTATATCCTCAATGCAACAAGTATAAACCATTCACCACAGGGGCATTCCCATAAACCACACCATTCAACGTGAAATAACAATTATTATCACTAAAATGGAAGGGATAACCCTCAATGTCTAACATAGGAATGAAAATAATGTTGCGAGTAATGGGAAGAACGAAATGACAATCATTAAGTTTTAATCTAAAACCAAAGGGTAAGTCTAACACATAAGTCCCACACGTTCAGTAGCAACTCTTGCTCCATTTTCACGTGTAAGACAACTTCACCCGCCCTAACTGCCCTAAGACACATGAGCCCCTTCACATTTGTAAAAATGTAAGAGCCATATCCGGTATATAATACCAAGAAGTTAGCTATATTAGTGGACATGTTTATCTTAATAACAAACATACATGTTCTAGTGCTAGAAGCACCCAGTGCATTCTTTCCAGCAACCAGAACCTTACAGTCCTCCTTCCAGTGTCCTCTAATGCTTACAGTAGAGGTACACATCCTTATTTACCCACCCCTTTTCCTTTTGAACACCATCTTAGTGATAGTGAACTCAAAAGTCTTGAGCACGTTGTGAAGTTCTGGAATGGTCGCATTCGTCTTATTCATATTTTAGTTCATAATGAAGCTGAAATATGAATCCGGGAGCGACTGGAGGATAGCATAAATGAAAACGTTGGCCCTTTAGCTCAATGCCTAAATTACCAAGTTTCTCAATCATGCCTATCATCATTAGCACATGAGGTGAAATCTTCCCTTCTTTAACTAACCGACATCTGAACAGATCTCTCATCACTTCATAAATCTCGAATGAGATTGAGAATCAAAGAGATCATTCAGATGCTTGAGCATATGAATGAGATCCATTTTCTCATGTTGCCTATGCAATTTGGGAGTCATGCCGAGCAACATCACACACTGAGCCTGGGAAGCATCCTTTTGATGCTTCTTCTGAGCTACTACGTCAAACGTGGCTGCCTCAGGGTACCAGCTGCAGGGGTAACCGGGATTGGCGTGTCCAACACGTACTCAATCTTTTCTTGCCTTAGCACCAAACACATGTTTCGGTGCCAGTTCAGAAATTTTGGCCTAGCCAATTTTGTTTGTTTCCAAAACACATCACAATAACAGTTATACATTTCAACTAACCAAGAGAAATAAAATAAAACGGGAATTAAACACATAATTCCTATGATCAATATTCAGCAATCAAAATAAACATGGCCTTTCTTTTGTTTTTATTCTGTCTCCATTATTTTCACATACTTAACGACCTCATCGGAAAAGTACGAATTTATATCAAATATAAATTATAATGGACTAGGATCCACATTACTACTATCATAGTCCCAGCGAGGGCTGATCATTATAATAGCATAACCGGTAGGTCTCCAAACCAATTGCAAAAACTGCAATTCCTAGTTTGTCGAACCTAGTTCGACTGATATCCCTTACCCTTTGTTCCCCGCGAAGGCTAGCGAAACAAAGTTAAGTTGGTTTACAACCATCAAGCAGCGACATTACATGTCCCTATAAAAGTCCCGTTAGATGTAGATCCGAGCAAAAGACGAGGGTCTTTAAGTAATCATTGGAACGAAATCTCCGGTTTACTTTTAATTTTGATGGAAGACATCTTATCAAATTAATGAGAAAACTATATTTTAGTGAGGAACATTTTAAGGCGGGATATTAATTGATTAATCGAGATCCAACATTTTAATCTATATCACATTTGAGCAATTATTGGGTGCCGCCTACCCAAACATGATTTACACGAACTAACATTTATATGGGCGCCGTCTACCCAAACAATAATACGGTCCGACAAATATTGGGTGCCGCCTATCCAAATAATTATAATTCGGACGTAAAATGTGTTAACAAAATATAAAAAATATTAACCAAGTGAGAATTAATAAATCATTTAATCCTTTTAAACCATAATTTCAAAATCCAATTTTAAAATTAGGTCAAATTCATTATAAATATTTTAACTTTAAGTAATCCAATTAATTAAGTCCGCCATTAGTCAAACTAATGCGTTTCTTTAAAAAAAACTCAAATTTTATTAATAATAACAAATTAAATTTAATTTAATTTTAATTAATAAATACAGGGGCTTAGGTGCAATTTTCAAAATTGCTTCAGAAGGGCCTGATGAAAATCAAATTTTCAATCCAGCTCTTCCTGCATCACCGCCCAATTTCAACAACCATTCTGTAAATCGGGACAACCAAATTTCCATAACCCAAACACCAAACCAGTTGTTCATCATCAATAATTCATAGTCAAACGAAGAACATGAATCAAGCAGGAAACAACCAAGTAAACAACGACGAACATATGCATAAAAATATTGAAACCAAGGTGGTTGAGAGACGAATCCCCGCCGCGTGAACGCTACGCGACCTGAACCGCACCCCGAAATTCCAAAATCGTGCATCATGTCTGCGCGTGGATGAGAACCGCCACCGCAATACTCCGGCGCGGGTGATTTCACTTCACCGCTCTAAGCAGCTTGGCGAATCGCCTCCGCGACAAAAAAAACCCATGCGATGAATCGCTCAAAGCGACGGTTCAGTGGTTGAAAAAACTCCACCGTCGCTGCAACTCTTTGATGTGAATCGATTTTGCCGAAGATGACGACGTGAATCGCCGTCGCTCGCGAACCAGAGACGCGCCTTGGAGTCGCACTCGAGTAGTAGATCAAAAAATGCAGCGCCATCATCACCGACTTGAGAGTCCTCGCGAAGCGTCGCAAGACACGGTGGTGAACCGCCGTCTCGAGAGACGTGGCGCAGGTCTCCTCCGAAAGTGAAGCGGCGCGCGACGATGATGGTGATTAGGGTTTTAAAAACCCAATTTTGAGATCCAGCATGGAAGATGGAGCCAAAAGGGGAAAAACAATATTTGAGCAATTAACAATTAAAAACAACCAAACACACTATCACATCCCCACATCAATAACATATTGGTGCAGTCATTAACAAAATCGACCGTACCGATTAATTTTATAAATCAAATAATTATGCAATTAATCAAGAGCATGAAGCTCTGATACCACTGTTGGAATTTATAGGTACGTAAACACGTAATACATGCGCAGCGGAAATAAACATTTCACCAATAACGAACACGTAATTGCATAATTGAATACGTATAAACATAAAGAGAAACTTTACAGTAAATCGTATGCATGTTTCTCTACTATGGTGACCACGTAATCCCCATTCACGGACTTGCACAGATTTGCCAGCGTTGAATCTGAGACAGAATTTGCTAGGAAAATTTCTATTCTAGATTTTATGGAGAAAATTGAATTAACGTTGTTTGTGAATTCCCAAGAGCTCATATATATAGGGAGAGACCCAACTTAAATCTTAAGCTAACCAGATTAGGAAATAAAATTCCTAATCTTATAAAGTAAATCTCTTAGATTTATTTTCCATATATAAAATCTCTACAGATTTAATTCCCATGTATATCAAATCTCTACGGATTTGATTCCATATATATTAAATCCTATAATAATATTCCATATATTATTATTGGGAATCTTATTTAATTAAATCCAATTTAATTAAACATTAATAATAATTAATTCCAAATTAATCTATTATTAATTGATTCTTCATAAATTAAATATTAAGTCCAATTTAACATTTAATCAACCAACTATAATCCGTAAAATATAACTACTTGTTGTGTGACCCATAGGCCCTCATATATCGAGCGATTAGTCAAACTAACAGTCTTAATTGAACCCTAGATAATAAATCAGACATTCTCAATATATGTGGTACGTTGCGAGAAACGTGCAACTACCTGTAACTGAAACATGGGCTATTACGATTTCCTCCTTTCATTCGCGAATACTCGATTAAGTCTTGAACATGATGAAGTGTCTATTCAAATAACTTAATCATATTATCTCTAATCACTAATTGATCATGTATGTCACACTTAGCCACAAAGTCTAAGTTGACGTGCATCGGCCGATGACTTTGATCCAATTATGAGGAGAAGACGAGTATTCTCTCTAAATCCACATTGAGGAATGAATCATATTCTTGGCTCAACTACCACACACATGCACTTCGTGATGAACCCAATCCAACCCGTATCTACCCATGGAAGGGTGCAAACGTTGGCCATGGTCAAAGTTCATCACTCCACACATGTCGTGCGTATTGACCTCAAGTCAAAGGAGTATCGCATCGCTCCCACTAACCGAGACACCCATAGACACATATAGTGGAAATACATCAAACGGTTTCTCGGATGGGTATATCAATACCCTCTAAGGTAGTTGTGCATCCATCATGAGATACCTAGTATCTAGTAGTAAGTGAGATCTTGCTACACTCTCTAAGAGTATGATGCAGACCGCACACCAATCTCCATTGCATCATCAATATCCCAGTCTTGATGATCCTTGATCGGGGCTATTTGAGAATCATGCTTAAGTCATCTGAGTTCTCAAAACCTCAATGACAACAATGACTCATGGGAACACTTGTATGAATAAATGTAAACAATCAAACATAATATTCAAACAAGTGTATTGCCATACATTAATATTAAGTGAACTATAATATTAAATCAAACTGAATATCATCGAGTATTATGTCCTTATAATAGATTGTCTCTACGACACTAACACTAACAGAGACCACTCACAAAGCGCATTTAAAAAAAATTAAAAATGCGCTTATGTAGAGTGTTCACCAAAGATTATCTTAAGCACCTCGGCGAACAAAACACCATCCTACCAACTCACTTTTCCTGATGATGGCCTTGATGGTATCTGTTGGTCCCGGTGTAAACGAATCTCACACGTGTATTGGGGGGGGGGAATACACGTGTTCAGTGATTTTTAAAACATTTTTTCTTCACTGAGATCAGATGGGTCATGATGTCCTGAGAATTTTGCCCTGAGAAGCACAAATCGCCCTGAGTCAAAGTCTACTGAGACAATGATCCTGAGCAGCTTTCAGAAGCTTAAGATTAGCCCAACTTATCCTGAGTTTTATCAGAGATCCTGAGAAGCTTGGATCAGATAATTATCTTACTGAATACTCAGTAGAGTTAGTTCAGTTTGATAACTATATGTTCTAGCTTATCCAGATTGCGGAATGGTTGGGCCTAAGTTTAGACTCGTTTTAACTTGCTGAAAATCTTATTCCTTTAATAAAACAGTGGTTAAGGCTGTGATCAATTTGATGCAAGTTCAGTGGATTGGTTCCAACTGAATATTAGTAAAGTATACTTTCAGTGAAAATATGCAACAGATAAAATGCAAAACAAAAAGCAAACAACACAACAATTATAGTGGTTCAGAGACTCAAGCTCCTACGTCCACTTTCTCTGATATTCAGATTCCTTTACACACTTCTCCAATAGCTTTCAGGCTAACTCACTGCAGCTTACTAACTTTTCTACTTTGAGTTTTCTGGCTGACTCACTGCAACTTACTAACTCAACACACACAAGTTTTCAGACTACCACAAGTAGCTTACTAACTTCTCCTCTAGAGCTTTCTGCCTGAACTCAACTGCAGCTTACTCACTCTTTACAACTCTAACCAACAATTTACACACACTCAAACTACCTTATCAAAGGGTTTGGGTTTGGATTGGTTTCCAACTAGGGTGAGATATCCTTTACAATAAGAACAAATGCAAAGGCTAGGATATCTCTACTAAGCTTTGGATATATCTATCAAATCTAGGCTTAGTGTAATTAGCTCTCTTCAATGTGAAACACTTGGGAAATTCTAGGTTTTTTCGAGTGCTTCAATTTGCAAGAATACGAATGAGTTCTGGAATTGCTTTGATTTCTCGTAACCTCTCAATGGTGAAGTTCACTGGTATTTATAGACAACTTCTCCAAGGTCACTCTTTGAAAAACTATCCGTTGGAAAGATAGCATCAAGAGTTTCCTCTTCTGGTTATTGATGAACGACTATTTTGTGGTTTGAACACACCCTTGCATGTTTTAGAAAATATGCAGCCATGTAGCCAATCACCAATTTCTGCAGTCTGGAACATAGTACTACTGACAAAGTTCAATGTCCTGTCGCTTTCAGTGTTAGTAAGGTACAATTTTGTCTTTCTCTAATTGGTTCTTCTCTTCAGTGAATGTAGACAAACAAAATGGCTCTTTTAGGTCAATCTCTCTGAATAAGATAACCTTAAACAACACTTAGTTTTAGTTCCTTTTGTCTGCACTTTAAATATTTTGGGCAACATTTATTCTTTATAAATGTGTGTCTTCTCAGTTTTGTATGTACTCAGATAGATATTCTTGGTCCTTACGAACATTGGTATACCGAGTCTTGAAGAACTCTTGAGTCTTGATAACACCGAAGTCTTGATAACTAACCGAGTCTTGATTCTTCAATATCTTCCGAGTTTTCGATTTTCAAGATCTTCGAGTCTTGATTCTTGAGATCTTGAGTCTTGATTCTTCAAGATATCTTGAGTCTTGATTCTTCAATATTTTTCGAGTCTTGAAGATCAAAACTTGATTAATATCTGCTGACTATACATTGTGCAGATATCTTCCTTAACTATTCTATACTGAAACCTGACCCAGACTATCAAGATTATCCTGAACATGTCATACTCAGGGGTTTTGGGATCTAATCAAAATCTTTATTAAATTCATCTCCCAACAATTTCCCCCTTTTTGATGATGCCAAAACCATCTTGTTACATTTGAGAAAATCTAACCTATACTCAGGTTTCAATTGTCTATTATAATCCAAAATGGTATATCTCCAACAATTTCAAACCAAAAAAAATGGCATATCAAATAATTAAAGACATTGTAAAAAGATAACGAGATATTATCTTTGAGCATAAAAAGATAAACTTTTCATTGATAATAGATGAGAATTACAGATTACAATGAAAAATTCAAAACAGAAGACAAACACATAGAATCAAAAGTCTTCAATCTTCTTCCACTTCATCATCAGGGACTTCAAGTTTGAACATCCCATAGTATCTCTTCTTCAACTCATCTCTCTTCTTGATAATCTCTGGGTGACTCCCTGTCAGTCCCAACTGAGCAACATACTCGGCAACTTCTTTGGAAATCACAGCTTCATCAGCCAGGTTCATCCATTTCTATAAGTATTCAGGATAAAAGGTCAGCAGATATTCTAGAAAGGCTTCATTGCGGTCAGGGCATCCTCCTCTCCATTCTTGCAGAATATCATGATTGAACCAGAGGGTTCTCTTGACTTCCTCCCAAGCATCATTGATCTGGATTGGCATCCATTTATCAATGTGTGGTCATTTCTGCACTCTAGTCTATCTTTTGGACTTGCCCCATCTTTTTCCCATGAAATTTTTGAAGCCTCCTCTCCTGTTCTGCTCTTCTTCCCTCTTTTTCCTGGTCAGCTCTGCTCCTGATACATACATGGCTTGTATTTTCTCTTTCTCAGCACGTAGAGCAATGAGCTTATTATGCCAGTCAAAGTCCTTGATTTGAGTACTTGAGTCATAGGTTCCAAAACCTTCTTGAAGTAGTTTCTCAGATTCGGTTTTTATCTCTTTCTGAGTTTCGAACTCTTCAGGTTCAGAGAAATCAACAATCAGTCTTCTCTAAATTGGTTTGGCGGAGACTTTCTTCTTCTTTCTTTCAGCTTCCATGAATGCCACTGACTTTCTTTTCTCAGCTCTCTTTGGGTCAAGCTGTCTCAACCACAACATGTGCTTCAGCTGTCAGACTTGTTTCAGCATGTCTCCTCTCTGATCTTCTCAAAATCATTGCTTCCTTAGATGTCTGGCTATCTGTCTGAAAGAACTCAGTATCCTTAAGCTCAACTGACTTCAACTTTTCAGTTGCCTCGATTTCTTGTAGAGTCTTCAGAACATGCTTAGCTTTAAGTTCCTGCTGAGCTTTCTTCTCAAGGGTTTTCTTCAAATGTTCATCTAACTTACCCTTTGTTGAGTGAGAAGTCCTTTCCCCCTTTTTGTCATCATATATAGGAAGAATCTAGGAAAGAGTAGCATCCATATGGAATTGTTCCTTGTTAATGGATCTTATCTCTCCTGCCAATATATCCAGCTCATCATCCATACGTCTAAGGACATTCTTGCCAACTGATACTTCTTCAGAAAGTGGAGCAAACTGTTGGGCAAGAACTCCATGCATCAATTCAGTCATCTTGGTCATAAGTAATGAACTCATGTCCTCAACAGCTAACTTGATCATTTCCTCATTTTTCTCAGTCAACTTCTTCTCCATATAGGTTGTCCTCTCATTGTACTTAGCAGTAAGCTCTTCAGACATTTTCCTGGACATATCTCCCATCTTAGTATTTAGATCAGATAACTTTGTAGTCACTTCCCCGTGAACTGCTTGTACTTCAGTAGATGTGCTCAGCTTAGTCATGTTTTGAGTTTGTTCAAGCATAGCAGCATCCATCTTCTTTGATTGATCAACCATCATCATCTCCATCTGTGTCAATTTGGCTGTCAATGGCTCAACATTCTTCAATTCATCCAAGATTGGAGCCAGATCAATCATTTGAGAATGAGAAGTGTGGCTTGACTGAGCCTTAGTCTGCATACCAAAATTAGCAAACTTAATGATAGGTTCTTCAGTAATTTTGGCATAATTAGTAATAGTGCCAAAAGGTACCTAAAAGGATTCTATCTTGACCGAGGAATTTCGATGTCGGTAAATTTGGAATGCTCTTTTCAGCTTGAGTGTCCTTGTTCTCAGGTTCAGCTTCTTTTTCTCCCTCTTTTCCATCTTTATCCTGTTCTGGTTCAGCATTCCTACTAGTTTCTCCTGTGCCACTTGGCCTCTTTTCAGCAATCTTCCTTTTCACCAGTTCATCAAAATCTGAAACCTTCATTCTGAGTTTTGTTTTCCTGAAACCTGAAAACTCAGTGAGAATAGCTGTCTCCTCAGACCACCATTCTTCTCCTCTGAATGCAGCAATGTTGAGCATCTCAAGTAAAGTTTGATTCAGAATATAGAAAGTTGTCCTCAGTCTGATGAACAAATCCCGAAGGTTAGGAAATGCTGAGAGCTCAGGATATTTATCCAGGATAAATCTTTCTCCCTTGCTCCGCCATTCAGCTTCCTTGGCTTCTCCATTTTGTAGTGGTGGAGGAATTGTTTTCTCAGTTTGGATAAGTTGTAGAGCAGATTGATCAAGAAATGGTTCAGTAAGTAAGGCATCAAGGTTCAGAATATCTTGGGATTCATTTGGCTCGGAAGGGTGTGAGGGTAGGATTTGTATTTGGCTATCTTTAGCAGGTTGTTGAGAACCTGTAAAGATTTCTAGAGAGATTTTGTCTTTAGCAATGGAGGTTTCCATCACTTCAGAAAACACATTTTCCTCCTCAGCAACCTCCTTTTCTTCGATATTCTTGACCACCTGAGCTAACACCTGGAGTGATGACTTTAAACCTTCATGAGCTTCAGTCTGATTAGCTTCAGTTCCACTGGCTTCTCTCTCAGCAATAGTCTGAAGTCTTTTTCTTTTATGAGGGGCTAATGCTTTTGTCTTCAGCTTCTCACCGGCTTCCCTTTTTATTTTCAGAAGAGCTTTCCCCCTAACTTGTTTATCTTCTTCCACACTTAGCTCAGTGGATTGTTGAACAGATTTTCTGGTCTCCCTTTCTAACTCAACCACCTGAACATCTTCCTCAGCCTCTTCTTCTGCAGTCTCCTCCTGAGACTCAGTAGGCTTTTCTTTCCTGCCTCTTATCGCATTTTTTGTTGATCTAAACATTATCTTGGATACAGGAAAGGCCCTTGAATCTGCAAAAAATATCTTCTTCTTCCCTGCAGGTTTCCAAGATGAAAGCAATCTTGGTGGCGTGTTGGATCTTTCCTTTGATCACTACAGTGTCTTTCTCCTTTTTCACATGTTTGACTTGATCACTCACAACCTTTATCAGGTATTGTAACCAATTAAACGCCCTTGAAGGACAATCTTCAATAGCTGCCATCAACCTCAACTTCAACTTACTAACCTGCTCAAAGCTTCCAGACCAGCTCATGAGGCTCTTGCTTACAATGTCAAGAAGCACCCGATATTTTGGTTTCAAATGCTTCTTGTTCAATGTGGCCTCAAACTTAACAAGGGTTTCAACAATCTTATCTAAAAACTCTTGCTCCCTACCCATCATGTACAATGTAGGGTCCTTCCCTCTATTATTCAGCTCATAAACAACATTTAGATTTTTAGGGATTATATAGAGCTCTCTAACAAAATCCACATACTTCGTACCATGAACCAAATGCGAGATGGTAATTCTAGAATCTATGCAGTTATCTTCATCAAGTTGCATATTAGCCACAAATTCGATTACCTCTCGTGAGTATTCGGCATCTGGGCGATTTGCGACCAGATAAGTGAGTTTGGCCAATCGGAACATATATAGCGCCTCCTCCTCGTGTGCCGCATTAGATGTTCCTTCCAAAGAGACAACATTCTCGTACCAGGGTTTGTTGGAAATAACAAGTTTGTCAAAGATAGCGAATGCCATTTTGTTGAATTTTGTGAAGAGTTTTGATACGAGAATGGAATTCTGGAAAATTGGGATTTTGAAAGCAGATTGTTTTGAGAAGACGAAGGTTTTTGAAAAAAGAGTATAAAGGAAGTTTGAAAGAGGTATATATTTGGAATCGGTTTTGATCCAAGGATAACCGTGCAGATTTAGAGAATCAACGGTTAGGATCAATTTAGGCTAAAATCGGGTAGTTGAAAGGACAACTTGAGGGTACTAGCCGCTAATTTTAATCCTTATTGGTGATTAATGAACAATGCATTTAATTACTGTTCCTGCAGACTGTTGACTTTGTTGGGAGATGAATTTAATAAAAGATTTTGATTAGATCCCAAAAACCCTGAGTATGACATGTATCAGGACATCTTGATAGTATATGATCAGGATCAGGTTTCAATAGACACTAGGACTCAGGATTATCTGCACAATGTATAGTCAGAAGATATAGATCAGGGAATTTTAGTATACTGAAGACTCTGAAGACCCAGAAGACTCTGAAGACTCAGAAGACTCAGAAGAATCCTGAAGACTCAGAAAACACTGAGTAAGATCAAAAATATCCTGAAGACCCGAATATCCTGAAGACTGTTTGTGTACTGAACAAAAAGGACCCTGAACCACTATCTTAATGGAATAGTGTTATGTCCATTCCTAGTACAAACAAACAGAATGTTAGACATTTGTGGACATTAAGGAACATATCAGATCATAAAGGTTAACTTAAAAAGAGCCGTTTTGTTTGTCTCTGCTCAAAGGAAGACTTCGACCATTGAGGAGGCAACAACAGCGCACTTTACTGACACTGAAAGCGACATCTCACTGAGGAAATGTTAGACTGATATCTTCCAGTTTGCAGAAATTGGTGATTGGCTACATGGCTACATATTTCCTAAAAACATGCAAGGGTGTGTTCAAACCACAAAATAGTCGTTCATCAATAACCAGAAGAGGAAACTCTTGATGCTATCTCTTCCAACGGATAATTTTTCAAAGAGTGACCTTGGAGAAGTTACCTATAAATAACAGTGACCTTCACCATTGAAAGGTTACAGGAAATCAAAGAAACTCAAGAGCTCATTCGTATTCTTGCAAATTGAAGCACTCGAAAAAACCTATAATTTCCCAAGTGTTTCACATTGAAGAGAGTTCATTACACTAAGCCTAGATTTTATAGATATATCCAAAGCTTAGTAGAGATATCCTAGCCTTTGCATTTGTTCTTATTGTAAAGGATATCTCACCCTAGTTGAAAACCAATCCAAACCCAAACCTTTTGATAAGGTAGTTTGAGTGTGTGTAAATTGTTGGTTAGAGTTGTAAAGAGTGAGTAAGCTGCAGTTGAGTTCAGGCAGAAAGCTCTAGAGGAGAAGTTAGTAAGCTACTTGTGGTAGTCTGAAAACTTGTGTGTGTTGAGTTAGTAAGCTGCAGTGAGTCAGCCAGAAAACTCAAGGTAGAAAAGTTAGTAAGCTACAGTGAGTCAGCCTGAAAGCTTTAGGAAGTGTGTTAAGGAATTTCTCTGAAGATCAGAGAGAGTGGACGTAGGAGCTTGAGTCTCTGAACCACTATAATTGTTGTGTTGTTTGCTTTCTGTACTGCATTATATCTGTTGCATGATTTTCACTGAAAGCATATTTTACTGATACTCAGTTGGAATCAATCTACTAAATGTGCATTTACTGATTCACAGCCTTAACCATTGTTTTATTAAGGAATAGATTTTCAGCAAGCTAAAACGAGTATAAACTTAGGGCCAACCATTCCTCACTCTTGATAAGCTAGAACAGATAGTTACCAAACTGAACTAACTCTACTGAGTATTCAGTAAGATAATTATCTGATCCAAGCTTCTCAGGATCTCTGATAAAACTAAGGATCAGTTGGGCTAATCTGAAGCTTCTGAAAGATGCTCAGGATCATTGTCTCAGTAGACTTTGACTCAGGGCAATTTGTGCTTCTCAGGGCAAAACTATCAGGATAACCTGACCCTTCTGATCACAGTGAAGAAAAAGTTTTAAAAATCATTGTACACGTGTATTCCCCCCCATACACGTGTGAGACTCATTTGCACCGGGACCAACAAGTGGTATCAGAGCAGTGGTTCATTTTGACCACTTGCTTTGGTAGCTATAGTCTATTTGTTGAAAGAATTTGGTGGTCTACTGAATAGATCTTATTGCTGATATCTTACAAGGCTCATTCATCATGCCTTCTAAGAAACTTCCTATGTTCTCTGTTGAGAGCTATGACCTATGGAGACTGAGAATGCAGGCTCATCTATATTCCAAACATGAGAGAATGTGGAGAGTGGTTTTTGAAGGACCATTCAAATGTTTGTTTTGAATCCTTAATTCATCGATCATTGAGAGGAATGATCCTAGAGATGAATTTCAGAAACCTGATGATCAACTTACTCCTGATGAGAAAAAGTTAGTCAATTTGGACTACATTGCTAAAGATACTCTATATAACACTATTGATGATGGTGTTATGGGGATGATTTCTCACTGTGAAACTGCAAAGGAAATATGGGACACACTTGCTATCATGTGTTAAGGCACATATTATATTAAAGAAAACATACTTTCTGTTGTTATTGGAAAGTTTGATAGCTTTGAAATGGAAGATGGTGAATCCATTGACAAACTGGAAGTCTGATTCACTAGCATTATGAATGATCTGAATGCTCTTGGGAAAAGATACCCACAGAGAGAAGTAGCACTGAAAATTCTTAGAGGATTGTCTAAGAAATGGGATATACATGCTGTGGTGATTGAAAACACCAAAAATATTGATTCCATGCCATACCAACAAGTTTTCTCTGAACTGAAAGCTTATGAGTTTGTGATTGACAAGAAAACTAAGAAATCTGATAGTAAAGATGATTCTTCATCTAGCAAAAATGTGGCTTTCAAAGCCAAAGAGAAATCCTGTAAATCTAGAGAGTTTGAGAACTCACTTGCCAAAAATCAGGATGAGCAAGAGGATAAGCTAGTACTGATGGCAAGGAGGTTTGAAAGACTCAATAACAGATATGGAAAATATAAAAAATATTACAGGAACCACAAGTACAAGAACAGGAATAACTCAGAGGCTGAGGACAGATCCACTGAGAAGAGGAAGGACCATAAAGTTGAATGTTCCTCATCAAAGAAGAAGGACTCCAAGACCAAGGAGGAAAGTGATCAGGATGATGATACCATGAGATTCTATAACTGTCAGAAGAAAGGTCACTTCCAGTATGACTATCCTGAGCTGAGTGCCAAAGAAAGAAAGGAGAGACAAGCCAAGAGAGACAGAAAGATCTCTAGCAAGAAGACTATGATTGCTGAAGAAGAAGAACAATCTGAAGAAGGATCCAGCTCTTCAGATGAGATATTTTCAGATAGTGACAGTGATGATGTCTGCCTTATTGCTATGGAAGAGGTAAATTCTTCCATCTATGTTGCTACTCCTACACAAGCACCTGAGTTTTCAAGTTCAACTGTAACCAGTAACTTTGACCTGATGGATTCTTTTGAAAATTTATGAAGGACTATTCTGTGTTACAAGAACTGCTCACAGAAACTCAAGAGTAGAATAAGGAACTGATTGCTGAGAATCTGAAGTGGAAAGACTCTAAAACTGCTGAGATCACTTCTCAATTAATGGGAACTACTGATGAACTGGATGTTCTGAAAGTACAACTCTCAAAAAAAGAGAAGATGGTAGAAATCCTGAATGGAAAATTAGAGAAATCCACTGAGGAGATTCAGCTTATCAGAACTGAGTTCAATGACCTCTTTGAGAAGCATGAAACTCTAAAGAAAAGAAAGGATAGTGCGCAGAGAAAGTTAGCTCTATTGAATTCTGCATCTAAAGTAATAGATGAAATTCAGAGTTATCAAAGACCTGCAACTATAAAGGCTGAATTGGGATACAATCCAGGGGGAACCTCACAAGGTCCTCTGAATGCTGCTTCTAGTAGCACTAAGACTGTCTTTGTTAAACCGGTGGCATGTACTAATCTTCTTACTGAAGAACAGCCCAGAGTTTTAGACAAGGGTAAATGACCTATGGTTTCAGAAAAACTGAAGGTTCAGGGAAGAAAGCCCAAACCTCAGGAAAAGGCTAGAAAACCTGAACACTCAGTAGGAAATTTTCAGGCCAGTACTTCAAAGCTTCAGGCTAAAAATACCAACTTGAAGAGATCTGCACTGAACCATTAGAGGAATTTTCAGAAGAGAAACACTCAGCAGAGATATTCTCAACTGAAAAGACCAAGTCCTTAGATTACTGAAAGACCATAATGTCAGTACAGGCAACCTAAACCCCACTTGCCTAAGGGTAAAGGTTTCCTGAACCCAAGTCAGCAGAGACAGAGACCAGCTGCACCAAGGCCAAGGCATTGGAACAAGAGACCTGAACCCAAGTAGAACTCTAAGGCTCATGTTCATGCTAAGGCTGGCACTCATACACAGGGTACTGCCAAGGCACCTAGGGTGGTGAATGTGTATGTAGATGTTTATGGGAGACGAATCAACCACTCTAAAGTAATTAGAGTTATCAGGCAGATTTGGGTTCCAAAAGGTACAGCTAACCTGGTAGGACCCTACACCAAATGGGTACCTAAGATCTGATCTGTTTTTCAGGTGAAGGAAAAGGGCACTGAGCTGAATGAAGACAACATAGCCTTGATGAGTGGAAATGAATTGGCTTCTGCTGGATGGTCTGGACAGTGGATGTTCAAGACATATGACAAGATATAAGCAATTACTCACTGACTATGTTGAGCAAAAAGACCATCGGATTACATTTGGAGACAACTCCAAAGGACAGACTGAAGGATATGGAACTCTTGAAGTTGATTATGTTCCTATCCATGGTGTTTCATATGTATCTGGTTTAAAGCATAACTTGCTTTCAATCAGCCAATTATGTGACAAAGGATTCAGTGTTGAGTTATCAAAGAACTTATGTTATGTGAAAGACAATGCTTCACGACAAATATTACTGACTGGTACTAGAAAAGGAAATGTGTATCTTGCTGATTTGAAATTATCTCCTAAAGATACATGTTTGGTTGCAAAAAGCTCTACTGATACCAGTTGGTTGTGGCACAAACGGATAAATCAAAACCCTGAACAAAGTTGCAAGATTAGCACTTGTAAGGAGGTTACCCAATGAAGTGTTCAGTAAAGATCATATATGTGATGCTTGTCAGAAAGGAAAACAAATTAGAGCATCATTCAAAAGCAAAGTAGAAGTTTCTACTGACAGAATACTCCCCAACTGTTACATATGGATCTTTTTGGTCCAGTGACACCTGTAAGCACTAATGGCAGGAAATATACACTAGTAGTAGTTGATGACTACTCTAGATACACATGGGTCATATTCTTACTCAGTAAGAATGAGACTCAGACAAAACTGCCTTAACTACTGAAAAGACTCAGTACTGAAAAGAATCTGAGTGTGGTCAAAATTAGATCAGATAAAGGTACTAAATTTATCAACCATATTATATCTGATTATTGTGTAGCAAATGGAATAACTCATGAAACATCAACTGCAAGGACCCCACAACAGAATGGTGTTGCTGAAAGAAGAAATAGGACTCTGAAAGAAGCTGCTTGCTGAAGCTGATATTCCTAAGAGATTTTGGGCTGAAGCTATCAATACTGCATGCTACTCTCAGAACAGATCCATGCTGACCAAGAATCAAGGAAAAACTCCTTATGGGATGTGGAATGAAAGGAAGCCTCTTGTTTCTTTCTTTCGTGTGTTTGGTTGCAAGTGTTTCATACACAATAATGGTAAAGATCAATTGAAAACTTTTGATAGCAAAGCTGATGAAGGGATATTTTGAAGTCAGTAAAGCCTTCAGAGTTTACAACTGTAGGACTCTTATTGTGGAAGAAACACCTCATGTTGTTTTTGATGAATCTACTTGTGTTCAGAAGAAACAGGAACATAACTCAGGAGAACTGACGAAGAGAATCACCAGACTTAGCCTGAAAAAGAATGATAAAACATCCTCTGAACCTGAAAAGAAGAAGTCAATCAATTTCTATGAATGGAGTGAATCAGACTTAGATAAAGAAGTTCAGGATGGAAATATTCAGGATGGTGAGACTCAGGATGGAAATTCTCCACTGAAGGAAAGCCAACACACTGAAGCTGACCAATCTGAACATACACCAGTTCAGACTCAGGTATGTAATGCCGATGAAGATGTGGTCACAGCTGAGGCAAACTCTGAATCTATCAACCAAAGGGGAACAAATGTCTCTGACAATGTTCTGAATGGAATTTCCCCTGAGGAAGATGATTCACTCTCTCCTTTTCTGTTGTTCCCTGACTTTGATGAATTACCTGAACCTAACAATTCTGATGTTGAGGATACCACTGAAGGGGAAACATCCAGGAGAAGATGGTTGGATAGTCATCCTACAAGTCAGATTGTGGGTGATCTATCAGAAGGAGTTAAAACAAGAAGGTTCCATGGAGAAAGTGCTTTGTTCTGTTGCTTCCTATCTGAAAAAGAACTGGCTGAGATTGAAGAAGCTCTTCAAGATTCTTTATGGATTACTGCTATGCAAGAAGAGCTGAATCAGTTCACAAGAAATGAAGTTTGGGAGCTAGTGGACAGACCTAAGAGGCACAATGTGATTGGAACTAAGTGGGTGTTCAAGAATAAGAGAGATGAAAACAACAACATTGTGAGAAACACGGCAAGGCTAGTTGCACAAGGTTATTCCCAAGAAGAAGGCTTGGATTATGATGAAACTTTTGCACCTGTTGCAAGACTAGAAGCCATCAGAATGTTTCTTGCATATGCTGCCCACATGAAATTCACAGTCTATCAAATGGATGTGAAAAGTGCATTTCTGAATGGTGTGCTTAAGGAAGAAGTATATGTGGAACAACCTCCAGGTTTTTGTCAGAATGACCAACTTTAAAGGCTCAGGAAAACCTTGTATGGTCTTAAACAAACACCCAGAGCATGGTATGATACCATTTCTAAGTTTCTTACTGACCATGGTTTTATCAAAGGAACTGTTGATAGGACTTTGTTCAGGATAGAAGATGGGAAGGATATCTTACTAGTTCAGGTTTATGTGGATGATATCATATTTGGATCACCAAATCATCAGTTGTGTGAGAAGTTTTCTACCCTGATGAAAGGAAAGTTTGAGATGTCTATGATGGGGGAGATGAATTTCTTTCTTGGACTACAGGTGAAACAGACTAAGGAAGGAATTTTCATCAATCAAGCAAAATACACCAGAGATATAATTGCTAAGTATGGTGTACAAAATTGCAATGCAGTTATAATTCCCATGAATACTAACTACAAGATGGATCCTGATCCTGAAGGCAAATCAGTAAACCACACTGATTATAGAGGGATCATTGGATCATTGCTATATCTCCTTTGCAAGTAGGCTCGATATAACATTTCTTTGTTAGGATATGTGCAAGATACCAAGCTAATCCTAAGGCTAGTCACATGGAGGCGCCAAAAAGATTCTCGAGATATCTTAAAGGCAATCGTGAATGTGAATATGGTATTATGGTATAACGGTGATGACCGGTTCGGAGATCTCGATTATGGAGGATGTAGAATTGACAGGAAGTCTACTATAGGAACTTGTCAATTTCTTGGAAGTAAACAGATATCATGGTTTCCAAAGAAACAAACCAAAAAGAGTAAACAAGATTATTGGGTTTGAATACATGGGTGCGGGGAAGTCAATTTGTGCACATATTCTTTGGCTCAGACAACAATTGAGGGATTATAAGATTATAGCAAATGAAGTACCTATATTTTGTGACAATAATACTGCAATTGCTATTACACAAAATCCGGTATTGCACACCAGATGTAAACATGTTGATATCAGACATCACTTCATCAGAGATCATGTTGAAAAGAAGGATATAAGGATGGAGAAAATTCATACTGATAAACAGAGGGCTGATATCTTGACTAAACCTTTGGCTGAATCAAGATTTCAGGAACTATCAGTAGAATTAGGGATGTTGGATCCAGGTGAATGAATTTTACTGAAGGGAGAAGTCCTTCAGGAGCATGTAGTTATTCAGGGGGAATAACTCAGGACAAAATTATCTCAAGATGGAAACTGAGACTCAGGACGAAACTTTATCAGGATCAATATCCAGTAAGGTTTATGTATTCAAATAATCCTGAAGTGATATTGATACATGCATTAAATTCAGTGGCATTTATTCCACAAAGGATTACTCAGTAATCATTTGAAATAAATGACAAAAGGCCTGAACTTTTAAAGCGGGAATGTTTGAAGTACTATTGACGGAAAAAGACGAACAGTCGCCTTGATTTCCGAGAAACAACCATTTGTCAACCTATAAACTGCTACTTGCCTATTTTCCAGAAAATTAGCCAAAAATAGCCATACTCCTAAGTTTTTCCTCAAAATCCGGTTAAATCTCAACCGTTCATTATATTTTTTCAAGATTTAATCACAACCCTTGGTATATGATTTTCTAAATCATATATAAACCAACTGTTTACCTTATTTCATCATTTTACACTCAAACGATTCAAAATCCTAAAAACCCTTATCATCAAAAACCCTCATTTCTCACTACCCCGAAATTTCTCTCGAAATGGAGTTCCCAAATTACTCGATGATCAAGGTTCTTGCGGAAACAGAGAAGCTATATTTTGAACACGTAGTAGCCATGATCGACAATAAAGCTACTATGGTTGAAGAAGAAGCTCTAACTATGTTGCGGATGGCTGGATTGTCTTGGCTGGTGAGCAATATACCGGATTCCAAACTATCCCAGGAGGTTTTACAATTTGTTGTTAACCTTCGTGAAGGAGGACATGGTGGTTTGGTTTTGCAACTATGTTTCGGAACTTATGCAAAATCAAAAGCGGAGGAGGTTTGCACCAAGCAGGTGATACTCTCTTTAGAAGATATTAATTTAGAGTTTGAATTAAACGATAAAGGAGGAGATCCAGCATTGTATACGTCTGGAAGAGAATAAGCAATTTTGGACCGTTTTGCAGAATCGAAGGTGGAGTTGAAAGGTGTTCTGCATAAATGGTGTTTGAAGCCAAAATACAGGGTCTTAATTGACATTGTGGCCAAGTTCTTGATGAGCACCTCTGGAAGTTTAGAACAAGTGAGCCAGAACAAATTGAGGCTCATGGCAGCAATAGAAGACTCTCCTTCTGTTGATTTCAACTGGTTAAAATTTTTGGTGGATTGCATTCTTCACCAAAATCAGAAGTTGAAGTATGCCCAAGGAGCGTTTACCAAGAATGGGAAGATATTGTTTGGGACAAAGATTAGTTTTCTAATCGAAACCTTGCCCAGAGAAAACATGTTTCTGTTAACTAGAGAGGAATTTTCACGGAATAGGATCATGTTCCGCAAGCCAATGTCACAAAAATGGAAAGCTGTTCCTTCAGGCAGCCAGGGCTCGATGGCTCAGGAGGAACCTGAGGATCAGGACGATTCTAGTTCTGATCAAGATGATGTGGTCATTGCTGAAGTTGTCCAGAAACCAGTCAGGACAACATCAGTAAAACTTCCTGAGGCGTCAGGAGAGGAAGAAAGAAGAAAGAAACCCCTTGATTTACTGAGAGTAAAAAGGGAAATTGGTGAGAAGAAGAAGGCTTTGGAGGAGCAAAAGAAGAAGAAGAAGAAGAAACTCAGAACCATTCAGGAACAAGAGTCGGGATTAAAATCGCCTCTTAATACACATGCCAAAGCTGTCTCTCAGGCAACTGCGGCAGAGACCCCTCAGGACCTAAATCCTTTAGGAGGTGCAGGAGAGGAGGACGTCTTTACTGAAGTACTTAGTACTAGTATTAGCGATGATAGGATTACCCAAGAAATCTTCGCAGGTTCTCAAAAACCTGTTGAAGACAGCCAAATGACCCTCCCACCCACACAACCCTCAGAACCATATATTTCCATTCCTTCAGAGGCTCATTCTAGCTCTGAAGAGGAGGCACCCGGTCCTGAACTCAGGAAAGGTGAGGCTGAAAAGAAAGAGTGGAGGCTGAAAGCAGAAAGATTTGTGTTGGACAAATATCCAGTGCTGGAAAAATACCATGACCTTCAGGATATGTTTTTCAGACTGAAGACCGCAATGTTGATTGTTAATCAATCTTTTCCTATGATGCTTATGATTGGCAACTTCAGAGGTGAGGAATATTGGGCTGAGGAGGTGGCGGAGCTTGATGCTTTCTCAGGGTTAGGAAAGAAGAGGCTCAGGATAAAGCTAGCGGAGTTTGACCAACTCGTGCTGAGGAAGATTGCTGAGAAAGAGCCAGCCACTCAGGATAAAGGTGGAGAAGGAAGTCAGGACAAAGATGATCAGGATTAGGACGGAATTGAGAAAGATATTCCTGAATGAAAGCAGAAGGAAGCTGGTTCAAGTGTTGAGGCTACACGTCAGGTGGAACAAGTTCAGGATGCTCCTCCCTTCCAAATGATCACATTTGGCCAGACTGTCCAATACCCATTGGAACTTGAGGTAGAGATCATAGAAATGACTGATACAGGGGTGCAGACAGATGCTGAAATTCCCATTCCTCCAACACCTGCTGTTGATCTCACACCTATCTTGGAGAAGCTTCCCAAGCTTGAGCCCATTGTTGATCAGATTTCTAAGCTTGAGCCTCTGGTTGATCAAGTAACCAAGATTACTGAAGCTCAAACTTCTCAGGGAGCCATGGTTGATTTTATGAGCACATCAATGGCTAAGGAAGATCAGGTAACTTCGTTGTCTACATCTATTGATAATAAGTTTACTGAGATGCATGCTAGACTGGGGGATATTTCTAGAGATGTGTTAGCAGAGATGGAGAAGAAATTTTTGTTGAGGACAAGTATGTTGGAAAATTTGATGAAGACCAGGACCGAAGAGTTGATTAACGCAGCTGTTGAGGAAATGAGTTCATCACCCATGACCAAGATACAGGCTACTTATGGTAGTCTTGCTGAGGATACAACAACTGGTTTGAATGTGCCGCAGAGACTTTAGGATGAAAACTTTCATATTGCTGCTGAACATCGATCAGTTGGGCTTGAGCAGCTGCACATGGACAGAACCCTTTCGCAAATTTTGGTCAACTATGATGCCAAAAAGGGGGAAAATTATGATATGCTCACAAAGCTTCCAGCTATTGAAGGGAAATTACTGACCCAGGAAGAAGTCATCGTATCCAAAGGGAAGAGGAAAGAGCCTGAAGTGTCGGTACATCCTGAGGCTGCTGCTGAGATTATTTAGGAACGTACAAAAAGACAGAGGGCTCATGAGTCAAGCAAGATGGGAGAGGCTCATGGTGTCCTGATTTCTATTCCTGAAAAATCCCTAGTGATCCCTACTGCAGATAAGCCAATTAGGAGGAGATTGTCAGGGGAGTTCTCTGAGGTTGAGGCACATAAGAATAAAGAATCTGAAATCGATGAACTCTTCAAAGAGGGATTTGGTGAATATGATGTGGCCTCCAAGAGACTGAACTGGGATTGGCACAACTCAGTAAAGATGATTGAAGGTGAGAAGAAAATAAAAGTTGCGGTATCTGTGTCAGGGTCAAAGATGACCAGAAAGGCCAGAGAAGATGCTAAGAGGATCAGGGGAGAATTCCAAAGATTTGTTCTAAGGAGGAGAGGCACAAAACTAAGGAAGAAGCAATGGCCCCATACTGATAAGTGGATGCCTATTGAGATAAATGATAAATGGGAGCTTGCCAAGAGAGAATTTGTATTCAACTATGATGTTCTACAAGTTTGGCCTCGTCCTATTGCTGAGAGATGATGCATTTATAGCATATCTTCTGAGGAATTTCACTGATATGTGTCAGAAATGGTTTAATCTGTTTGACACTCTGGGATATCAGTTAAAAGCTCCAGGACAGATGAAGTACCCTCTACCCAAGTTCAGAAACGGGATGATCAACTTCGATTTCATCCATGGAGACTTTGTGGATCAAGCCAACTATTTGGAGCTGACAGGAAATGATGCAAGGACCATTCAAGAAAGAGAAGAGCTGAAGAAAAGATACTATGGAATGTTCAATCTCGACTCACCAGCTGATGAGATTGAATCTGAAGAAGAATGATGTATCAGATGTATTTTATCTTTTGATATTCAGTAGAGTAGGATCAACCTTGTATCCTGTACTTAACTTTTCTGATTAATGAAAACTCTACTGATGGTTTTTTTTTTAATAATATCTCATTATCTTAATGATGTATGATTGATGGTTGCCTTTTTAAATGTTTATCTGTTATAGGAATTGAAACCTGAATAGATGATATGCTTATTATGTTCGCATATCTGTAACAAGATGGTTTTGGCATCATCAAAAAGGGGGAAATTGTTGGGAGATGAATTTAATAAAAGGTTTTGATTAGATCCCAAAACCCCTGAGTATGACATGTATCAGGACATCTTGATAGTATAGGATCAGGACCAGGTTTCAATAGACACTAGGACTCAGGATTATCTGCACAATGTATAGTCAATAGATATAAATCAGGAAATTTTAGTATACTGAAGACTTTGAAGACCACGAAGACTCAAGAAGACTCGAAGAAACTCAAGACTCGAAGACTTAAAACACCGAGTAAGATCGAAATATCCCAAGACCAAGATCTCAAGATCTGTTTGTGTACTGAACAAAAAAGACCCTGAACCACTATCTTAATGGAATAATATTATGTCCATTCCTAGTACAAACAAACATAATGTTAGACATTTGTGGATATTAAGGAATATATCAGATCAGAAAGGTCAACTTAAAAAGAGCCGTTTTGTTTGTCTCTGCTCAAAGGAAGACTTCGACCAATGAGGAGGCAACATCAACAGATTTTTATCGATTAATCGAAAAGCGACATCTCATCGAGGAAATGTCGATCGATATCTTCGGTTTTGCGAGTAAATTGGTGGTTGGCTACATGGCTGCATATTTCCTAAAACATGCAAGGGTGTGTTCAAACCACAAAATAGTCGTTCATCAATAAACAGAAGAGGAAACTCTTGATGATATCTCTTCCAACTGATAGTTTTTCAAAGAGTGACCTTGGAGAAGTTGCCTATAAATACCAGTGACCTTCACCATTGAAAGGTTACGGGAAATCAAAGCAATTCAAGAGCTCATTCGTATTCTTACAAATTGAAGCACTCGAAAAACCTAAAATTTCCCAAGTGTTTCACATTGGAGAGAGCTCATTTCACTAAGCCTAGATTTGATAGAGATATCCAAAGCTTAGTAGAGATATCCTAGCCTTTGCATTTGTTCTTATTGTAAAGGATATCTCACCCTAGTTGGAAACCAACCTAAACCCAAACCCTTTGATAAGGTAGTTTGAGTGTGTGTGATTTGTTGGTGAGTTAGAGTTGTAAAGAGTGAGTAAGCTGCAGGTTAGTCAGCCAGAAAACTCTAGAGGAGAAGTTAGTAAGCTACTTGTGGTAGTCTGAAAACTTGTGTGTGTTGAGTTAGTGTAGGTCCCGATTTGAGAAAACCCATGTGCGCGGAAGACTTGTGTAATGCATATAAAACAGGGGAGAGGACAGAGTGATTCAAAATTTTCTCTTTTAAGAACATGTGTGTTGTGCTTTGCTTATAATCGAATGCATATGGCAAGTAAGAACATAAAGCAGTAAAGAACACACGATTTTATAGTGGTTCAGACGAAACCCGTCCTACGTCCACTCTTCCCTTAACACAAGGGGCACCAACTTAACCAACTTAACCGACTTAACCGACTGGACTTAGTTTAATGTGTTAGTCCAACACCCAATAGATGTTTATCGAGTTCATACTCAAATGGTACTTATCTCCCTCGAGGGATTGCCTACCCTCCCTTTCGGGATTGCTAGATGTTTATCGAGTTCACACTCAAACGGGACTTATCTCCCTCACGGGATTGCCTACCCTCCCTTTTAGGATTGCTAGATGTTTACCGGGTTCACACTCAAACGGGACTTATCTCCCTCACGGGATTGCCTACCCTCCCTTTTGGGATTGCTAGATGTTTATCAAGTTCACACTCAAACGAGACTTATCTCACTTACGGGATTGCCTACCCTCCCTTTCAGGATTGCTAGATATTTACCGAGTTCACACTCAACCGATCCCAGAAATCAGAAACTAGAATCCCTAGTCTGAAATCATGCAGGACAACCTTAACCTAACTTTTGAGTTTGGGTAAAGATTTGTTTGGTTTCCAACTAGGTTGAGATTTTCCCTTACATTTGTTTAGCCTAAATGCTAAGGATGGGAAAATCTCTCTAAGCTTAGGATATTACATTTGTGCTTAGATCTAGGGTAGAACACTCTTGAATATATGCGTGTATTTCTTGCTCCGTGTTCTATGGTGGAAATGCTACATGATTTGGCTCTGTAGCTTCAATGGTGTTTTCACGCATTTCACACACTTCCACTCTTCCACCCCCACGAATAATGAAGGAAGAACTTTGTATTTATAGTGTGGATTTGAATGTTACCGTTGGAGAGAATCACATTCAAATCCATATTATTATGTAGCTTTTTGCAGCTTTTTCAGGCTTGTTGTCTTCCTCTCATTGGTCTACGTCAGCTGATTCTAACGGCTATATTCTTGATTTCTTTCGAGTCTCGGGATCTTGATTCTATCTCGAGCCTTGAGTTATCTGAGTCTCAGGTTTCTTGATTCAACAGACTTCTCTTCAGCGAACCTTGTTTGATCAGGCATACTGACACTCAGGCTTACTGAGTTCTTCTCTTACGAATTCGGACATCGACCCTCGAGTCACATTATTTCGAGCTATCTCGATTTCTTCTTTGCGTCGATCCGATCATTTCGACCGATCGGATCAACACTTCTTCAGATCAACATATCGGGATAACATCAGTCAAGACATCAAGGTTATCATATCGGTTTATCATATCGATCTCGACACGCGTCGATCTCGTCGATCTCATCTGCTCCTATTCATATCTGATCTCGATCACGTCTGATCTTGATTAGTCTTATCTGCTCCTCTTCTGATCTGCAACCTTCTCTTCTGATTTGTTGGCTTTAGCTTTTCTTCACATCTGATTTGTACAGCTCATCAGTTGACTCCGGAACTCATCTAACTCATCGATCTCGTCGGTCTAAATGCTGACCTGACCTCGTCGATCTCGATCATCTTCTTCTAATTTTGTGAGTTCCCCCTCAATTTGTTCTCTTGTTTCCCCTTAACTTGTTACCTGTAAATTAACTTGAATAACACAAGTTGATAATGTTTTGGCATAATTCATCAAAACTAAAATATCCCAACAATTTCCCCCTTTTTGATAATGACGCCAAAATATTAAAATATATGAATTTACAGATATCGGGTTTTTGTTTTAAAAAGATCAGTTCAGATGGTCACATTAAAAACTTGTGAACTTTTGAACTCCCGCTCTGATACCAATTGTAGGTCCCGATTTGAGAAAACCAATGTGCGCGGAAGACTTGTGTAATGCATATAAAATAGGGGAGAGGACAGAGTGATTCAAAATTTTCGCTTTTAAGAACATGTGTGTTGTGCTTTGCTTATAATCGAGTGCATATGGCAAGTAAGAACATAAAGCAGTAAAGAACACACGATTTTATAGTGGTTAAGACGAAACCCATCCTACGTTCACTCTTCCCTTAACACAAGGGGCACCAACTTAACTAACTTAACCGACTTAACCGACTGGACTTAGTTTAATGTGTTAGTCCAACACCCAACATATGTTTATAGAGTTCACACTCAAACGGGACTTATCTCCCTCACGGGATTGCCTACCCTCCCTTTCGGGATTGGTAGATGTTTACCGAGTTCACACTCAAACGGGACTTATCTCCCTCACGGGATTGCCTACCCTCCCTTTCGGGATTACTAGATGTTTACCGAGTTCACACTCAAACGGGACTTATCTCCCTCACGGGATTGCCTACCCTCCCTTTTGGGATTGCTAGATGTTTACCGAGTTCACACTCAAACGGGACTTATCTCCCTCACGGGATTGCCTACCCTCCCTTTTGGGATTTCTAGATGTTTACCGAGTACACACTCAACCGATCCCAGAAATCAGAAACTAGAATCCCTAGTTTGAAATCATGCAGGACAACCTTAACCTAACTTTTGAGTTTGGGTAAAGATTTGTTTGGTTTCTAACTAGGTTGAGATTTTCCCTTACATTTGTTTAGCCTCAATGCTAAGGATGGGAAAATATCTCTAAGCATAGGATATTACATTTGTGCTTATATCTAGGGTAGAACACTCTTGAATATATGCGTGTATTTCTTGCTCAGTGTTCTATGGTGGAAATGCTACATGATTTGGCTCTGTAGTTTCAATGGTGTTTTCACGCATTTCACACACTTCCACACTTCCACCCCCACGAATAATGAAGGAAGAACTTTGTATTTATAGTGTGGATTTGAATGTTACCGTTGGAGAGAATCACATTCAAATCCATACTATTATGTAGCTTTATGCAGCTTTTTTAGGCTTGTTGTCTTCCTCTCATTGGTCCACGTCAGCTGATTCTAATGGCTATATTCTTCAGTTTCTTCTGAGTCTCAGGATCTTCAGTTCTATCTGAGCCTTCAGGTTATCTGAGTCTCAGGTTTCTTGATTCAACAGACTTCTCTTGGCCGGACCTTATACGATCAAGCATCTTGACACTCGAGGCTTCTCGAGTTCTTCTCTTTCGAATTCGGACATCGACCCTCGGGTCACATTATTTCAGTTATATCGATTTCTTCTTTGCTCGATCCGATCATTTCGGTGATTAGATCAACACTTCTTCAGATCAACATATCGAGGATAGTCATTACATCGAGGTTAGAACATCAGTTTATCATATCGATCGATCTCGCCCGATCTCGTCATCTCATCCTCCTCTTCATATCGATCTTGATCACGTCGATCTTGATCGATCTTATCGCTCCTCTTCGACCGCAACCTTCTCTTACGATTTGTTTGGCTTTAGCTTTTCTTCACATCCGATTTACATCTCATTAGTTGACTCAGAAACTCATCTAACTCATCGATCTCGTCGGTCTAAATCTGCTGACCTCGTCGATCTCGATCATCTTCTTCTAATTTTGTGAGTTCCCCTCAATTTGTTCTCTCGTTCCCCCTTAACTTGTTACCTGTAAATTAGCTTGAATAACACAAGTTGATAATGTTTTGGCATAATCCATCAAAACTAAAATATCCCAACAGTTAGTAAGCTGTAGTGAGTCTGCCAGAAAACTCAAGGTAGAAAAGTTAGTAAGCTACAGTTAGTCAGCCTGAAAGCTTTAGGAAGTGTGTTAAGGAATTTCTCTGAAGATCAGAGAGAGTGGACGTAGGAGCTTGAGTCTCTGAACCACTACAATTGTTGTGTTGTTTGCTTTCTGTATTGCATTATATCTGTTGCATGATTTTCACTGAAAGCATATTTTACTGATACTCAGTTGGAATCAATCCACTGAATGTGCATTAACTGATTCACAGCCTTAACCATTGTTTTATTAAGGAAGAGATTTTCAGCAAGCTAAAACTAGTATAAACTTAGGGCCAACCATTCCGCACTCTTGATAAGCTAGAACAGGTAGTTACCAAACTGAACTAACTGTACTGAGTATTCAGTAAGATAATTATCTGATCCAAGCTTCTCAGGATCTCTGATAAAATTAAGGATTAGTTGGGCTAATCTGAAGCTTCTGATAGCTGCTCAAGATCATTGTCTCAGTAGACTTTGACTCAGGGTGATTTGTGCTTCTCAGGGCAAAACTATTAGGATAACCTGACCCTTCTGATCACAGTGAAGAAAAAGTTTTAAAATCATTATACATGTGTATTCCCCCCAATACACGTGTGAGACTCGTTTGCACCGGGACCAACAAACTTTCCTAAAAAATTTCAAACGTCCCGCCCAATTATTTCCTCAGGTGTTTTATAATTTATTGCCAATGATTTCTGAGATCCATTTAGGTAATAAATGAGGTACATGAATCAATAACTTCTTCAGGCGAATTTTAGACATTAGTCATACTGAGTTTTGACCTTGATAAAAAGTCAGTGTAACTGAACTAAGGTTACTGTGTTTCCCAAGACTCAGTGATAACAACCTTATTTTATCCTGAGTTTTCTGAAAAACTTCATGCATCTGAAAACCTTCAATTTTTCAGATTACCTTATTCACCTGGATCCAACATTCCTAATTCAACTGATAGTTCCTGAAATCTTGATAACATGCAGGTCGCATGAAAGACATGATCGAAAACATGCACGTCGCATGAAAGACATGATTGATAATGTGCGAACCCGAGGTCCGACTTTAGAAAGACTGGAGGTGAGGTCGCCACCCTAGCGGTGCGTTCATCCCCCGACTTTATAAGATGGCTACGCAAATGTCTAAGAAACAAGTCACATACAAAATAAGACGATAAGGACTAAGCAAAAACGTCGCATAAGGAAACCAAGTCAACACAATGAAGGAATTAAAAAGGAGAATTTCATTAATAAAGACCCGGAGGTCGGGGAAAAACCCATTATAATAGACCCAAGGTCGGAAAAGAGCATTCCGAATACAAGATCGCTACAAAACTATCGAGCCACTTGAAAGGATGTTACAACATCCTTGGAATGTCGAGGAAGATGCTACAAAAATGGGTTACAACATTCTGGAATGTCGAGCAATGGGGCACGAAGCACGAAAGTGCCATCTTTACGATGCAAAAAATTCAAGGGATTGTGAAGGGCATTTTTGCATGATCGGATTCGCATTAAATCCATATCGCATATCAAGAGGGGCCCATCACCATTAATCCCATTCCCCCGATCGGCGCCCGAGACACCGTGAGTTAGGGGCCCCGCAGAATCCGCATTGGCGGACCATGCCCGCCCGGTAACAACAAAAAATGGCAATGGCTGTATGGCCACCCTCCGGTGAAAGCAGAATCCGAGATGGAGGAACCACAAAGATGGTCCGAGTCTCGGAAACAATAAGCACAGATCCAGAGAGGCTTACTGACCGAAAGGGTTTTAAAACGAAAAGATCGCCGGAATCGCCCATAGCCGGAGCTTGGAGGTGAAAAGTGGGGAGATCAGAGAGGGACAGTATGAGTTTTCAGTGTGAAATACCCCCTATTTATAGATGGAGGGCGGGGGTCAAGTTGCAGTTTCCAACTCTCGAGGGCCCCACAGAAAAACCGGCGGCGCACGTGGGGCGCGTGGACAGGACGCGACTTTTGGTTGGGCCAATTTATGGTGCCCGACACCACCTAATACCCAAGCCATCATTGCGGATCTGTCAACCGTCACACCAATTCGGAAAATCGAGACAACATTTTGCCTCCCTGAGGAGGAGATGTCGGCGTAGGCACATTTCCGAGTCCGACCTGCCAGAAGTTGATAAGTTGTACGAGTTCAATTCAAGGCCCTAAGATGAGCTTGCGACCTCGAATTGAGGGGGATGGAATATGGGAGTTTATTTTACATAGTAAGATAAGCACAAGACCAAAACATAAAATAACTTCCCTTAATAGAAGACCCGAAGGTCGGGAGAAACACATCATAAACCAAAAGCCCGAAGGCTAGTACAACGGAAAAAAAAAAAAAAGTAGAGCTGCGATCTCAGTCCTTCTCAGCTGGGGCAGTCGAGGTCGGGGTAATGACCATCCCGAAAGGAGTCTCCTGTTGCGTAACCACCGGTGGATCGACTTCGGGGCTTAAGACACTCTCCACGATGGGCTCGGCAGGCATGACAACAGTTGAAGGAACAACCTCCGACCTCGGTATCTCCTCCCTGATGGGCTCAGCGAGAGTAGCAGCTGCGGGAGGAGCGACCTCCGAGCTCGTAAATTTCTCCACCAAGGGCTCGGAAGATGTGGCATCCGGGAGGTCAACCAGCGGGGAGCCGGGGAGAGGGCCCAAGATTTGCCCGGGATTTGGAAAGAAGGAGAGATCAATGCCCATATCCTCCAAATCTTGGATGTCCAACATAACATCAGGGGCCAGATGGTTGTCCCGGACATACTCTGCTGGGAGATGAATTTAATAAAGATGTATGATTTTGATTAGATCCCAAAAACCCCTGAGTATGGCATGTTCAGAATGATCTTGATAGTTGAGTCAGGATTCAGTTTTAGAGTATTCAGGATGATATATGCAAAATGTATAGTCAGCAGATATAGATCGATTAGATCTCAAGATTTCAAGACTCAAGATATGTTTTTCAAGACTCGCAGAAATCGAGAATCAAGACTCAAGCAGAAATCGAGATAATCAAGACTCAAGATAAACCGAAAAATCAAGACTCAAAGATGAAGACTCGAAGATATCGGTCCAAGATATATGAAGACTCGTAAGACTCAAGACTCGAGAAGACTCGAAGACTCAAGACTCGAAGACACAAGACGCAAGATCAAGACTAAAGATCAAGATCAAGAATATCAAGGCAAAGAATTATTGAAGACTCAAGAATGTCATTGAATGCTCAAGATAAATCAATGTTCCGAGGCAATTGAATATATCTATCCGGAAGGATGCAATTCGGAGAAGATCGCGATTCCTTAGAAAATAGATATTTGCCAAGACATTCAAATGCGCATAAAAGGAACTAAGTCGGAAGTGTTGTTAAGGTTATATCAACTCGAGTTTGTAACCAAAAAGAGTCGTTGAAGGTGTCTACCTTTAACTTTGGAGACAAAAGTCAAAAAGAGGAAGACATCATCAGACAAAATCGACCTTTCGATAGTGACAGTCACTAAAAAAGATGTCAGAAGTACAAAAGTTCCAGACTGCAAAAAGTGAAGACCGGCTACATGAAAGGCTATTGCTTAAAACGTGTTAGGGAGTTTCAAACCCTAAATATAGTCGTTCCTCACACACCATAAGAGGAAACTCACGAAGCTATCTCTCCAACGGATAGTTTTCAAGAGTAACCTTGGTGTATGCCTATAAATCTTGGTGACCCTCTACATTGTAAGGTTCACGGGAAATTTATAAGCAACTCAAGAAGCTCAAACTTATTATCGCAAAGTTAAAGCACTCGAAAAACTTAGAATTTCCCAAGTGCTTTTATATTGAAGAGAGCTCACTAAACTAAGCCTAGCTTGATAAGATTTATTCGAAGCTTAGTCGAGATATCCTAGCCTTTGCATTGTACTTCATTGTAAAGGATATCTAAATCCTAGTTGAAACCAACCGAGAAACCCCAAACCCTTGAGAAGGTAGTTGGAGTGTGTTTGTTGGTGAGAAGAGTTGTAAAGAGTTAGTAAACTACGAGAGTAGTCAAAAAAGCTCTAGAGGAGAAGTTAGTAAGCTCTGAGGTAGTCCGAAAAGCTTGTTTGTGTTTGAGTAAGTAAACTACGGAGGTAGTCGTAAAGCTCAAGGTCGGGTTGAGTAAGTAAATTACGTGGAGTAGTCGAGAAAGCTTCGGGCGAAGTTGAGTAAGTAAACTACGCGAGGTAGTCGTAAAAGCTCATAAGTGATTAGTGAATTTCTCTCGAGGATCGGAGAGAGTGGGACGAGGAGCTTGAGTCTATGAACCACTATAAATTCTTTGTGTTGTTTATTGCTTTCTTTATTTGTGCTTAATCGTTGCATCATCCCGAAGTTTGAAAGCATATTTTCACCGATATTTCAGGTTGGAATCAATCCACCGAAGTTGCATGTAATTGAATCACGCGGCTAATCACTATTCCATTAAAGGAAGGTTTTCAAAGAAAGCTTTAAAATGAGTATAAACTAAAGGGCCAACCATTCAAGACGTCGAGTAGCTAGAACAGATAGTTACCAAAAATGAACTTACTCTTCCGAGGGTTCAAGAAGTTAGTTATCGATCCAAGCATCTCGGGATCTCTCAAACTTAGGACTCGGTTGGGATTATCTCGAGGTTTCGAAAAGCAACTCGGGATCCTTTGTCTCAGTAGACTTTGACTCAGAGTGATTTGTGCTTCTCAGGACCTAATCTTCAGGATTATCTGACCCAAGCTGACCTCAGTAAGAAAAAAGTTTTAAAAACACTGAACACGTGTATTCCCCCATACACGTGTAAGACTCGTTTGCACCGGGACCAACAAGTGGTATCAGAGCAGTGGTTCAACTTGACCACCTGCTTTGTTGACCAAAGTTTTATTTGCTAAAAATACTTGTGGTCTATCTGAATTGATCTTATTTGCTGAATTCTTAAAAGACTCAGTTAAAATGTCTTCTAAGAAACTTCCCATGTTCTCAGTGGAGAACTATGATTTATGGAGACTGAGAATGCAGGCTCACCTGTATTCCAAACATGAGCGTATGTGGAGAGTGGTCTCTCAAGGACCATTCCAATTTACTGTGGTGAATCCCAGAGGAACAGAAGATGAGAGAATTGATCCTAGAACAGAGTTTCCTAAGTCTGATGACCAACTGACTCATGAGGAGAGAAAGTTAGTCAATCTAGATTACATTGCAAAAGACACACTTTACAGTACAATTGATGATGGTGTGATGGGAATGATCTCTCACTGAAATTTGGGATACACTAGTTGTAATGTGCCAAGGCACATATCATATCAAGGAAAATAAACTTCCAGTTGCAATAGGAAAGTTTGATAGTTTTGAAATGGAAGAAGGTGAATCAATTGACAAATTGGAAGTCAGATTCACTAGTATTATGAATGATCTAAATGCACTTGGAAAGAAATATCCACAAAGAGAAATTGCATTGAAAATTCTTAGAGGTCTTTCTAAGAAATGGGATATACATGCAGTGGTGATTGAAAACACCAAAAACATTAATTCAATGCCATATCAACAAGTCTTCTCTGAGCTGAAGGCCTATGAGTTTGTAATTGATAAGAAATACAAAAAGGCTGACAGCAAAGATGATTCATCATCTAGTAAAAATGTGGCTTTTAAAGCCAAAGATAAAACCTGTAAAACTAGAGAGTCTGAGAACTCTCTTGCTAAGAATCAGGATGAGCTTGAGGATAAGCTAGCACTGATGGCAAGGAGGTTTGAAAGACTTAATAGTCGATATGGAAAATACAAAAGCTATTACAGGAATCACAGGTACCAGAAGAAACCTGAGGATAGATCAACTGAGAAGAAGAAAGACCTGAAAGCTGAGGGATCTTCATCCAAAAGGAAGGACTCCAAGTCCAAAGAAGAAAGTGATCAGGATGATGATGCCAACAGATGCTATAATTGCCAAAAGAAAGGTCACTTCCAGTATGATTGTCCAGATTTGAGTACTAAGGAGAGAAGAGAAAGGCAAGCTAAAAGAGACAAGAAGTTCTCAAGCAAAAAGGCCATGGTTGCAGAAGAAGAACATTCTGAGGAGGGATCTAGCTCTTCAGATGAAATATTCTCAGACAGTGAAAGTGATGACATTTGTCTGATGGCCATTGAGGAGGTAAACTCTTCTTTCTCTGTTGTTGCTCCTACACTAGCACAAGAGTTGTCAAGTTCAACTGTAAACAGTCAATTTGACCTGATGGATTCTTTTGAGAATCTGATGAAGGACTATGCTGTTTTACAAGAACTGCTAAATGAAACTCAAGAGCAGAATAAGCTGAAAATCTAAAATGGAAAGACTCTAGCAAAACTGAAATCACTTCTCAATTAATGGGAGCTACTGATGAATTGGATGTTCTGAAAGTACAACTCTCAGAGAAAGAGAAGTTGATAGTGACCCTAATCGAAAAAGCTAGAGAAATCCATTTTGAAGAGATTCAATCGATCGAACTAAATTCAATGACCTCTCCGAGAAGCATGAAACTCTACTGAAGCTGTGGAGGATAGTGCATGAGAAGAAGTTAACTCTATTGAAATGCATCTAAAGTAATAGATGAAATTGAGTTACGAGATGCCGCTACTATAAAATCTGGATTGGGATACATTCCAGGGGGAACCTCACAAGGTCATCTGAATGCTGCATCAAGTAGCAAGAAGACAATCTTTGTAAAACCAGTGGCACCCACACTTCAAACTGAAGAAATGCCCAAGGTTGTAGACAAGGGAAAAAGACCTATGGTCTCAGTAAAACTGAATGATCAGGTGGGAAAGCCCAAACCTCGGTGAAGGCTAGAAAAACCGAGCACTTTCGATTGGAAAGTTTCGAGCAAGTACTTCAAAGCCTCGGGACTAAGAATGCAAACTGAAAGGCTCCACATTGAACCATCGAGGAATTCTCGGATGAGAAACACTTTCGCCAGAGACATTCTCAATGAAGAGACCAAGTCCTCAAGATATCTTTGAAAGACCCAAATTTCAAAGTCTGCATAACCCTGAACCCCACTTGCCTAAGGGTAAAGGTTATCGAACCCGAGTCAACAAATATTTAGACCCGGCCAAGACTTTGAAGCCAAAGCAAATGAACAGAAGGCCTGAACCAAAGAAAAATTCAAAAGCCCATGTTCATGCTAAAGCTAGCACACATACACAGAAAACTGCTAAGGCACCCAGAGTAGTAAATGTGTATGTTGATGTTTATGGAAGACAAATTAGCCACTCTAAAGTGATTAGAGTTGTCAGGCAGATTTGGATTCCGAAAGGTACATCTAACCTTGTAGGACCCTACACAAATTGGGTACCTAAAAATTGATCTGTTTTTCAGGAGGAAAACAAGGGCATAAAGCTGATTAAAGACCACATAGCACTGATGAGCAGAGATGAAAAGACCCCTGATGTATGGTATCTTGACAGTGGATGTTCAAGACATATGGCAGGATTCAAGAAGATACTTAGTGACTATGTTGAACAAAGAGGCCCACAGATCACTTTTGGAGATAACTCCAAGGGATGATGATCAAGGATATGGAACTTTGGAAATCGACTCGATTCATATCCATGGTGTTTCATATGTATTCGGATTGAAGCATAATTTACTTTCAATAAGCCAATCTCGTGATAAGGGTTTTAATGTTGAGTTCTCTAAGAACTTATGTTATGTGAAAGATGATACAACACAGAAAATATTACTGGCTGGTACTAGAAAAGGAAATGTGTATCTTGTTGATTGGAGTTCAACTCCTAAAGATACATGTTTGGTTGCTAAAAGTTCCACAGATACCAGTTGGTTATGGCATAAAAGAATGAATCACCTGAATTTCAAAACCCTGAATAAGCTTGCAAGATTAGCTCTTGTAAGAGGGTTGCCTAATGAAGTGTTCAAGAAGGAACATATTTGTGATGCGTGCGCGAAAGGAAAACAAATTAGAGCATCATTTAAAAAGCAAAGTAGATGTTTCTCTTGACAGAATACTTGATTCCATCGCATATGGATCTTTTTGGTCCTATAACACCAAAGAAGCACTAATGGCGGGAAATACACATTGGTAGTAGTTGATGACTACTCAAGATATACTTGGGTCATATTCTTACTCGAGAAAGAAAGAAACTCGAGATAAAGTCGCCAGATTCTTGAAAAGGCTCAAGATCTTGAGAAAAAATTTGAGTGTGGTCAAAATCGGATCGACAAGGGAACTGAATTTATAAATCATATCATATCGATTATTGTGCAAAGAAATGGAATTTCACATGAAAACATCACCGCAAGGACCCTCAACAAAATGGTGTTCTTTGAAAGAAGGAATAGGACTCGAAAAGAAGTTCGCAAGGACAATGATAGCTGAAGTTGATATTCCTAAAAGGTTTTGGGCTGAAGCTCTCAACACTGCATGCTACTCTCAGAACAGATCCATGCTGACCAAGAGCCAAGGCAAAACACCTTATGAGCTTTGGAATGAAAGGAAGCCTCTTGTTTTTCTTTCTTTTCGTGTGTTTGGTTGCAAGTGTTTCATACACAATAATGGTAAAGATCGATTGAAAACATTTGATAGTAAAGGCGATGAAGGAATATTCTTAGGATATTCTCAAGTCGATAAAAGCTTTTCGAGTTTACAAACTGTAGGACTCTTATTGTGGAGGAAACACCTCATGTTGTTTTTTGATTAATCTACTTGTGTTCGGAAGAAACAGGAACATGATGCGAGATGAACCGACTAAGAGGATCACCAGATTAAGCCTCGAAACAGAAAGATAAATCATCCAATTGAACACGAAAAGAAGAAGTCGGTCACATCCTATGATTGGAGTGACTCGGACTCGATAAAGAAGTTCGAGGATGGAACTCGGGATGGTGAAACTCGGGAAAACCAACACTCCAAAAGGTGACCAATCGAGCAGACACCGGTTCGGACTCGGTATGTGATGCCAATGAAGATGTGGTCACGGTGAGGCAAATTTCGAATCTATCAACCAAAGGGGAACAAATGTCTCGACAATGTCCTAAATAGAATTTCCCGAGGAAGATGATTCCCTTTCTCCTTTCTCGTTGTTCCTCGAGTTTCTTGAATTAATCGAACCTAACATTTCAAATGTTGAGGATATCTTTCTTTGAAGGGGAACATCAAGAAGGAAATGGTTAGATAGTCATCCTACAAGTCAAATTGTGGGTGATCTGGCTGAAGGTGTTAAAACAAGAAGGTTCCATGGTGAGAGTGCACTATTCTGCTCGCTTCCTATCGAGGAGAAAGAACCTCTTGAGATTGGTGAAGCTCTACAAGATTCTCATTGGATTAATGCTATGCAAGATGAAATTTGAATCAATTCTCAAGAAATGAAGTATGGGAGCTAGTAGATAGACTGAAAGGCACAATGTCATTGGAACCAAGTGGGTTTTTAAGAATAAAAGAAATGAAAACAACAACATTGTAAGAAACAAGGCAAGGCTAGTTGCACAAGGTTATTCCCAAGAAGAAGGTTTGGATTATGATGAAACCTTTGCACTGTTGCAAGACTAGAAGCCATCGATTGTTTCTTGCATATCTTGCCCACATGAAGTTCACAATCTATCAAATGGATGTGAAAAGTGCATTTCGAGCGGTGTGCTAAAAAGAAGAGGTTTATGTGGAACAACCTCCTGGTTTCAAACAAAATGACCAAGTTTACAGGCTCAGAAAAGCTTTGTATGGTCTCAAGCAAGCACCCAGAGCATGGTATGATACTCTTTCTCAGTTTCTTACTGACCATGGTTTTGTCAAAGGAACTGTTGATAGAACTCGTTCGGGATAGAAGATGGGGAAGATATCTTCTCGGGTTCGGGGATATATGTTGATGACATCATTTTTGGATCTCAAACCATCATTTGTGTGAAAAGTTTTCAACACTGATGAAAGGCAAGTTTGAGATGTCAATGATGGGAGAGATGAATTTCTTTCTAGGTCTTCAAGTGAAACAATCAAAGGAAGGAATATTCATAAACCAGGCAAAGTACACCAGAGATCTAATTGCCAAATATGGTGTACATAATTGAAATGCAGTTAGGATTCCCATGAATACTAACTACAAGATGGATCCTGATTCTAAAGGCAAATCAGTGAGTCATACTGATTATAGAGGAATCATTGGATCATTGCTCTATCTCACAGCAAGTAGGCCGGATATAACATTTGCTGTTGGGATATGTGCAAGATACCAAGCTAATCCTAAGGCTAGTCACATGGAGGCTGCCAAAAAGATACTGAAGTATCTTAAGGGCACAGTGAATAGAGGATTATGGTATCCAACGATGATAACCTTGAATTAACTGGTTACTCAGATGCAGATTATGGAGGTCGCAGGATTGACAGGAAGTCCACTACTAGAACTTGTCAATTTCTAGGAAGTAAGCTGATATCTTGGTTTTTGAAGAAAAAGACCTCAGTAGCAACCAAGATTATTGAAAGTTTGAATACATGGCTGCGGGGAAGTCTGCAGGTTTCGATTCTTTGGCTCAGACAACAATTAAGGGATTATAAAGTTGTAGCCAATGAAGTACCAATATTCTGTGACAATAATAATGCCATTGCTATTTCACAAAATCCGGTATTGCACACCAAATGCAAGCATGTGGATATCAGACATCACTTCATCAGAGATCATGTCGAGAAAAAGGACATAAGGATGGAGAAAATTCATAACGATAAAGAGCCGATATCTTGACTAAACCTTTGGTTTGAATCAAGATTTCAGGAACTTTCAGTTGAATTAGGGATGTTAGATCCAGGTGTATAGAGTAAAATCTGAAAAATTGAAGGTTTTCAGATGCATGAAGTTTTCTCAGAATTCTACTGAGAAGCTCAGGATAAAATGGAAATACTGAAATGAGTCTCAGGAAACTCAAATTTACTGAAGGTCAAGATTTCGGTGTTATCTTGAACCCTTTCAAGATTTCAATATTATCTTGACATTTTTACTAAGGTCAAGACTCAAGAAGACGATGAGAGAGAAATTAGTTTGAAGAAGTAATGACTCATGCGACTCATTTATTGCTTAAATGAAGCTCAGTAATCATTTGCAATAAATACAAAACACCTAAGGAAAGTTTTTGGGCGGGATCGTTTAAAATTCCGAAGAAGGTCAACAGTCATTTAATGCTCTGTTACATTAATGACCAATGAGGATATTTTGGCGGCTTACTTTTCGGAAGATCGATTTGTCAAGATACCCGATTAATCGGAGATTAATCTCAACCGTTGCTTTTCACCTAACCAACGCGAATTCCCACGATCTCGAAACTATTTATACCCCAATAAGCCATTCAAGCCAAATTTTATCAAACCCTTTGTTCCCAAATCCTCTGCAAAATTAATCCCCTTTTGCCCAGAAAACCTAAACCCTAAATCTTCAAATCTTCAATCTCTCAAATGGCTCCTACCATTTTTGATAAATTAGCCAAAACCAACAAACCCTGGTACGAGTTCGTTGTCTCGCTCGATAGCACAACCAACTACAAACCAGAAGAGGAGGCTCTCCATATGATCCGATTGGCCAAACTCACTCATCTCGTCGCAAGCCGACCTGACCAAGAATATGCAAAAGAGGTAATCGAGTTCATCTGTAACTTGAGGATAGATGAAGAGGATGGTATGCACTCTGAGATTACTGTATCACATTTAGAGCATTCATCAAAATACATCGATTTTGAAAGGGAATTGTATATTATTCCGAAGAATTTAAATGATGTTTTTGAGCTTTGTGATAGAGGAGAGGATCCTGCTATGTATATGTTGGTAGAGAGGGGAGTATTTAGATAGGATTCTTTGAGAATCCGCGTGAAATTTGAGGCTACTTGCATAAGAGGCATTTGAAGCCACAATATCGAGTTTTGATGGATATTGTGAGCAAAAGCATCATGAGCCTTGCGGGGAGTTTTGAGCAGATCAGTACCCCGAAGCTCCGATTGATGGCGGCGATTGAGGCCTCACCCACCACCGACTTCAACTGGCTGAAATTTTTGATTCGGGATGGTGAGTGAGCAAGCCAAAGTCTTCAAGAAGGTTGACGGGGCTATCACGATTAAAAGGCAAGATCCACCATGCAACCAAAATAGCATATATTTTGGAGATGTGCAGAGGGGGAGGATATCTTCGCCAATTCGACCCCATTCCCCCAAGTCCAAGGTGCTCTTCAAGCCCATTCTTTGTGAAGAAAACAGCCATCGGGGAAGAAAGAAAAAAAGCGAGAATCACCAAAAGTCTGTTCTTCTTTGAAGAGACCCAACAAACCAGGGGGAAGGTTCTATTGGAGGCAAAGAAGGAGCAGGGAGTAAAAATGATGAAGCAGAAGAACCTTGCTCCAAAGCGCAGAAGATTGGTGGTTCTCACCGATGAAGATGGCAGTGATTCTGAAGAGATTCAACCTGAGGGCCAAACCGCTCAAGATTCGCCATTGCAAGTTTTGGCTCAGGTTATCTCTAAGGCACAAAAACAGACTGAGGAGCAGGTCTTCTCTGAGGTGCTTGAGACTTCGCTCAGTTCAGACAAAATTTCTCAGGAAATTTTTAAAGGAACTCAGGCCTCAGAGATTCTTACAAAAGATGTGCCGGCTCAGACAGCAGAGCCAACTCAGAGTCAATCTGAGGACGTGCCAGCTCAGGACCCTGAACCTACTCAGATGCAAACTAAGGACCCGACTGCACAACCTTCAGATGCTGCTGAGACTCAGGAGCAACTTACGTTTGATGAGCTCCTGAGTGAGTTACTTCTTGATCCTTCAGCAGATGCTTCAACTGAACTAGAGAGCCCGGGAATGAAGAAGGGCGAAGCTGAAGAAACCGAGTGGAGGAGCAAGGGGGAACGGTTCATCCTTGACCGCTACCCTGAGCTTAGCTCATTCCCTGATCTGCAAGATATCTTCTTCAGATTAAGGTCGACGGTTTATATCCTCAATCAGACTCTTCCGGAGATTCTGAACATTGCTGCATTCAGCGGGGAAAACTGGTGGAATGAGGAGACGGCTTTCCTGACTGAGTTCTCAGGTTTCAGGAAGACAAAGCTCAGGATGAAAAATTCCGATTTTGATGAGCTAGTTCAGAGGAAGATAGCTGAGAAGAGAGCTACTGAAGTTGGTGCCCCTAGCAGCAGAGACAAATTTCAAGATGGGGACCAATAGGGAGATGCTGAGAATCAGTCTCATATGGAGAAGGAAACTTCTGGTGCTGATCAACCTGAAATCGGTCAACCTCAGACTGAAGCTAGCACTCTTCAGGTACCTTTTGGCACTATTAAAAATTATGCCAAAGTTACTGAAAGTTCTATCTTTAATTCTGAATTGTCTGATGTACAGACTGAGGCTCAGTTGGAGACTGGAGCTCAGGATGAAGCTGAAGCTGAGGATGATCAATCATCACAGAAGGTGCAGAAGGTTCCTGAGATTGACCTCACTCCCTTGATGGAGAAGCTTGAGAAGGTTGAGCCAATGATGAACAAGATTGCTCAGATGGAAGAAACATTGGCCAGCCAAGCTCAGAAGATGGAGAACCTTAGTCACTCTTGAATCGGGTGCAAATCCAAAACACTCGACCTCACAGATGACCTCCATGGAAGATAAAATTTGAATGAAAATTTGGAGGGAGTCAAGGAATTTGAAGTCTTTGAATCAAAACGAAGCACCCGGAGAATCTTGAATTTCTAGAGGTGAAATGGCGAGAGAGAAGAATGAGATAATTGATCAAAAATTGTTGAGGAAATGAGCTCAATGCTCATAACCAAGATGACAGAGATGTTTAAAGAAGCTCTCTCTGGCGGTTTACCCATTTATCCAAGAATTTTTTACGTGGCTAAGAACCATCTTAGAAGGTGGAAGACGAACAAGATCGGATAGCGAGGAGAGGTATTTTGTGTGAGCAAAGAGCAATATCACATGGACACAAAGACTCTCCGGACTTCTTCCAAATTACGGTGCAAGAAGGGGAAAAGGAAGGTGAAGACTTGGTAGTTATTTGGCACGTACTTTGGAGAAAAAAGGCACGAAAAAAAAGTGAAATGTATAACCTATCCAAAGCCTTGAATGAAGTCGGGCTCTTGACAAACGAAGTTCGCTCGGTGGAGAAGCCTATCTACACTCGAAGTTTACGAGGAAACCATGCTTGATGTTGCTAAGAGAGAAACCGAAGTGCTAGAGCTAAGGTTGGAACAAGTCAGTATTTCTTTGAATTGCTATGAAGAGGAAAGCCTTGGGCATTGTTCAACCCGAAAAGCAAGCGTCTTAAGGCTTCTAAGCCCAAGTCTGAGAGAAAGTTGATGGAGGAATTGGAAGAGTCTGCAGGTCAGCAGAAGAAGAAAGTCTTCAATACGAAGAATGCTCTGAAGACACTCCAGATAGAACAGGCTAAGAAAGTAGCTGCTTCAGTCTCAGGCATACCTATGATCAGGAAGAAGACTGAAGAAGAGCTGAAGCGAATAAGTGGATTCAAAAAGTTTGCGAGCAAAAGGAGAGAGACATCAAAAGCACTGAAGTGGCCACACGTTGATAAATGGATGCCTATCAAATTCAACGATGTGTGGGAAGAGGTCAAAAGAACCTTCTGGTTCTATTATGATGTGCTCAGGGAGTGGAGAGGGGAAAGCTCAGATCAGAATGAAGCGTTCATTGAATATCTCCTAACCTTCTATCCAAAATATCTCCAAAGTTGGATGAATCTAGCAGATGAAGGAAAGGTACAAATAGTTGCCCCTGGTCCATACTCCTACCCTCCTCCAAGACTTGATAATGGCATGGTGAATGAGAAAGCCATTATTCAAGAAATTGCTCAGTATGCTGCTCAGTTGGGTTTAACAGGGAACAGTCCGGATATCATTAAGGAAAGAGATGCTCTGAAAAAGAGGTATTTCGGAATGTTCAACCTGGAAGTGCCCGCTGATGAAGTCAAGAAGAATCAAGTCAAGAGCAGATGCAAAATCAAGAGCGTAAGATGAAGAGCCAAATCAAGATCAAGACCCTAAAAGACACTTGTAATTTTTTCTATCTTTTTGTCTTATTTTTGTTTTGATAAAATTGTAACCTGTAACAGACTACTCATCATCAATGAAAATTTATCATTTGTGCTCAAAAAGATAATATCTCATTATCTTATTTACTTGTCTTTTACTTTTGATATGCTGAATGAATGTCTCTGAATTAATTGTTTATGAAGAAAATTGTTTAAGTATTTGGTGATGAACTATTTAAGAAGATTCATTACTGAAGAAATTGTTGAATGATTAATTATTGGGAGACTCTCAGAAATTGTTGAGAGATTCTCTGTTCAGGAAATATTGGAGACATAACCAATCTTGTAATAGGATAAAACTGAAACCTGAGTCTAGGTTATATGGTTGTAACAAGATAGGTTTTGGCATCATCAAAAAGGGGGAAATTGTTGGGAGATGAATTTAATAAAGATATATGATTTTGATTAGATCCCAAAAACCCCTGAGTATGACATGTTCAGAATGATCTTGATAGTTGAGTCAGGATTCAGTTTTAGAGTATTCAGGATGATATCTGCAAAATGTATAGTCAGCAGATATAGATCAGATTAGGATCTGAAGATTCTGAAGACTCAGTATGTTTCTGAAGAAACTGAAGTTCAAAGATGAAACGAAGTTTTTCAAGACTCAGCCAGGAAATCGAGAATCAAGACTCGATGTGAAATCGAGATATCAAGACTCAAGATGAAATCGAGTAATCAAGACTCAAAGATGAAGACTCAAGATATCACCAAGATATCGCTAAAGACTCGGAAGACAAGACTCAAGACTCGTAAGAAGACATCAAGACTCTCTCAAGACATCAAGACTCGAAGACTCAAGACAAGATCAAGAAGATCAAGAATAAGGAAGGCAAGAATTATCGAAGACTTCAAGAATGTCATGAATGCTTTCAAGATAAACCTCGAATGTTCCGAGGCAATCAATATATCTATCTCGAAGGATGCAATTCTGAGAAGATCACAATTCCTTAGAAAATAGATATTTGCCAAGACATTCAAATGCAGACAAAAGGAACTAAGTCAGAAGTGTTGTTAAGGTTATATCAACTCAGAGATTGTAACCAAAAGAGCCGTTGAAGGTGTCTACCTTTAACGGAGACAAAAGTCAAAAAAGAGGAAGACAAAGATGTACAAAATCGGTTAATCGATAAAGCGGAAATTCATTTGAAAAAGATGTCGAAGTACAAAAGTTCAGAACGCAAAAAAGTGAAGACCGGCTACATGAAAGGCTATTACCTAAAACGTGTTAGGGAGTTTCAAACCCTAAATATAGCCGTTCCTCACACACCATAAGAGGAAACTCACGAAGCTATCTCTCCAACGGATAGTTTTCAAGAGTAACCTTGGTGTATGCCTATAAATACTGGTGACCCTCTACATTGTAAGGTTACGGGAAATTTATAAGCAACTCAAGAAGCTCAAACTTATTATCGCAAAGTTAAAGCACTCGAAAAACTTAGAATTTCCCAAGTGCTTTTATATTGAAGAGAGCTCACTAAACTAAGCCTAGCTTGATAAGATTTATCCGAAGCTTAGTCGAGATATCCTAGCCTTTGCATTGTACTTCATTGTAAAGGATATCTCATCCTAGTTGGAAACCAACCGAGAAACCCCAAACCCTTGAGAAGGTAGTTGGAGTGTGTTTGTTGGTGAGAAGAGTTGTAAAGAGTTAGTAAACACGCTGGAGTAGTCGTGAAAACTCTAGAGGAGAAGTTAGTAAGCTCTGAGAGGTAGTCTGAAAGCTTGTTTGTGTTTGAGTAGGTAAACTGCGGAGGTAGTCAGAAAGCTCAAGGTCGGGTTGAGTAAGTAAATTACGTGGAGTAGTCAGAAAGCTCAGGGCCGAGTTGAGTAAGTAAACTACGCGAGGTAGTCAGAAAGCTCAGAAGTGATTAGTGAATTTCTCTGAGGATCAGAGAGAGTGGACGTAGGAGCTTGAGTCTCTGAACCACTATAAATTGTTGTGTTGTTTATTGCTTTCTTTATATATGCTAACATGTTGCATCCGAGTTTGAAAGCATATTTTCACCGATATTTGGTTGGAATCAATCCTTTCGAAGTTGCATGTAATTGAATCACAGTCTAATCACTATTCCATTAAAGGAAGGTTTTCAGCAAAGCTTTAAAACAAGTATAAACTAAAGGGCCAACCATTCCGCACGTCTGAGTAGCTAGAACAGATAGTTACCAAATTGAACTTACTCTTACGAGGGTTGATAAGTTAGTTATCGATCCAAGCAACTCAAGATCTCTCAAACTCGAGGACTCGGTTGGGATTATCGAGGTTTACGAAAGCAACTTCGGGATCTTTGTCTCGATGAGACTTTGACTTCAGAGTGATTTGTGCTTCTCGGGACCTAATCTTGAGGATTATCGACCCAAAAGTGACCTCGATGAAAAAAGTTTTAAAAACACTGAACACGTGTATTCCCCCCATATACACGTGTAAGACTCGTTTGCACCGGGACCAACATACTCCTTGAGATCAGCGACTAGCCTAGTAAGGTCGCCGGAAGGGTTCGCCTGGTGACATATTCGGATGGCGCCCGCAAAGGCTATCACATACGCGAAATTAGCGTTCATCTCTTCGGCGACCTGGGCGGGCCTCCCTAGTGTCCGGCTCCCCTTTGTACTCGCGGCCTCCTCCCAGATCGGCCTCCACCTCGACTGCCCTCTTTTCCGCCTGGATCATCTTCAACTTCTCGGCCGCCAGTGCGGTCTCCGCCAGGGCCAACTTCAGCTTCTCCTCAGCTAGCACGCCCTCTAGCTCAGCAAGGCAACCCTTGTACGGGGAGATAATGACCTAAGGAAGGCTTGGGATTGGATAATCTCATATGTAAGGTGTTATCTAAGTTTGTCCATCTGGGGCAGGACGGGAGGCGGCTTTGGAGTTTCGGGAGATCGCCTGCGGCCTGACATAACAAGAAGGTCGCGGTGTGACTTGAAAGAGCCGGAAGTCATGGTCGAAGTGATCACAACTTCGGTTGAAGATATATATGGACAAGATTCAGGCAGTTATGGTGAGGCAGATTTCTTGGGATGTATCCAGGGAAAGCATATCCGTGAGCACGACTTGCAGAGCAAGGAAGGAAACCCTGATCAGCCCACAAGAGAAAGCCCACGAAGACTGTAGCCCTAGATTTATGTCTATAAATATCACTTGTAGTGTATGTTGTAAGGGATCGAACTTTTAGCCCCTTAGGCATATATTATACAGTACAAATCCTAGCTTGGTGCCCCCAGACGTAGTCTATTCCAAAGACGAACTGGGTAATCAATTCACTTGTAATTTATTGCTTTCACCGTGGTATTGATCGGAGCATTACTAAATTGTTTGCTTGTTGCCGGTAACAAAACTGGGTACAACAACAGTTGTAAACTCTGAAGGCTTTATTGACTTCAGAATATCCTAAGAATATCCCTTCATCAGCTTTGCTATCAAAAGTTTTCTACTGATCTTTACCATTATTATGTATGAAACATTTGCAACCAAACACACGAAAGAAAGAAACAAGAGGCTTCCTTTCATTCCACAGCTCATAAGGAGTTTTTCCTTGATTCTTTGTCAACATGGATCTGTTCTGAGAGTAGCATGCAGTGTTGATAGCTTCATCCCAAAATCTCTTAGGAATATCAGCTTTAGCAATCATTGTTCTTGCAGCTTCTTTCATAGTCCTATTTCTTCTTTCAGCAACACCATTTTGTTGTGGGGTCCTTGCGGTGATGTTTCATGAGCTATTCCATTTCTTTGCTATGTCGGATATAATACGGTTGATAAATTTAGTGCCTTTATCTCGATCGATTTTGACCACACTCGGGTTCTTTTTCAAGATCGAGTCTTTTCAAGGTGGTCGACAGTTTTGTGCGAGTTTTTTTTTCTTCTTGAGTAAGAATATGACCCATGTGTATCTAGAGTAGTCATCAACTACTACAAGTGTGTATTTCCTTCCATTTGTGCTCACAGTGTCTTTGGACCAAAAGATCCATATGTAATAATTGTAGTATTCTGCCAGTAGATACTTCTAATTTGCTTTTGAATGATGCTCTGATTTGTTTTCCTTTTTGACAGGCATCACATACATGATCTTTACTGAACACTTAATTGGGTAACCCCTCACAAGTGCTAATCTTGCAAGTTTGTTCGGGGTTTTGAAGTTTAAGTGATTCAAACCTTTTATGCCACAACCAACCGGGTATCGAGAGAACTTTTTTGCAACCAAACATGTATCTTTAGGAGATAATTTCCAATCAGTAAGATACACATTTCCTTTTCTAGTACCAGTCAGTAATATTTGTTGTGAAGTATTGTCTTTCACATAACATAAGTTCTTTGAGAACTCAACACTGAATCCTTTGTCACGTAATTGGTCGATAGAAAGTAGATTATGCTTTAAACCGTAAACATATGAAACACCATGGATATGAACATAATCAACTTCAAGAGTTCCATATCCTTCAGTCTGTCCTTTGGAATTGTCTCCAAATGTAATCTAAGGGCCTTTTGCTCAACATAGTCAATGAGTAATTGTTTATATCCTGTCATATGTCTTGAACATCCACTGTCCAGATACCATGCAGCAGGAGCCAATTCATTTCCACACACCAGGGCTATGTTGTCTTCATTCAGCTCAGTGCCCTTTTCCTTCACCTGAAAAACAGATCAGGTCTTAGGTACCCATTTGGTGTAGGGTCCTACCAGGTTAGTTGTACCTTTTGGAACCCAAATCTGTCTGATAACTCTAATTACTTTAGAGTGGCTGATTTGTCTCCCATAAACAACTACATACACATTCACCACCCTAGGTGCCTTGGCAGTACCTTGTGTATGAGTGTCGGCCTTAGCATGAACATGAGCCTTAGAGTTCTTCTTGGGTTCGGGCCTCTTGTTCAAATGCCTTGGCTTTGGTGCAGCTGGTCTCTGTCTCTGCTGACTTGGGTTCAGGAAACCTTTACCCTTAGGCAAGTGGCGTTTAGGTTGCCTGTACTGAAATTGTGGTCTTTCAGTAATCTGAGGACTTGGTCTTTTCAGTTGAGAATATCTCTGCTGAGTGTTTCTCTTCTGAAAATTCCTCTGATGGTTCAGTGCAGATTTCTTCAGGTTGGTATTCTTAGCCTGAGGCTTTGAAGTACTGGCCTGAAAATTTCCTACTGAGTGTTCAGGTTTTCTAGCCTTTTTTTGAGGTTTGGGCTTTCTCTCCTGAACCTTCAGTTTTTCTGAAACCATTGGTCTTTACCCTTGTCTAAAACTCGGGGTTGTTCTTCAGTGAGAAGATTAGTACATGCCACCAGTTTAACAAAGACATTCTTAGTGTTACTAGAAGAAGCAGGTCTTTGATAACTCTGAATTTCATCTATCACTTTAGATGCAGAATTCAATAGAGCTAACTTTCTCTGTGCACTATCCTCACTTTTCTTTAGAGTTTCATGCTTCTCAAAGAGGTCATTGAACTCAGTTCTGATAAGCTGAATCTCCTCGGTGGATTTCTCTAATTTTCCATTCAGGATCTCTATCACTTTCTCTTTTTCTGAGAGTTTACTTTCAGAACATCCAGTTCATCAGTAGTTCCCATAAATTGAAAAGTGATCTCAGCATTTTTAGAGTCTTTCCACTTCAGATTCTCAGCAGTCAGTTCCTTATTCTGCTCTTGAGTTTTTATGAGCATTTCTTGTAACACAGAATAGTCCTTCATAAGATTCTCAAAAGAATCCACCAGGTCAAAGTTATTGGTTACAGATGAACTTGATAACTCAGGTGCTTGTGTAGGAGCAACAACAGAGATAGAAGAATTTACCTCCTCCATAGCAACAAGGCAGATATCATCACTATCACTATCTGAGAATATCTCATCTTAAGAACTGGATCCTTCTTCAGATTGTTCTTCTTCTTCAGCAATCATAGCCTTCTTGCTAGAGATCTTTCTGTCTCTCTTGGCTTGTCTCTCCTTTCTTTCTTTGACACTCAGCTCAGGACAATCATACTGGAAGTGACCCATTCTTTTGGCAGTTATAACATTTGTTGGTATCATCATCCTGATCACTTTCCTCCTTGGTCTTGGAGTCCTTCTTTCTAGATGAGGAACCTTCAGCTTTATGGTCCTTCCTTTTCTCAGTGGATCTGTCCTCAGCTTCTGAGTTATTCCTGTTTGTGTACCTGTTGTTCCTGTAGTATTTCTTGTATTTTCCATATCTGCTATTAAGTCTTTCAAACCTCCTTGCCAACAGTACTGGCTTATCCTCTTGCTCATCCTGATTTTTGGCAAGTGAGTTATCAGACTCTCTAACTTTACAGGTTTTCTCTTTTGCTTTGAAAGCCACATTCTTGCTAGATGAAGATTCATCTTTGCTATCAGATTTCTTAGTTTTCTTATCAATCACAAACTTATAAGCTTTCAGTTCAGAAAAAACTTGTTGGTATGGCATGGAATCAATATTCTTGGTGTTTTCAATCACCACAACATGTATATCCCATTTCTTAGACAATCCTCTAAGAATTTTCAGTGCCACTTCTCTCTGTGGGTATCTTTTCCCAAGTGCATTCAGATCATTCATAATGCTAGTGAATCTGACTTCTAATTTGTCAATGGATTCACCATCTTCCATTTCAAAGCTGTCAAACTTTCCAATAGCAACAGAAAGTTTGTTCTCTTTAATGTGATCTGTGCCTTGACACATGATAGCAAGTGTGTCCCATATTTCTTTGGCAGTTTCACAGTGAGAAATCATCCCCATAACACCATCATCAATAGTGCTATATAGAGTATCTTTAGCAATGTAGTCCAAATTGACTAACTTTCTCTCATCAGGAGTAAGTTGATCATCAGGTTTTGGAAAATCCTCTCTGGGATCATTCCTCTCAGTATCAGTAATTCTGGGATTCACAACAGTGTATTTGAATGGTCCTTCAGAAACCACTCTCCACATTCTTTCATGCTTAGAATACAGATGTGCCTGCATTCTCAATCTCCTTAGGTCATATCTCTCAACAGAGAACATAGGAAGTTTCTTAGAAGGCATGATAAATGAGCCTTGTAAGATATCAACAGTAAGATCTATTCAGTAGACCACCAAAGTCTTTAAGCAAATAGACTATGGCTACCAAAGCAAGTGGTCAAAATGAACCATCGCTCTGATACCACTTGTTGGTCCCGGTGCAAACGAGTCCCACACGTGTATGGGGGGGGAATACAAGTGTTCAGTGATTTTTAAAACTTTTTTTCTTCACTGAGATCAGATGGGTCAGGATGTCCTGAGAATTTTGCCCTGAGAAGCACAAATCGCATACGAGTCAAAGTTTCATCGAGACAATGATCTGGCGACTTTTTCGAAGCTTCAGATTAGCCCAACTAATCCTGAGTTTTATCAGAGATCCTGAGAAGCTTGGATCAGATAATTATCTTACTGAATACTCAGTAGAGTTAGTTCAGTTTGGTAACTATCTGTTCTAGCTTATCCAGAGTGTGGAATGGTTGGCCCTAAGTTTATACTCGTTTTAACTTGTTGAATATCTTCTTCCTTTAATAAAACAGTGGTTAAGGCTGTGATCAATTTGATGCAAGTTCAGTGGATTGGTTCTAACTGAATTTTAGGAAATATGCAACCATGTAGCCAATCACCAATTTCTGCAGTCTGGAACATAGTACTACTGACAAAGTTCAGTGTCCTGTCGCTTTCAGTGTCAGTAAGGTACATTGTTGTCTTTCTCTGATTGGTTCTTGTCTTCAGTAAATGTAGACAAACAAAAACGGCTCTTTTAGGTCAATCTCTCTGAATGAGACAACCGTAAACAACACTTAGTTTTAGTTCCTTTTGTCTGCACTTTAAATATTTTGGGCAACATTTATTCTTTATAAATGTGCGTCTTCTCAGTTTTGTATGTACTCAGATAGATATTCTTGATCTTACGAACATTGGTCTAACAGTCTTGATAACCCGAGTCTTGATTCTTCAAGATCTTTTGAGTCTTGACTCTTGATATCTTAAGTCTTGATTCTTGATATCTTCCGAGTCTTGATCAAGATCTTCCTCAAATATCAAAACTTGATTAATATCTGGCGATTTATACATTTGCGATATCTTCCTAAACTATTCTATATCGAAAACCCCACTCGGACTATCAAGATTATTGAACATGTCGGGGTTTTGGGATCTTCTTGAGCCCACACAATGACTCCATGGTCGACAAGCGAGTAGGGGCATTGCACACCATGCCCGATATGAACTGACATACGTAGGGGCATAGCCGGGACAACACATGTAGGTCCCAAACGGGTTTAAGTTTAAGTCAGAGAGGAGGGTGAATAGATCAAAACTTTTTTTAAAGACAAGATCGGTGTGATGGCAAGTTGCCCGATATCTGGAATCGCCTTTGGAATGATATCCAACTTATTGATCTCGATGGCTATCATTCGGTCTTCATTTAAGCGATGTCGCGGAAGCAAGTTTCTAACCCGTGTGAAAAACCGGTTTTTATTCTATTTTCAATCGATGACTAAAATAAACCGACGATCGGGATCGGTTGATGAAGACCCATCCTAACCTCCGAAATATGTATGCAGCTTTAAACTTCGGGTTGTGTTAAAGTGTAAAAGCGGTATTAACAGATAAAAACACACAATATTTTTATAGTGGTTGGACCGCGATCCCACGTCCACTCTTCCCTATCACAAGGCACCAACTAATGGACAAAGTTTATTGTGTTAGTCCAACACAAGACAACCAAGAGATGTTTAAGGAGTTCTCTCCAAACGATCCCCAGAGATCGTAACTAGAAACCCTAGTCGAAATCTTGCTAAACAAATTTAACCTAACTTTGAGTTTGGGTAAAGATTTGTTGTTTGTTCCAACCGGAATTCTATCCTAGTTTTGAGGTAGCCTTAAGCTAGAGGATAAGAATTCTATGCTAAGAACTAATGGGATGAACACTTAGAAATAATCTTCAAATTTGTGTTCTTCGTGCGGAAATTGCTATAGCTTGAGCTTGATGATAATTTCCGTGTGTTCACTATGAAGTATGACATATTTATAGACCTCGAAATCAAATAGCGTTGTTGAGAGCAATTTGAATTTTAGGCTATTTTAGGTAGATTTCTTGATGTTGGTTCATGGTTCAGTTTGTCCTTTCCGTTTGACTATATAATGCCGAATCGTCTTTCTTCGCGTTCTCATTGGTTAACAAGTACACTTATTCATGTTTGTTCTTAAAGTTGACATTCGTCTTTTCGATTGACAACTTATGACTTGGTGTAACATTAGTCTCGGTGTGGTGACTGATCGGTCCGATAAGTCTTCGATGTAAGTTGTCTTAAGACAACACTTGATGTAGGTGGTCTTGACGTTAGTCATCGATCTCGTCTTTTGGTTTCTTTGATTATTCGACATTTGTCCCTTGACTCAGGACATCGATCTTTTTAGTCCCGGTTTATCCGGTCTTCTAACCCATCTTATCGGGGCCGGTCTTTAGTCTTGATTGACCTATACATATTGAGTTCCCCCTCAATATGTGACCTAGGGACCGTTGTCATACAACTCGCCTAGTCATCCTATCCCGATTTAAATCATCTAACGTGTCCGACTTATCCTATTACAACTGTTTTGGAACTTCCATCAAAACTTTACAAAATTTCCCAACAAAGACTGCGTGCTTGCCACGATTATAGCACAAGGACAAGGCCCATCGGGGATGAACACTTCTAAATCCCCCGGACTCGGCCAAATGAATTACATGTGCTCACCCAATCAAAGTGAGCACGAGGTGTGCCACTTGACAAGGTCATTAGGGCGAACACATGACCACCACGAGGGGCGGATTATTACGTTAAGAACAAAGGACACACGTGAGCAACACCCTCAACATGCCAAATGGACGAACACGATGATACCGAGATGGGGACGATATGAGGGTGCTTGGCCCATTGGGCAAACACGGGACTCTTTGGAATGGCCCGTGAGGGGGGGTGAACACATTTTCCGCCAGCGTTAACGGTGCTTATCCACGTAAAAGAGTCCACATCAAACCAAGTGAATGGACAAGATACCAGACTTGAGGAAGCCCTCATCACACGCACGCCACGTAGGGGCGCAGCACAACGACCACAAGGTGAGCACCAAGATCCAGACACCCATCTCGTGACGCATAATGGACAAGTCAAAGGCTTTGAGCCTAAGAAAAAGGTAGCTATCGACATCATGGACCGAAGAGTTACCGGACACCTTGTGGGCATAAACTATTTTCGTAAACTCCATGGGCTAGACATTGTTTGGTTGATGACATTTGGCAATGAAACATTTATTCCAATGGAAGTTGAAATTTGGAACGTGACCACCAAAATTTCTTCGGATCTTTGGAGGAAAGGAGACTTAAAGCCGACCTCAAGAATTCTATGAATAAATAGAGATGAGCTTGAAAAGTTAGATGGAACACCCCTCTTACTGCGTGGAATTGCACATGAAAAAATAATATCGATGATGTGGAGAGCATGTTTGCACATTGTAATAGTTAGGTCTTCATTATTTTTCAAATGTAACAATGTAATAGTTAGAACATCCCGTGATGTTTTTATTTTATGGTAGTCCTATTTAGAATGGTCGCATCAAATAAGGCGACTAAAGCGTGGTCGAACAAACCGAAGATTTATGTTTATGGCTTGACAACATAAGGCACTCACCAAGTCATAAAAATTTAAGATGGACAAGAAGTGCAACAGGGTCGCACCAAAACTCCACGACGAGCAAAGGTTGCAACTAAATAAGACAACTAAATGGATCACAACACATTAAGACGATCACAAAAAGTGCGAGCCAAACACAAACACTTATAAAATAAAGTTCTACAATTTCACAAAAATTAGTTTAAGTAAACTGTTACAAAGAGGCCATAGCCAAGCACAAAAATCAAGAGTCTAGCATCCAAAAGGCTCATCAAGCCAAACACAAAAGGCCATTATGGGCAAACAAAAGGTTTCTAAGTTGTCTTAAGCAAGATCGAAATCTAGCTAACTAACGGGGGTGGGGGTTTGATCTTTGGAGCACATGAGCTCCATCTTTTGTCCCCAGTATCACCCCCATACCGACCGCTGCATGTCCTTATCATTAGATGGGGGTCAACCACTTTCTGCAAGAATGAGAAATCGATAGATTTCCTTGAGATCGACAAATGGGAGATGAGACCAGGGGGGATAGTTGACCAACCACTCGTTAGATCATTATTGAAGGGGTCCTTTGAATCGTCGGATGATTTGAGCGGCATCCGTAAAAGCACATGCATAAGAGAAGTTAATCATCGATCGATGATGCCCCTCGATCTGCACATCGAGGACATCAAAAAAGGGTGAGACTCATGTTTTCCTCCATGGCCTGGTTCAAATGGATCTCGATGTCATTCTTCTCCCCACGCCTTCAATTTTTTTTTGATATAGCTTTCTCGGTCAAGCTAATCGCTTTCTCAATGTTGTTCTTATCCTACCAAAGCAAGTTGGCCACACAATCATCATCAAGTAAGCTCTCAACACCACTTGCTTTGTAGTTATTTTTCCGGCCGATACAATGGGGTTGTTGGGCCATTCTATTTGGTGACTCACATAAGTTTGAGGTTGTTTGGTCTGCACCCTCGCTCACCTACCAGTGGAGAAGTTTCGAGCCTTCGCGACACCGCCGAACCCCAATTATGCTTTCGCCCGAGAAAGAGCAAGATACACAAAAAAGTCTCAGGGAGTACGAGAATGTAAAAGTCTAAAGAGGCTCGACGTGAGATACGAAAATCAAAAAGAACTTACAAAGAGGTACAAGCACCAAGCACGGAAAAGACTCATACAAAAGAGGCTCACCCTTAGTATAAAATACCCAGGCTCACCAGAGAAGGGGAAAAGACATAAAAGACTTCGTACAAAGAGGCTTGTTGTGCCCGGTTTGGGACCAACATACAATAAATGATTGAATGAATAAGAAGAAATGGACAATCAAAACTAGTAAAAAATGCTAAAATTGGTGACCTAGTTTGTATGAACAAGAATCTATATTGTTATTATTCTATCTTAAGATTTTCAATCTTTTTTTGAGACCGTGGTGGCCTATTTATACAAGGATTGCCTCATTTGTTACATCAAGGAAATGCAGTAAATGAGGCTTCAACGCTGGCGAGAGTTCTGGGAGGACTTCAAGGTCGGATCTGGCGGCTCATCGGGCATTTTCTTGAGGGCGACCTTCTGTGGAGCTCTTAAAATCTTTCTTTTGGAAGGGCTTTCTTCTCAATGATCGTGCGTGGTGAAACTATTGATCTCCGATTTGGTTCTTTTGTTCATTTGAGGACATCGATCTTTAGACTTACGGTTTCGGGGTCTTGCCCCCAAGTCGCTTTATTTGGTCGTATCATTGTCCTTTCACGACTTATCCGATGATCGGATTTATATCGTGTTACAACAATTTTCAAGTCGAGGTCCCGAGCTTTACTTGGGTCTTTACTTGATTATTCCCGACTAGCGGCCTCTCGACTAGGGACTTGCAAAGGTGCGTCGTCATCCTCGAGTAGGCAAAAAGTTACCTCGATTATATGAATCGGCATGATAGACTACCCTCGAGCAAAAGCGTGACGGTTAAGGGGTTGATGATGAGGAATGCCGTGAATCATTCCAATGGGAAGCCGCGGTGAGTTCCGACATTATTGTCGACGGACTGAAGTTTATCTTAATTACACTTTGGCCCTCACCTTCTCTTATAAATAAACGAGGGTTTAGTGGCCAAAACCTTTCTTCACTTTCAAAGCCTTTCGAGTTTGAAGTTGATCATTCTAATTCTCCTCTTATTTTTGCGATGGTTCACCCGACCTTCCCACCAGTCTTTGGGATTTCACGGAGGCTTTCGTTTGGTTCGGGATACTATATAGTCAAAGATGTTAAGTTCGCTACCGGATTGTCATATCCCCACCATCTCAATACTCAACTCTCCCCAATCACTTTTGTTGATAGGCGATTTGTTCCGGGTTGTTTGAGGGTGACTTTCCTCGAATGATGGCAGGCTCCGTCAGGACATGATGAGACTAAGCATTAGGTATGAGAAGATAAGAAAACTCCTCCTCCAATATTCAAAAAGAGGGTGAGGAGGAGTCTGTGTCTACTCCGAGATAAATCAGAACTTCTTGAGGTCCATCTTGGAAGCCTACCCCTACTAGAGGTTGTCGCCCAAGATGACTCACGGACGGGCGGGACGAGAAGTTGGGTGAAAGAGAAGTCTTGTATTTGAATTTGAATCTTCTTTGATTCTATCTTGTCATCATTTCCTAAGAAGCTTTTAAGAAGTGATCAAAATGTTGATGACCAAACGGGTCGAGGAGATGAACATCAATTATGCTTATATCATGGCAGCTGGAGAAGGGGCCATCCGCCAGTCAATATTCAAAAGAAGACAACTCCCAACCAACCGGCTCAATCTCTCGGGGCTGCCGGGTTAAGGACTGGCCTCCAAGCGATGTGGGTCGAGGAGAAGTGGCCGCCTTCAGGAGACAAATCAATTATGCTTATATCATGGCGATAAGGGGGCCATCTCGAGTCTTCCGGCAGATTTAATCCAACCGGCGATCATCTTCCGTGGTTGCCCGCTCGTCGCGACAATCCTCCTGACTCCAACATCCTGCTGGAGATTAAAGATTTGGAAGACTTGGGCATTTACTTGTCCTTCTTCCCCAACCAGAGCCGGATTGTGCTCCCCCCCCCCGACCCCGACAAGATGCAGTCAGGAACTACTGATGTGGTTCTCGAGACATAGACTGATGAAGTTGGGCCTCAGCCGGAGGTTGCTAGGAGGTCGGTCTTGGGCCCAACGAGAGAGGAGGCCATTCGCGGCCTCTGAAGAAGGTGTTTACCAACCCAAGACTAAGGAGACAAGAGCGGCCTATAAAGCTATGCTCAGTGTTATTCAGCAACATGGACCTCATCCCCAACAATATTTTTTATCAGCAAATGGAGAAGATGGTCTTGATGATGATGTTGTTGTTGCTGTTGAGTTTGAGGGGATGGTATCTTTTGAAGTTGGGATGTATTTGGAAGTCGCAAGAGAGTCGAGCAATAGCAAACAATTGGTAGTGAATAAGGATTTGTAACTTGGTGTAATCTTTGATTTATGTTGGCTTTAGGACGCTTGATGTAGTCGGCCTTCGGGCTTTCTCATGTACCGGTCTTCGGGCCTTTTTGCCAATGTAATCGTTTCTTTTTCCTTCCTTTATTGTGTCAACTTGATTTCCTTACGCGACTTTAAAATTGCATTCATTCTTATCATCTTATTGTCATTGCGATATAATTGAACTTGTTCTTGCCATCTTACTTGTATGTGGCTTATTAATGAACTTTGCTTAGTCGTCTTACAAAGTCGGGGAAGGACCACAACACTTAGGGTGGCGATCTACCGCCCAAAGATGTCGAATTAAGACTTTGGGAGGTCGATGTTTACTCATGCGACCTCCATTTGTTTAAACACATAGGAATTTTGAAAAGAAAAAAAACATTTTATTTGACTTGGCCGAATTATTCTACTTCTGACCTATTGATAATACTTCTTTAGGTGAGCCCCATTCTGTTGTGCTCGGTTTATATTTCTGGCCAACAAACAATGAATGAACAAATGGAAAGAGTAAAAGACGATCAAAGAAGTAAAAACACACGATTTGGTGACCCAGTTCATCTATGAATCAGACTACTTCTGGGGGCAGCCAAACCAGGATATTTGTATTACTATTCTTTGCCTAAAACACTAGAGATTTTCCAACCCTTTTCTAGTATGGCCGTGGTGGCCTATTTATACAAGTTTCTCGCCTCAAGGGCAGGAATTTACATAAGGAAGATGCGGCAAATGGGGCCTTGATCCTGCTGGCCGAGAGTTCCACCTCACCAGGTCAGCGGTCGCTGTAGCTAATGCGTGCCATTCGCGGGGCAGACTTCATGGGTGAATCTTATGGCTTGTCAGGCGCTTCCCTTGATTGTTGGATTATGTGACTCTCAAGATCTCCAACCTGTGGATTTTTTTGTTTCAGGTCGCCTCTCATGTTCGCTGATTGCGACCTGCCGTCCCTATGACTTATGAGTAAGCTGCACTTGTGCATGATGAAGTGGTGATTATGTGATCCCTAACTTGGTCCTTTGATCATCTGGTCTTGGGGACGCCTAATCATTAGACATCTTGTTCCCGGGGTCTTGTCACCAGGTTGCTTTAACTGGTAGTCGGCGGGCGACTAGTCGTACTCGTAACTTACCGGTGGTCGGTGTAAGTACAATTCTTGTTAATTAAAATATAAAACATGGAAAATGATTACAACCTAATTTCTTCTAATTGAAGTGTTGAATATTAGCGGGTTCAAACTCTAATTTGTTCCTCTAATTCCTCTCTTCGTTAACGTTGACCTTGACTCGGACGGATTTTGTAACGGTCCTCGCCTAAATCTTGTCTGGAGTTGAAAGTGGGGGATTTGAAACTTTGATTCAAGGACTTGATGTCTTGTTTTGAATCGAACGCGGCTTTTGAAGATTTTCTGGATGAACGCCTTCGAATTTGATGAAGAACGATCTTTGAATCTTCAAGTGTTTGATGAAGATCTTTGAATCTTCAAGGGGGTAAATGAAGGACGTCTTTAGAGAAACACCGAATCGGAGGGGCTCAGCACCTTGATCTCGGATTTGGAGTCATTTCTGGATGATTTCTTGAAAAACGCCTTAGAGCTAGTGAAGAACGCCTTCAAATCTTCAAAGTTTGCCTTTGAAGAAACATTTGATCGGAGGGTGTTGGTCCCGGTGTAACGAGTCTTACACGTGTATGGGGGGGAATACACGTGTTCAGTGATTTTCAAAACTTTTCTTTACTGAAATCAGTAGGGTCAGGATGTCCTGAGAATTTGCCCTAAGAAGCACAGATTGCCCTGAGTCACAGTCTACTGAGACAGTTATCCTGAGTAGCTTTCAGTAGCTTCAGATTAGCCCAACTGATTCTGAGATTTTATCAGAGTCCTGAGAAGCTTGGATCAGATAACTATCTTACTGAATACTCAGTAGAGTTTGTTCAGTTTGGTAATTATCTGTTCTAGCTTATCAAGGGTGCGGAATGTGTTGGCCCTAAGTTTATACTCGTTTTATCTTGCTAAAAATCTTTTCTTTAGAAAATCAGTGGTTAAGGCTGTGATCAATTTATTGCAAGTTCAGTGGATTGTTTTCAACTGAATATCAGGAAGATTTGTATGCTTTCAGTGAAAATATGCAACAGTTAAAATGCAAAACAGAAAGCAAACAACAAAGCAAGTTATAATGGTTCAGAGGCAAAGCTCCTACGTCCACTCTCTCTGATCCTCAGAGAAATTCCTTAACACGGTACTACTACTTCCTAAAGCTTTCAGACTGAGCTCGCTTACTAACTTTTCTACAATAAGTTTTCTGGCTGACTACTGCAACTTACTAACTCAACACACACAAGCTTTCAGACTGTCTCAAACAACTTACTAACTTCTTCTCTAGAGTTTTCTGGCTGAACTCAACTGCAGCTTACTCACTCTTTACAACTCTTACTCTCCAACAATCACACACTCAAACTACCTAACAATAGGGTTTGGGTTTGGTTGGTTTCTAACTAAGGTGAGATATCCTTTGACAATAAGAACAGATTCAAAGGCTAGGATATCTTTTACTAAGCTTTGGATATAGAACAATTCTAGGCTTAGTGAATGAGCTCTCTTCAATGTGAAACACTTGGGAAATCTTAGGTTTTTCGAGTGCTTCAATTTACAAGAATACGAATGAGCTTTGGAGTTGTTTGATTTCCCGTAACCTTGCAATGGTGATGGTCACTGGTATTTATAGGCAATTCTCCAAGGTCAATCTTGAAAAAATTATCCGTTGGAAGAGATAGCATCAAGGGTTTCGTCTTTTGGTTATTGATGAACGGTTTGGGTAACAAGTAATCAATGCAGCTAATCACCAAGTTTTTGCAGTCTGGAACTCAGTACTTCTGACATTTTCAGTGCCATGTTGCTTTTTGTGTCAGTGAAGTATAGTGTTGTCTCTCTTTGATTGGTTCTTTGTCTTTAGTGAATGTAGACAAACAAAACGGCTCTTTTAGATCCATCTCTCTGAATGAGACAACCTTACCCATCACTTAGTTCTATTTCCTTTTGTCTGTAATTGAATATTTGATCAACATTTATTTCTTATAAATGTGCGAGTCTTCCTCAGTTTGTATGTCCTCAAGTAGAAAGTCTTCAGAGTCCCTCTGAGTATTCAATGACTTCTGAGTCTTTAGTATCTTCTGAGTCTTCAGTGTCTTCTGAGTCTTTAGTGTCTTCTGAGTCTTCAGTGTCTTCTGAGTCTTCAATGTCTTCTGAGTCTTCAGATAATATTTTTTTTTAACATTAATCTTGAGTAATATCTGCTGACTATACATGGTGCAGATATCTCCTGAACTATTCTACACTGAAACCTGACTATCAGACTATTAAGATTATCCTGAACATGTCATACTCAGGGGTTTTGGGATCTAATCAAAATCTTATTAAATTCATTTCCCAACAATTTCCCCCTTTTTGATGATGTCAAAACCATCTTGTTACATTTTAAGAAAACCTAACCTATACTCAGGTTTCAGTTGTCTATTACATTAGGTGGCATATCAGATGAATATGAAACGAAAAAACATATTAAAAGATAATGACGTATTATCTTGTTTGAACACAACAAAAGCAGATTTTCATTGATTGTAAGATAGGGAGTTACATTTTACAATGAAATTAAAAAACAAAAGAAGTACAAACTTAAACAGAGTCTTTAACCTTCTTCAACTTCATCATCAGGGACTTCAAGAATGAACATCCCATAATATCTCTTCTTCAGTGCATCCCTCTGTTTGATAATCTCTGGGTGACTCCCTGTCATACCCATCTGAGCAGCATATTCAGCAACCTCCTTGGATACAGCAGCTTCATTTATGAATCCAGTGCTGAATCTCGGAGCAGGGTACTTGTACTGGCCAGGTGCCTTCAGAGATACATTGTTTTCATCGGCTAAGTTCATCCATTTCTATAAGTACTCTGGGTAGAAGGTCAGCAAGTACTCCAGAAAGGCTTCATTTCGGTCTGAGCTTACTCCTCTCCATTCTTGCAAACTGTCATGATTAAACCAGAAGGTTCTCTTGACCTCTTCCCAGGCATCATTGATCTGGATTAGCATCTGTTTATCAATGTGCGGTCATTTCTGCACTTTGGTCTTGCACCATCTTCTGCTCATAAAGTTTCTGAAGCTTCCCCTTCTTTTCTGCTCTTCTTCCCTCTTCTTCCTGGTCAACTCAGCTCCTGATACAGACATAACTTGTCTCTTTTCTTTTTCAATATTTAGAGCCTTGAGCTTGTTGTACCAGTCAAAGTCTGAAATCTGAGAACTTGAATCATATACTCCAAATCCTTCTTTAAAGAGTTCCTTAGTTTCAGCTTCTAAGTCTTTCTGAGTTTCAGACTCCTCAGGTTCAGAGAAATCGGCAATCAGTTTTCTCTGAACTGTTTAACTGAGATTTTTCTCTTCTTCTTCTCAGATTCAGCAACTGGTGCTCCTTTTCTTTTCTCTACTTTCTTGATAGCAACATGTGCCTCGGCATTCAGGCTTGTTTCAGCTCTTCTCTTCTCTGTCTTTCTTAAGATCATGGCTTCCTGAGCTGTTTGCCTATCAGTTTGAATAAATTCAGTATCTTCAGGCTCAACTGCTTTCAGCTTCTCAGTTGCTTCTATTTCCTGCAGAGTCTTTAGAACATGCTGAGCTTTCAATTCCTGTTGGGCTTTCCTTTCCAGGGTTTTCTTCAAATGAGTGTCCAATTTGCCCATTGCAGTATGAGATATCCTTTCCCCCTTTTTGGCATCATACATGGGAAGTATTTGGGAAAGGGTGGCATCCATATGAAATTGCTCTTTGCCAATGGCCCTTATCTCTCCGTCCAGAACATCCTGTTCATCCTCCATACGCCTTAGGACATTTTCGCCAATTGATACTTCTTCTGATAATGGAGCAAATTGATTGGCAAAAACTCCATGCAAAAGTTCTGTCATCTTGGTCATGAGTAATGAACTCATTTCCTCAACAACTTGTTTGATCATTCCTTCGTTCCTTTCTATCAGCTTCTTCTCTAGATAGACTGTCCTTTCAATGAATTTCACATTCAGCTCCTCAGACATGTTCTTGGACATTTCACCCATCTTTGTATCTAGGGCATTGACCTTTGCAGTCACTTCATCATGAGTTGTTTTAACTTCAGCAGAGGTGCTCAGAGTCTCCATTGTCTGAGTTTGATCTTTTAGAGCAACCTCCATTCTCTTTGATTGATCGGCCAACACCATCTCCATCTGTGTCATCTTGGTTGTCAATGGCTCAATCTTCTTAAACTCATCCAAGATTGGAGTTAAATCAATCATTGGAGCATGTGAAGTGTGTCCTGACTGAGCCTCAGTCTGCATACCAAAATCAACAAACTTAATGATAGATTCTTCAGTAATTTTGGCATAATGAGTAATAGTGTTAAAAGGTACCTAAAGGGTTCTATCTTCAGTCTGAGGAATTTGATTAGCAGCAACTGGTATGATCTGTTCAGCTCTTGCTACCTCTTTCTCAGTTTCTTTCCCTTGTTCTCCTTCACCTCCTTCGTCTGTGTCCTTTCTTTTGTCAGCATCACCATTTGTTTCTCCTGTCCCACTTGGTCTTCTTTCGGCAATCTTTCTCTGCACCAATTCATCAAAATCTGAAGGCTTCATCCTGAGTTTGGTGAGAATGGTTGTTTCCTCAGTCCACCATTCCTCACCTCTGAATGCAGCAATATTCAGCACATCAGGAAGAGTTTGGTTCAGGATGTATACAGTGGTTCTCAGTCTGATGAATAGGTCCTGAAGTTTGAAATTCTGCAAGCTCAGGGTACCTATCCAGCACAAATATTTCCCCCTTGCTTCTCCATTTGGTTTCCTCGTCTTCTCCTTTCTTCAGTGGTGGAGGGATTGGATTTTCAGATTTGATGATTTGTAGGGCTGAAGGATCAAGAAAGGGTTCAGTAAGTAGTGCATCAAGGTTCAGGATATCTTGGGGTTCATTTGGCTCTGAGGGTTGTGAGGGTGGGATCTGAGTTTTGCTATCTTTAACAGGTTGTTGGGAACCTGTAAAGATTTCTTGAGAGATTTTATCCTCAGCAATGGAAGCTTCCATCACCTCAGAGAAAACGTTCTCCTCCTCAGCTACCTCCTTCTCTTTAATAGTTTTCACCACCTGAGCCAAGACCTGAAGTGATGATTTTTGGCCTTGAATCTCAAACTGAGTTTCCTCTTCCTCAGCCTCCTTCTCAGCAATTGTATATAACCTTCTTCGCTTCCGAGGTGCTAAGACCTTCTTTTTCAATTTCTCAGGCCTCCTCTTGATTTTGGAAGAGCTTTCCCCCTGGCTTTCTTAGCCTTTTCCTCACTTGACTCAGTGGACCTCTGAGTTTCTCACCTTGTTTCCCTGGCCGGCTCAACTACTGGAGCATCCTCCTCAGCCTCTTCCTCTGTTGTCTCCTCCTGAGACTCAGATGGTTTTTCCTTCCTTCCCCTCAGGGCCTTCTTCGATGACTTGAACATTACTTTGACCGAAGGGGAAGGTATTTATTTGGGCAAATATATCTTCCTCCTCACGGCAAGTTTCCAAGATGAAGGTAATCTTGGTGGCATGCAAGATCTTCCCTTTTATAACCACAGTGTTATCTTCCTTCTTAATGTGTTTTGCTTGATCACTCACCAACTTGATCAAGTATTGCAGCCAGTTGAATGAATTTGAAGGAGAATCTTCAATAGCCGCCATCAACCTCAATTTCGGCTTACTGATCTGCTCAAAGCTCCCAGATCCACTCATTAGGCATTTGCTCACAATATCAAAAAGCACACGATATTTCAACTTCAAGTGCTTCTTGTTTAATGTGGCCTCAAATTTAACTGGAACTTCAGCAATTCTATCCAAATATTATTGTTCCCTACCCACCATATACAACGTAGGATCCTCTATCATTCAACTCGTACACAACATTTAGATTATTTGGGATAATGTAAAGCTCTCTAACAAAATCCACAAACTTTTCACCACGGACTAAATGCGAGACAGTAATCTTAGAATCTATGCAATTATCTTCATCAAGATGCATATTTGTCACAAATTCTATTACCTCTCGTGGGTATTCGCCATTGGGGCAGTTGGCTACTAAACAGGTGAGTTTGGCCAATCGAAGCATATGAAGAGCCTCCTCCTCATGTGATGTGTTTGTTGTACCTTCAAGGGATACAACATTCTCGTACCAGGGCTTGTTGGTTACAGCAAGTTTGTCGAAGATTGTGAAAGTCATTTTGGTATATTTGAAGGGTTTTGGAATAACATAAAATTTTGTGAGTAGCATAGTATTTGTGAAGACGAAGGCTTTTGAATATTGAGTTTTAAGAACGCGAAGAATGGGTATTTATCTTGGAAATATTTTGATCCACGGGAATTCGCGTAGAGCAATGATCAACGGCCAAGATTTTAATAGGTTAAATTGGGTAGTTGAAAGGACAAATAGCGAGTAATAGCCGCCATTTTATATCCTTTTTGGTGATTAATTTACAGTGTTTTTAATCACTGTTTCTGCAGAATGTTGACTTTTCCCGAGAATTTCAAAAGTCCCGCCCATTTATTTCCTCAGGTGTTTTATCATTTATGCCCAATGATTTCTCATAATCAGTTAGACAATAAATGAGGTGCATTAACTAATTCAGACTAATTTTGAGTATCAGTCTTGCTGAGTTTTTGACCTTGATAAAAAGTCAATTTATATATTTGATAATTGAACTAAGGTTACTGAGTTTCCCAAGACTCAGTGATGAGAACCTTATTTTTATCCTGAGTTTTTCAGTGAATCCTGAAAAACTTCATGCATCTGAAAACCTTTAATTTTTCAGATTACTTATTCACCTGGATCCAACATTCCCAATTCAAGTGATAGTTCCTGAAATCTTGATTCAGCCAAAGGTTTAGTCAAGAGGTCAGCTCTCTGTTTATCAGTATAAATTTTCTCCATTCTGATATCCTTCTTGTCAACATGATCTCTGATGAAATCATGTCTGATATCAACATGCTTACACCTGGTGTGTAATACCAGATTTTGTGTAATAGCAATTGCACTATTATTGTCACAAAATATGGGTACTTCATTGGCTATAACTTTATAATCTCTCAATTGTTGTCTGAGCCAAAGAATGCATTGCTGCTTGACTTCTGTGACCATGTATTCGGGCCAAAGAAGATCTTGGTTGCTACTAAGGTTTGTTTCTTTGAAAACCATGATATCGACTTACTTCAAGAAATTGACATGTTCACGTAGTAGATTTCCTATCAATTCAACAACCACCATAATCAACATCTGAATAACCAGTTAATTCAAGGTTATCATCAGCTGGATACCATAATCCTCTATTCACAGTGCCTTTAAGATATTTCAAAATCTTTTTGGCAAAGATCCATGTGATCAAATTTCTTTTAGGATTAACTTTGGTATCTTGCACATATCCCAACAGCAAAGGTAATATCAGGCCTACTTGTTGTGAGATATAGCAATGATCCAATGATCCCTCTATAATCAGTGTGATTCACTTTCTTGCCTTCAGGATCAGGATCCATCTTGTAGTTAGTATTCATAAGAATTCTAAGCGCATTGCAATCATACACCATACTTAGCAATCGGATCTACGGTGTACTTTGTTCGATTGATGAATATTCTTTCTTTAGTTTCCTGAAGTCCTAGAAAGAAATTATCTCCCCCATCATTGACATCTCAAACTTTCCTTTCATCAGAGCAGAGAACTTCTCACACATCTGATGATTTTGAGATCCAAATATGATGTCATCCACATAAATCTGAACTAGTAAGGTATCCTTCCCATCTTCTATCCTGAACAAGGTTCTATCAACAGTTCCTGTGGTAAAACCATGGTCAGTAAGAAATTGAGAAAATGTATCATACCATGCTCTGGGTGTTTGTTTTAGACCATACAAGGTCTTTCTGAGCCTGTAAACTTGGTCATTCTGTCAAAATCTAGGAGGTTGTTCCACATAAACCTCTTCTTAAAGCACACCATTCAGAAATGCACTTTTCACACCCATCTGATAGACTGTGAATTTCATGTTGGCAGCTATGCAAGAAACAATCTGATGGCTTCTAGTCTTGCAACAGGTGCAAAGGTTTCATCATAATCCAAGCCTTCTTCTTGGGAATAACCTTGTGCAACTAGCCTTGCCTTATTTCTTACAATGTCGTTGTTTTCATCTCTCTTGTTCTTGAACACCCACTTAGTTCCAATCACATTGTGCCTCTGAGGTCTATCCACTAGCTCCCAAACTTCATTTCTTGTGAACTGATTTAGCACTTCTTGCATATTAGTAATCCAAAAAGAATCCTTAAGAGCTTCTTCAATCTCAATCGGTTATTTCTTAGATAGGAAGCAGCAGAATAAGGCACTTTCACCATGGAACTTTCTTGTTCTAACACCTTCTGATAGATCACCCACAATCTGACTTGTAGGATGACTATCTAACCATCTTCTCCTGGATGTTCCCCCTTCAGTAGTATCCTCAACATTTGAAATGTTAGGTTCATGCAGTTCATTAAACTCAGGGAACAACAGAAAAGAAGAGAGTGAATCATCTTCCTCAGGGGAAATTCCATTCAGAACATTGTCAGTGACATTTGTTCCCCCTTGGTTGATAGATTCAGAATTTGCCTCAGATGTGACCAAATCTTCATCGGCATTACATACCTGAGTCTGAACTGGTGTTTGTTCAGATGGGTCAGATTCAGTGTGTTGGCTTTCCTTAAGAGGAGAACTATCATCCTGAGTCTCATCATCCTGAGTATTTTCATTCTGAGCTTCTTTGTCTGGGTCTGATTCACTCCATTCATAGAGAGTGATTGATTTCTTCTTTTCAGGCTCAGAGAATGTTTTACAATTCTTCTTAGGGCTTAGTCTGGTGATTCTCTTTGTCAGATCTCCTGAGTCATGTTCATGTCTCTTCTGAACACAAGTAGATTCATCAAAAACAACATGAGGTGTTTCTTCCACAATAAGGGTCCTACAGTTGTAAACTCTAAAACTTTACTGACTTCAGAATATCCTAAGAATATCCCTTCATCAGCTTTTCTATCAAAAGTTTTCAACTGATCTTTACCATTATTGTGTATGAAACACTTACAACCAAACACACGAAAGAAAGAAACAAGAGGCTTCCTTTCATTCCACAACTCATAAGGTGTTTTGCCTTGATTCTTTGTCAGCATGGATCTGTTCTGAGAGTAGCATGCAGTGTTGATAGCTTCAGCCAAAAATCTCTTAGGAATGTCAGCTTCAGCAATCATTGTTCTTGCAGCTTCTTTTAGAGTCCTATTTCTTATATCTGCAACACCATTCTGTTGTGGGGTCCTTGAAGCTGATGTTTCATGAGCTATTCCATTTGCTGCACAATAATCAGATATAATATGGTTGATAAATTCAGTTCCTTTATCTGATCTGATTTTGACCACACTTAGATTCTTTTCAATACTGTGTCTTTTCAGTAATTCAGGCAGTTTTGTCTGAGTCTCTTTCTTACTGAGTAAGAATATGACCCAAGTATATCTAGAGTAGTCATAAACTACCACAAGTGTATATTTCCTGCCATTAGTACTCAGGTGTTACTGGACCAAAGAGATCCATATGTAACAGTTGAAGTATTCTATCAGTAGAAACTTCTACTTTACTTTTGAATGATGCTCTGATTTGTTTTCCTTTCTGACAAGCATCACATATATGATCTTTACTGAACACTTCATTGGGTAACCCCCTCACAAGTTCTAATCTTGCAAGTTTGTTCAGAGTTTTGAAGTTTAAGTGATTCAGTCTTTTGTGCCACAACCAACTGGTATCAGTAGAACTTTTTGCAACCAAACATGTATCTTTAGGAGTTAACCTCCAATCAACAAGATACAAATTTCCTTTTCTAGTACCAGTCAGTAATATTTGTTGTGAAGCAGTGTCTTTCACATAACATAAGTTCTTTGAGAACTCAACACTAAATCCTTTGTCACATAATTGACTGATAGAAAGCAAATTATGTTTTAAACTAGACACATATGAAACACCATGGATATGAACAGAATCAACTTCAAGAGTTCTATATCCTTCAGTCTGTCCTTTGGAATTATCTCCAAAAGTAATCTGAGGGCCTTTTTGCTCAACATAGTCAGTGAGTAAATGTTTATATCATGTCATGTGCCTTGAATATCCACTGTCCAGATACCATGAAGCACGAGCTACTTCACTTCCACTCATCAGGACTATGTTGTCTTCATTCAGCTCAGTGCCCTTTTCCTTCACCTGAAAAAACAGATCAGGCCTTAGGTACCATTTGGTGTAGGGTCCTACCAGGTTAGCTGTTCCTTTTGGAACCCAAATCTGCCTGATAACTCTAATTACTTTAAAGTGGCCGATTTGTCTCCCATAAAAATCTACATACACATTCACCACCCTAGGTGCCTTGGCAGTACCCTGTGTATGAGTGTCAGCCTTAGCATGAACATGAGCCTTAGAGTTCTTCTTGGGTTCAGGCCTCTTGTTCCAATGTTTTGACCTTGGTGCAGCTGGTCTATGTCTCTGCTGACTTGGGTTCAGGAAACCTTTACCCTTAGGAAAGTGGGGTTTAGGTTGCCTGTACTGAAATTGTGGTCTTTCAGTATCCTGAGGACTTGGTCTCTTCAGTTGAGAATATCTCTGCTGAGTGTTTCTTTTCTGAAGATTCCTCTAATGGTTCAGTGTAGATTTCTTCAGGTTGGTATTCTTAGCCTGAGGCTTCGAAGTACTGGCCTGAGGATTTCCTACTGAGTGTTCATGTTTTCTAGCCTTTTCCTGAGGTTTGGGCTTTCTTCCCTGAACCTTCAATTTTTATGAAACCATAGATCCTTTTCCCTTATCTAAAACACGGGGTTGTTCTTCAATAAGAAGATCAGTACAAACCACTGGTTTAACAATGACAGTCTGAGTGCTACTAGAAGAAGCAGCATTCAGAAGACCTTGTCAGGTTCCCCCTGGATTATATCCCAATCCAGCCTTTATAGTTACAGGTCTTTGATAACTCTGAATTTCATATATTGCTTTAGATGCAGAATTCAATAGAGTTAACTTTCTCCGCAAACTATCCTCACTTTTCTTTAGAGTTTCATGTTTCTCAAAGAGGTCATTGAATTCAGTTATGATGAGCTGATGTTCCTCAGTGGATTTCTCTAATTTTCCTTTCAAGACATCTATCACTTTCTCTTTTTCTGAGAGTTGTACTTCCAGAACATCCAGTTCATCAGTAGTTCCCATTAATTGAGAAGTGATCTCAGCAGCATTAGAGTTTTTCCACCTCAGAGTCTCAGCAGTCAGTTCCTTATTCTGCTCTTGAGTTTCTATGAACAGTTCTTGTAACACAGAATAATCCTTCATAAGATTCTCAAACGAATCCGTCAGGTCAAAATTACTGGTTACAGATGAACTTGATAACTCAGGTGCTAGAGATAGAAGAATTTACCTCTTCAATAGCAAAAAAGCAGACATCATCACTGTCACTATCTGAGAATATTTCTTCTGAAGAGCTGGATTCTTCTTCAGATTGTTCTTCGTCTTCAGCAACCATAGCCTTCTTGCTTGAATTGTTTCTGTCTCTTTTGGCTTGCCTTTCCTTTCTTTCCTTCGCACTCAGCTCAGGACAATCATACTGGAAGTGACCCTTCTTTTTGCAGTTATAGCATCTGTTGGTATCATCATCCTGATCACTTTCCTCCTTGGTCTTGGAGTCCTTCTTTCTGGATGAAGATCCTTCAGCTTTGTGGTCCTTCATTTTCTCAGTAGACTTGTCCTCAGCTTCTGAAATATTCATGTTCATGTACCTGTTGTTCTTATAGTACTTCTTGTACTTTCCATATCTGCTATTGAGTCTTTCAAACCTCCTTGCCAACAGTACTAGCTTATCCTCTTGCTCATCCTGATTTTTGGCAGGTGAGTTATCAGACTCTCTAGCTTTACAGGGTTTTTCTTTAGCTTTGAAAGCCACATTTTTGCTAGATGGAGATTCATCTTTGCTATCAAATTTCTTTGTTTTCTTATCAATCACAAATTCATAAGCTTTCAGTTCAGAGAAAACTTGTTGGTATGGCATAGAATCAATATTCTTGGTGTTTTCAATCACCACAACATGTATATCCCATTTCTTAGACAATCCTCTAAGAATTTTCAGTGCCACTTCTCTTTTTGGGTATCTTTTCCCAAGAGCATTCAGATCATTTATGATACTAGTGAATCTGACTTCCAGTTTATCAATGGATTCACCATCTTCCATTTCAAAGCTGTCAAACTTCGCAATGGCAACAGAAAGTTTGTTTTCTTTGATATGATATGTGCCTTGACACATGATAACAAGTGTGTCCCATATTTCTTTAGTAGTTTCACAATGAGAAATCATCCCCATAACACCATCATCAATAGTGATGTATAGAGTATCGTTAGCAATATAGTCTAAGTTGACTAACTTTCTCTCATCAGGAGTAAGTTGGTCATCAGACTTAGAAAATTCATCTCTAGGATCATCTCTCTCAGCATCAGTAACTCTGGGATTCACAACAGTGTACTTAAATGGTCCTTGAGAGACCACTCTCCACATTCTTTCATGCTTAGAATACAGATATGCCTGCATTCTCAATCTCCATAGGTCATAGTTCTCAACAGAGAACATAGGAAGTTTCTTAGAAGGTATGATGAATGAGCCTTGTAAGATATCAGCAGGAAGATCTATTCAGTAGACCACCAAAGTCTTTTAGCAAACAAGACTATGGCTACCAAAGCAAGTGGTCAAAATGAACCACTGCTCTGATACCACTTGTTGGTCCCGGTGTAAAGAGTCTTACACGTGTATGGGGGGGAATACACGTGTTTAGTGATTTGTAAAACTTTTCTTTACTGAAATCAGTAGAGTCAGGATGTCCTGAGAATTTGCCCTGAGAAGCACAGATCGCCCTGAGTCAAAGTCTACTGAGACAGTGATCCTGATCAGCTTTCAATAGCTTAAGATTAGCCCAACTGATTCTGAGATTTTATCAGAGTCCTGAGAAGCTTGGATCAGATAACTATCTTACTGAATACTCAGTAGAGTTTGTTCAGTTTGGTAATTATCTGTTCTAGCTTATCAAGGGTGCGGAATGTGTTGGCCCTAAGTTTATACTCGTTTTATCTTGCTAAAAATCTTTTATTTAGTAAATCAGTGGTTAAGGCTATGATCAATTTATTGCAAGTTCAGTGGATTGTTTTCAACTGAATACCAGGAAGATCTATATGCTTTCAGTGAAAACATGCAACAGTTAAAATGCAAAACAGAAAGCAAACAACACAGCAAATTATAGTGGTTCAGAGGCAAAGCTCCCACGTCCACTCTCTCTGATCCTCAGAGAAATTCCTTAACACACTACTACTACTTCCTAAAGCTTTCAGACTGAACTCAGGAGCTTACTAACTTTTCTACAATGAGTTTTCTGGCTGACCTTTCTAACTCAACACACACAAGCTTTCAAACTATCTCAAACAGCTTACTAACTTCTTCTCTAGAGTTTTCTGGCTGAATTCAACTGCAACTTACTCACTCTTTACAACTCTTACTCTCCAACAATCACACACTCAATCTACCTAACAATAGGGTTTGTGTTTGGTTGGTTTCCAACTAAGGTGAGATATCCTTTGACAATAAGAACAGATTCAAAGGCTATGATATCTCTTACTAAGCTTTGGATATAGAACAATTCTAGGCTTAGTGAATGAGCTCTCTTCAATGTGAAACACTTGGGAAATCTTAGATTTTTCGAGTGCTTCAATTTACGAGAATACGAATGAGCTCTGGAGTTGTTTGACTTCCCGTAACCTTGCAATGGTGAAGGTCACTGGTATTTATAGGCAATTCTCCAAGGTCAATCTTGAAAAAATTATCCGTTGGAATAGATAGCATCAAGGGTTTCCTCTTTTGGTTATTGATGAACGACTATTTTAGGGTTTGAATGTTCTTGCATGGTTTGGGTAACAAGTAATCAATCGCAAATCAATCACCAAGTTTTTTCGATCTGGAACTCGATTACTTGACATTTTTAGGTGCCATGTCGCCAGGTCGATGAAGTACAAAGTGTTGTCTCTCTCCGATTGGTTCTTTATCTTTAGTGAATGTAGACAAACAAAAGCGGCTCTTTTAGATCCATCTCTGAATGAGACAACCTTAACCAACACTTAGTTCTAGTTCCTTTTGTCTGTAATTGAATATTTGATCAACATTTATTTCTTATAAATGTGCGAGTCTTCATCAGTTTGTATGTCCTCAAGTAGATAGTCTTCAGAGTCCCTCTGAGTATTCAATGACTTCTGAGTCTTTAGTATCTTCTGAGTCTTCAGTGTCTTCTGAGTCTTTAGTGTCTTCTGAGTCTTCAGTGTCTTCTGAGTCTTCAATGTCTTCTGAGTCTTCAGATAATATTTTTTTTTAACATTAATCTTGAGTAATATCTGCTGACTATACATGGTGTAGATATCTCCTGAACTATTCTACACTGAAACCTGACTATCAGACTATCAAGATTATCCTGAACATATCATACTCAGGGGTTTTGGGGTCTAATCAAATCTTATTAAATTCATCTCCCAACAGAGGGACTTCAAGCCTTAATCTCTGATCGAACGTCGTTACTAGCTTGATTTGCACGAAGAACGCCTTTGAAGTTGCTTCAAATCTTCAAGAACAGTTGCAGGGAGCTCTGGACTCTTCTCGTCTTTCTCGTATGGATCGTCTGGAAATTGTTGATGTTTGAAATGAAGAGTTTGGACCCCTATTTATAGGATGGGGGTGACAAACCTTCCTTAATTGAGGTGCCATGTGGCGGCCTCTAATTAACGCAAATCATTTAATTTGATTGATTTGTTATTAATTTCCATCTATTTATGACAAAATATCGGTCGATTAGCCACATGTCGAACAGTATTCAAATGCTTTCGTAAAAAAATTTGATGGCTTGTACTGGTGTATAAACATTAATTATTTAATTATTTAATTTGGAGAATCAATTTAGTAAATTCTCAATTAATAAATAAATAATTTTATTTGATATTAATATAAAATTGCACACGTGTCACCATTTAATTGGGTGCAAATTTTATTTGCTTACAAATGCCCCCTAAGTGCTTTTGTTCACGCGATGGTTTTCACGGACTGAAGTGAATTATTACGCTAAAATTCATTCCGCGCCATTTTGTGACTTAGTGTGAATGAAATAGGAATTTTTTTAATTCAACTTCTTCATTTGACTTGAGCACAATATTTATTTGACAATTAAGAGTTAAGAGAATTAATTTTCTTCCAATTTGTCTGAGGCTAACTTTCTTTCTCAAGCTCAGGAAAGTTCCACAACAATTTTTTTATTTTGCTTTGGTTCAAATTTTATAATCAAAGCCCAATTCCTCTTCTTGTGGTAAGAATTAACCCAAATATCACATTTATTTGGCAAAACAATTGGCCATAAGCCCAACTTTTATGTGGTTTTAATTCCCACGTTTTTTTTTTGTCCTAGCATCTTTTGAGTTGCCAAATTTTAGGAGATTAATCTGCTCCATGATCAAGCATAATCCCATTCTTCTTGCCTTTTCTTTGGCCTGAAATCTCTCTTTCTTCTCTAAATCCATCCCAATTCACACTATAAAAAGGAGTCTTGTGTTCTTCTTTTAACTAACAAGAAGCTGAAGAAGGCCGAAAGCAGTAGAGATGGAAACCGGAAAGGCAGGCATGCAGGCGGTGCGAGGTGCAAACGCGGTAGGCAACAGTGAGCAGCTGCAACATTTCGGCAATTTGGCTTGAGGCAGGGTAGTGCGTGAAGCTTCATCCTCGACGACTCGTGTGTGACTACATTGTATCCTCATTCGCAAGAGGCGGCTCAAGTGCGGCAGCTTCAACCTCGATGATTAAGAAGCAATGCAAGCAGACACTCAACCTCGATGAACTCGTGCGCAAATGGCAGAGCAGCGGCTTGTCGACAGCAGAACTCATAAACGGCAGGAGGAGGCGCGAGGTGCAAACGCGGTGACGACGGTAATTTTGGTGGCTCAATTCCGACTCGACGATTGAGAGTCGGCTTCGATTAGAGGCTCGAGCGCAAGTTTCAAACCGACTATGGAGAAACAGAGCACGGCGGCGTCGGATTTCGGCGATTTGTAGAAAACTTCGATGCGGCGGAGCTTCGGACTCGTGGAACTAGGCGGATTTTCATCCTTAGCGGTGACGGGAGAGTGCGACTGGAATGGTCCAGAGGCGCACGGTGCAGATTTGTTTTCTCAAGCGGCAGCACAGGCGGGGAAGTGTGCGGAGGCGACGGAGCTTCGTCCTCGGCTACGGTGACATTCAATCTCAGCGGCTGCGTGACACGATTTCGGGCTTCTCCGGCGGTGTCTTCAAGGCAACAGCGGTTTGGCGACGATGGTGTACGACAGGGACGCGATAGCATTGGATCCTCGGCGGCGACCATGTTGGCTTGCGCGGAGACGACAACTCGGGCGAATGACGGCACTAGCGAATTTGGGATTGATGCAGCGGAGTGCACGAGTAGCGTCGGTTGAACGAGGTGGCACGAAGAAAGGCTTCGGACCCGAACGTGCGTCGGCGGCGTCGGTTTCTGGATTTGGTGCAGTGGAATGCAGCGCTGGTTTTGCGGCGATTTTGACGGCTTGCGATTGGTGATCAGACACGGTTCGAGTCCGACGGCGGCGCTTTCTGGGCAGAGTGGCGACCAACGCGGCGGTTTTCTGGCGTTGAGGCGCGGCGGCGAACTCGGTGGCGACTAGCGACCCAATTTCCAATATGGCCCGTTAAGAATCCCGATCGACGATTGCGGTGTTCTTGGCGGTGCGTGGATTTCGTAAATTTCAACTCACAGCAGCGTCAATGGCGGCGCTATTTCTGGCGACTCGCACGGCTTCAATTTCTGGGATTTTCTGGCGACGGAATCGATGCAATTGGCGAAGCAACGGTTCGCAGCATAAACTGGAAGGGTACGCAGTTGGCGGCAATAGGATGAAGGCAACGTTGATGCCGTGATTTCTGACCTGCGTGCAGATTTAGTGGAGATATTTGGGAATTTCTGGTGTGAACGCGAGATAAGCAGCAGCGTCAATCTCTTCCCTTTGATGGGCCTGCTTTGTGTATTAGTTAATAGTCCACGAATAAATAATTTGATACCATGGCTATTTAATAAAAGGCCCAAATAATATCTAATTGATGAGTTTTTTTTTTTTCCAAGAATGATATCTGCAATTGCATCCAATCAATTTTTTTATCCTCATTTTTCTTTGTTATTGTGCAGCTTCATTTTCCCTCTCCAGTTTGGAATTTCATCATGGTTCACTTCAAGAAGTCTATGACATAATCTGGATCGCAAAACTTGATAACCTTCGATGACATGTTTACGATCTTTAATCAAATGGACTCACCAAGTTGTTGAGAAAATTCAACTGCTGACCCGAAGACTTGAAGATGTTATTGTCGACATTGTAGACAAACAACAAGAGTTAGAATTAAGATTCTCTTGCTTAGTTTGTTTAGGGCATTTTTTTATCTTTTCCCTTTTTGTAATATTATCTATGATATTATCAATAAAATTTATAGGCTTTATCTTCCATCTTCATGTTGCTTTTCCATTTCAATCACTTATTAAGTTTATGAACTTAAATAAGATAATTGAATAAATATGGCGAACTTAGAGAATTTCTAAGTTGCCTTTCGTGCCTCTTTAAAGAGGATCAAGTCATGACATAGTTCAAAAGCGACATAATTTGACTTGAGGGGTGTGTATGGGTGCAGTTTATACTCATCTTGAATTAGGGGAGTGACTATTCTTTAACCACTTTGTAGACAAAGTAGAGTATTTTATATTTAACCACTAAATACCTTTAGTGGGGTATAACGATTTAACCACATATATTTTATCTTTGGTGGTTGTGCGAAATTTATACTCATGCGGACCCGGGGGTAGGCGTCACGATTTAGGCGCAAATGCTTCATGGAGCTAAGCGGCGATTCTGGCGTAATGGCGTTTTCAAAATTTTTCCATTTGTGGGAAAATCCTCAAGTCACCACCTCAATTTTTGGAGGCATTTTTACGACATGATGATGTGATTCACGATCACCAACTCATCATCGAATTTTGATGAAACCCGCTCTCTCTATCATCGTCTTGATGCGCCCTTAGTGTGGATAATTGTTTTACCTTTTGCCTTCAAATTTTTCCGCGTGATCTGATCAAAGTATTTCTTCGTTTCATTGAGATGGATAAAGGCTTTGAAATCTATTGGGTTTGAAGGCTTGGTGATTTTCACCTTCAGGCGATCACTTCTTAGGACCCGATCTCTCGAAGCGGATCGACTCTACGACTACTTTTCTCTTTTGTGTGGTCTAATCTTTTAAAGATGGAAGCCGCGTTTCCTTTTCTTGTCCTCTCGTCAAACATATCTTTCATTGATGAGACTTCTCCTTGAGAGATATAATTTGCATTTGCCATATGACATGAAATCTTGTCATAACCATCGTAAAGTCGTCTTCACTTGTTGACGGGGTTAAGCCTCATTCGTCTTCGAGCAATTATTTCTTGCTTTCGACATTTTGCATAACTTTATCTTTGAAGACAAAGCAATCTTGAATTGGATGACCCACGATGCGTGATACTTGCTGCGATGCTTTAGGTCGTTGACGCGTCGAGTTCTCCCGATCGTTTTATTTTACATGGTCGATGAGCTTTTTCTCTATCAAGTCATCGAATATCCCTGCGGCGTCGGAATCTAGGAAGGGTATTCCGCTTTCTTTGCATTTTCCTTCAAGGTTCTTCTTCTTCTTTGCCCCCCTTCTTGGGCAATACTTTTCTCATATCGGCTCGATCATCTCTCTTTTTGTATGTAGCGGTTCTTGCATTAAATGCGCATGGATTCTCTATTTGGAGTCTTGACAAAGGTTCTGCCCCCTTTCTCGAATTCTTGCTTATCTTTAAACCTTTGGGGTTCTGAATTGGCGATCCGTCGGCTCGATTCTTGGTCATCTTTGAGCTCCATGTCATGAGCTCTTGTAGCTTCTAACTTCTTGAAGGTCGCCGGTCTTATTAAGCCGAAGAATGTAGCAAAAGACCCCATAGCATACTCTGGATGCATTTCGATTCGCAGAAGTCTCCGGATAGCGATCTTTGCAATTCAAAGCTTAAGTTCCTCCATCGATTAATGTAATCAATCACGGGCTCCTCTTTCCATTGGCGGGTGTTGGTCGGCTCGATCATCTAGCAGTCCTCTTAGATGTTATAAAGCGATTCAAGAATTCTTGTTCATTTTGATCCTAGTATCGATGGAGTTGGCTTCAAGTCAATGTACCAATCGAAGGCATTCCCTTTCAGCGACGTCTGTTGTTTGGCCAAGTGATCATCCTGCGATCGTATTATTACACGTTTCAACAAAGTGAGCCACGTCTTTCTTTGGATTATTTTTCCGTCAGTATTTGGAACTTTGGAGGTTAGTATCACGGTGTGCGGCTTAGTGTAGGAGAATGTTGACTTGGAACAGCCATTAAATATTTACTAGTTTCACAGTTCCCAAGATGAACTCCTTGAGTTGATCCATCCTTCTTCCATCGGAAGAAATCGGCATCTCTTTCTCCAAATGCCTTTCGGTTTCTCAAACTCGATCTTGGTTGAATTTTCATCGATTCTTTTTCATCTACTTTGCTTTTTGTTTGTGTGGCTTGCCCCTTCCACCACCATTTCCCTTGTTCATCAAAGGCTGTCAGGAATCCGATTACGGACTTCCGTGACAAGTCCTTATTGACCTTAGTCGAGTTAGCAGGATTGTTCTTCAGCGGTGAAGTAGCTTTTCGCGCCATCAACGAAGTTGTCTTGGTTTGAAGAAGATCTTGACAAGGATCGAAGTGGAGTCCCTTGAGTTGTCTTCGTCACTTTCGGCGGTTGGGCCGAGGCATGTTTGCCGATAGTTCTATTGAAGGTTGGCTCACGAAGAAGATGTTCAAAGCTCAATCTTACAGAAATGCTTGAGTAACAACATTGGGTTAACCCGATTATGGAAAGGACCAAACGATATAGAAGATCCTCACGAAAGACATGTTGATGATCTTGAAGTTTTCTTTTAACCCAAAGAGATGGAAGGTAAGCGGTCCCACGGGCGTGCCCAAATTGATTAAAATATAAAACACAAAAAATGATTACAACTTAATTTCTTCTAATTGAAGTTTTTGAATAGCGGGTTCAAACTCTAATTTATTCTCTGATTCTTCTCTTGGATTGGCGTTGACCTTGACTCGACGGATTTTGTAGCGGTCCCTCGCCTTAATCTTTATGCAGGTTGAAAGTGGGATTTGAAAGGTTGATTTAGGACTTGACGTCTTGTTTTTGAATCGAGGCGTGAACTTTGAAGATTTTTCTGGATGGTAGCCGAATTTGATGAAGAACAATCTTTGAATCTTCAAGTGTTTTGATGAAGATCTTTGAATCTTCAAGGGGTGAGCGAAGGGCGTCTTTGGAGAAACACCGAATCGGAGGGGGCTTTCGGCACCTTGATCTCGGATTTGGGTCATTTCTGGATGATTTGTTCTTAGAAGAAGCGTGGGTAGTGAAAAACGCCTTCAAATCTTCAAAGTTTGCCTTCTGGCGATGTCGTCGGAGGGACTTCAAGCCTTAATCTACGATCGAGCGTCGTTACTAAGATTTGCACGAATGTCTTTGGGAATTTGCTTGAATCTTGAAGCGATTGCGAAGACTCTGGACTCTTCCGTCCACCTTTCGTCTGGATAAATCTGAAATTGTTATGCGAAATGAAGAGTTTGGACCCCTATTTATAGGATAGGGTGACAAACCTTCCTTAATTGAGGTTGCCATGTGGTAAGGGATTTGATGGGCGTAATTGTTGGGGTTATCTTTTGGAAAAGTATCTTTTACTTTATAATCAAAGCCCAGATAAATCATTTATCCTTTGATGCTTTAAATATCATTGAATGTTACATATATTTATTGCATAATTGTTCAATAAATAGTACGTGTTACCTTATAGTTAATTTAGTGAAAACGGATCACGAAGATTAAATTAACGAGTCCTTTATAGCTAAATCGTTGTTCACGACCTATATGAAATGAACAATCCGCCGTGAAAAGGTTGAAGTGTAAAGGCTTCGAGATTGACATCTTGGCGAGATTACACAAGTCATAGTGATGCCTTTGAATAGGACCCTACGGGAGGATAAATTCTTGACCTTGAATTAGGAAGAATTAGACCTCGGTTGTTAGATTTATTTCTTAATCTTTGTTCTTAAATAGGATCGTGTGGTTAGTAATTATTTCTTTGACATAGCCCGGGTGAGAATCAATGAGATTCAATACTTTTATATCTTGGAGCTGATAATGCGGTCGCGTCACGATTGCTAAGATTTATCTGAAGAATGGGTAATGTGAAATCTTGTTAGTTTGATTGCCCCCCCTTGGGAGGTTTCGCAAGATTTATCATACCAAATCTTGCAAGTGGAATTTGTTTCCGTTATGGATAATAATGTTGAACAGTTTCTTGACCAAGGACAAAATATATTAATTAATGGAAAGCTATTTGGGTGGCTTGAATTAATTAATGGGCTAGATAATCTTAAACATGGGAAATAATAATGGAGTCATATTAATGTAATATGGGTTAAAGATGGATAGTCTTGATATTAATTATGTAGTGGGATTAATTAATATTTATGGGCTTCGAATAATATTGTGGTTCAATATTAGATATTCAAAGTCCATTAGAAGGTCCAATCTTAATTCTCCTATAGGCCCCTCAAGTAGCCAAAAGATAAAGTCCAATAACTGAAAAAGGTGTTTAGAATAAAAATAAATTATTGTTGCCTAATTTTTCCTAATTTTTCAAAATTAATAAATAAGGAAAAGATTTTCTTTGAATTTTGTTATGGAATGAGGATAAGTATCCTTGGAATATTAAATTATCTTCACGAACATTTCGGTTCTCTGATTCTTGATTTCTTGATTCTTGAGTTCTGGGTACCTTACAGGTTCTTGATAACTTTAAGAATCTAACTTTGATCTATACGCTAACTATACATAGTGCGAGATAACTTCTGAACAATCTATCAAAGAGCTTTGACTTCCGGTCTATCAAGATTATCTGAACATGTCATACTCAGGGGTTTTGGGATCTAATCAAAACTTCTTTATTAAATTCATCTCAGCCAATTTCCTTTTTGATGATGCCAAAACCATCTTGCTACATTTAAGAAAACCTAAACTATCCTCGGGGTTTAGGTTTGCTCTATTACAACCAAAATGGTATTTCTCGATCAATTTCTTAAACAATACGGCATATCAAAGACATGTGCAAAAAAAGATAATGAATATTATCTTTGATTATAAAAGATAAAGTTTTCATTGATCGGTAGATAGCTAATAAGCATTCTGATTCTGATGAAAAATCGAAAAACAAATTCGAGAGTATAAAGTCTCGATCTTCTTCCACTTCATCCTCTGGCACTTCGGAGTTGAACATCCTCGTAGTATCTCTTCTTGATTCATCTCTTGCCTTGATGATATCGGGGTTGTTGTTTTCTGTTAGGCCTAATTTGGATGGCATCTTGGGCTATTTTTGAGAAATGGGCATTTGCCCTCGTTTACATAACCGTTCTCAAACCTAGGAGTTGGGTACATGTATGGACCGGGTACTATCTGAGTGTTTAGCCAAATACGCCATGTTCAAGACTTTGCGGTGCTTAGGATAGAAAGTCATTAAGTACTCAATGAAGGCTTCATTTTTATCCATTTCCCCCTCCATTCTCGAGATCTCATAATAGAATCGGAAGGTTCTCTTGTTCTCTTCCCATTACATCATTGAAGCGTAGAGGCATCCTTTGTCGATATCGACCCCTTAGTCTTTTAGTACCTCTCCTTTTTTTACTTAGAAACTTTTTAAATCCACCTCTTTCTTTTCTTGCTCTTCTACCTTTCTTCTTCACAGTGGGTGGAACACGATCACACAGGCGGCGATTTTCTTTTCCTTTTCAATATGAAGAGCTTGGAGTTTTCTTGGTATCGAAAGCTTCTTTACAGGTTGATTTCTTGTCGGATTCTTGAATTCCGTGTAAACTTCCTCGAGTAGGTTTTGAGCTTTTTGCTTTTTTCTTCCTTTTCTTGTTCACTTAAATGCTACAACTTTTTCTCTTTTAGTTTTTCTTGAGCCTCGCTTGACTTTGCTTGTCTCCAATCATCCTTCTATCGCTCGGTTTTCCGATAATTACTTAGCAGTTATCGATCATTTATGCGAGTGAAGGTAGGTTTCTCGAAGCTTTCGTAAACTTGATTTTATTAAGACTTCAATCTCATTAGGCATCAAAATTTTCTTTCCTTGACTTCTTAGCCTTTCTCTCCAAGGTTTGTGCTTGACAACTCACTTAATTTGCCACGAGGCCTTTCCCGCTTTTTGGCACCATACCTTGGGAGTAGTTAGTGGGTCGATATCCATATAGTATTGCTCCTTGCCCCTTCACTTCCCTGCCCGGTGATCATGCTCATCTTCTAGCCCTCGTCATGTAGTTCTTGGCCATTGAGAATTCATCGAAAGAGGAGCAAACTTCTTTGAGAAGACATCATGCATCATCTCTGTCTCATCTTGGTCATGAAATGACCCATTTCCTCAGCGGTTGTTTGATCATCGGATCATTCTTCTCAATTAAGCTTGGCTTCAAGATAAGCGGTTCTTTCTTGATACATCTGTGCTTCTGTTGGCGGTAGCTACTGTATGCACTCCGTCCAATCTTTTCCATCCCCAATAGAAGTTAATTTACGATAGAGTTGTTTGAGCGTGTCGGATGATGGTCGGAGTTCTCGATTTTAGATTTTTAATGACGTTCTAACTCCATCGAGGTCATCTTATGCGTGAGAATTGTTTTCGACATGCTTGATGAAAACTTAGATTCTCAATCTTTTGAGATTGACTTGCGATATCTCTTCCATCCTTGGCTCTATCTTCTTTAACTCATCGAGGATTGGTGTGAGATCAACTGCTTGGAGTTTGTTCAATATTTTCAAGCGATTTGGGTGCTTTCCCATGAGCCTCGGTCTGCGTATCATAAACTCCAGTTAAAGCTAGTTACTTGATAACCTCGGCATAATATACTTGATGTCAAAAGGTACACGAAGAGTCTTAACCAGTCAAAGGGTTATCGATATCAGTTAGTTTGTGTAAATATCTCATCACCATCGACTCTCGTTTCCTTCTATTTTCTCGGCGCTCTGATCAGGGTTTCCTTCTCCCCACCAGATTTCTTTTCTTGCATCATCTCCTTATCCTTATCTTTGTTTTGATCATGAGAAATTTTGGGCATATACTCCTTGATAGCTTCTTTTGGTAGCTTCTTTTCACCGATTCATCGAAATCGGCAGCTTTCATCTGAGCTTTGTCTTTTGAAGCCTAAAAAACTTTGTCAACCACCCAATGTTCCGGCGTTCCACAGTCCTACCCTCGAGATAGGCAATATTGACATTTTCGAGGGAAAGTGATTGATTCATAATATACGATGGTTACGAGCACGAAGAACATATCTGTAGGTCGGGATAGGCGTTATTTCGAAATTATCGACAAGATGAACCGTTCCCTTAGCCCGTATTCGGTCTCTTGAGCTTCTCCCTTCTTCAATCTTGGGCTTCCAGGAGCGTGGGTTGGTGTATGAGTTCGGAGGCGTGAATCAGAAATGGATTCGTTCGAGCGCGTCAATTCGGCAATTCACGAGGTTGGGGCGATGCGAGATACGAACAAGTCTTTCTTTGATGAGGATCGAGGGTCCTTGAAGATTCTGAAGATTTTTGCTCTGAGCTCGGAGAAGTTTAATACCTCGGAGAAAACATGTTCCTCGGTTTTCTTGCTCCGCACATTTGTTACCCTGAGCAAAGCGGTAGTGGAGATTTCGGCCCTTCTTGGCAACCCGAGTGAGTTTCTTGGTTTCCTTTGGCCTCTGTTCATAATTGTTTGAAGCCTTCTGCTTGACGAGGCAGTCTTTTCTTCTTCGGTTCTCACTTTCTCATTTTAATTTTCATTAGGGCTTTTCCCCCAGCTTGTTTTGGCTTCTTCATGAGTTCCTCCCGATTGGATTTAGGCGAATTATCTTGTATCCTGACACACTCCACGAGACTCGGTGTTTTCTCTTTCTTTCCTCTCAAAGTCTTCTTCGTTGGTTTGAACATGATTTTTTGACTTTGGAAAGGGAAGTGGAATAAACAAAAAATATCCTCCTCTTCTCTGCCGCGTTTCCAAGATAAATGCAATCTTGGTTGCATGTAGAATTTTTCCGCCAACAGCTTCTTAGGCCATTCACCTTCTAAATGTGTTTGGCTTGATCACTGCATACACCTTGATCAAATAGTGCAACCAATTGAATGATAATAGTAGGAGAATCTTCAATACGCCATTAAGCCTTAACTTAGGCGTGCTTTATTTCTTTCAGAAACTACCAGGTCTACTCATGATGCATTTGCTTACAATATCCAACAATACGATATTTGGAAGCTTCAAATGCTTAGCAGCCGAGTAGCTTCAAACTTTTACGGATGCTCATTAATTTTATCGAATACTCTTGTTCCTACCCGTCATGTATACCATAGGGTCTTCACCTCTATCCTTAACTCATATATGGCATTTAGGTTAGGAATAATATATCCCTAACAAAATCCACATATTTTGTTACAATGCTCCAAATGTAACATCATTAATCTTAGACTCTACTTGATTTTTAGTCATCTAGCATATTATGAAAACAAAACTCAATTACTCTTTTACTTCATATTAGGCCTCAAAGTTTGATTGGCGACCGGAGCATGTAAGCTTTGCGAATGAATCATGTCTGGCGCCTCCTCCTGTGAGTTGTATTGGACATTGCTTTCTAGAGGGACAACATATTTGTACCATGGTTTTGTTTGAAATGATGAGTTTGTAATTATCTGATGCCATTTTTGGAGATTTTTTTTGAGTGAAAGGGTTTTGAATGAAAAAAAAAATGTTGAAGCGATCGAGGTTTCGGCAGTCATTTTGTGAAAATGAAGGCTTTTTTTAAATGGGGCTTAAATGGGATCTTTTCAATGGATATAGGATTTTTGATTTATGGAAAATGGCGTAGATGAAGAAATTGTGGTTGAGATTAAAAACCGGCTAAAGGCGTATTTGAAAGCACGTTTTACATAAATACTTAGCCCGTTAATTTATCCCTTTTGGTGATTAATGAGCAGTGCATTTAATTCTTGTTCACGCAAACCATTGACTTTCTCGAGAATTTCAAAAGTCATGGAATTATTTCCGGTATTTTTGTCATTTATTGCCCGATGATTCGAGATTTGGTTAAACTGATAAATGTGTTGCATAGTCAAATAACTTCTTGGACTAATTTTCTCCATCAGTCTTCACGAGTTTTGACCTTGATAAAATGTTAGTATATCTTTAGTCTTGAACTTGAGATTCTTGAGTTTCCCAAAGACTCGGTTGTTCGGGACTCTCAATTATATCCTGAGTTTTTCGGTAAAACTGAAAAAAACTTCATGCATCTGAAAACCTTCAATTTTTGATTTGCTTTATTCACACGGATCATACCTAATTCATTGATAGTTCACGAAATCTTGATTGACGAAGGTTTTAGTCAAGATATATTTCTATGTTTATAATGAATTTTTCTCGATACGATGTCTTCTTTTCAACATGATCTCACGATGAAGTGATATACGATATCAACATGCTTACATCGGTGTGCAATAAATGATTTTTGTGTAATATGATTACCTTATTATTATCACAATATATAGGTACTTCATTGGCTATAATCTTATGATCCTTAATTGTTATGCGAGAAAAGAATGCATGCCTGACAACTTCCTGACCATGTATTAGAACCCATTAATCTTGGTTTCTCTGAGGTACATTTCTTTGAAAACCATGATATCGGTTTACTTCAGAAATTGACCTGCGTTCTGTGGTAGACTTCCTATCAATTCTACATCCTCGTAGTCGACATAAAGAGTAACCCGGTTAATTCAAGGTTATCATCGGTGGATACCGTAATCCTCTATTCACGATTGCCTTTAAGATATTTGAGAATCTTTTGGCGGCCTCCATGTGAAACTAGCCTAAGGATTAGCAGTATCATACGTATCAACGGCAAATATTTATATCAGAATGCTTTGCGGTGAGATATAGCAATGATCGATGATCCCTACATAATGCGATTGTGATTTCTTGATTTGCCTTGCCGGATCGAGGATTAAATCTTGTGAATTAGTATTCATAGGAATTCCTATTTGCATTGCAATTCTATACCATACTTTGCAATCAGATCTGCGGTGTATTTTTGCTTGATTGATGAATATTTCCTTCCTTTGTTTTTCACTGAAGTCGAAAGAAATTCATCTCTCCATCATTGGCATCTCAACTTTCGGCTATCGAGGGTGAAAACTTTTCCTCCGAAGATTTGGAGAATCCAAATATGATGTCATCCACATAAATCTGAACAAGATGTCTTTTCATCTTTTATCACGAGCGAGCTCTGTCAAGATTCCTTTTGATAAAACCGTGGTCGATGAAAGCGGGAAAGGTCATCTCATACCCGTCTCTGGGTCTTCTTAAGACCATACAAAGCTTTCACGAGCACATAAACTTGGTCATTCTGTCTACGAAACGGGAGGATGTTCATAAACCTCTTCCTTGGCACACCATTAGAAATGCACTTTTCACATCCATCGATGGTATGAATTTCATGTGAATGACATATACAGAAACAATACGATGGCGTCTAGTCTTTCTTCTGAGGTGCAAAAGGGTTTCATCATAAAAGCCTTCTTCTTGGGAATAACCTTGTGCAACTAGCCTTGTCTTGTTTTCTCCCAATGTTGTTGTTTTCATCTCTCTTATTCTTGAACACCCACTTGGTTCCAATCACATTGTTACTCTTGGGTCTATCCGCCCCAGCTCCGAACTCATTTCTTGCAGATTGATTCATTTCTTCTTGCATACTTGATGTAATCAAAATGAATCTTGTAGAGCTTCTTTAATCTCGATGGGTTCTTTTTCGAGGATAGGGAAGCGGTGAACAAAAGCACTTTCTTCATGGAACCTTCTTGTTTTGACACCATCGATAGATACTTTACAATCCGACTTGTGGGATGGTATCAACCATTTTCTCTGGATGTTCCTTAGGTAGTATCCTCGGCGCCGAAATGTTGGGATTAGAGTTCATTAAATTCGGGGAACAATAGAAAAGAAGAATCATATCATCTTCCTGTTAGGAAATTCTATTCGAGAACATTATGGGAGACATTTGTTCCCCGTTAGTTGATAGATTGAGTTTTTCTCATTTTGTGACCACATCTTCATCTGCGTTACATGCACAGTCTACGAGGCTGGTGTATGTTCAGTTAGTCGCCGCCAGGTGTGTTGGCTTTCCTTGGTGGAGAATTTCCATCGCAGGTCTACGCGTCCTGAGTTTTTTCCATCTGAACTTCTTTATGCGATCTGATTCCTCCATTCATAGAAAAGTGGTGACTTAACCTTCTTTTTAAGGTTCGAGAGGATGTTTTTATCATTCTTTTGAGGCTAAATCCGGTGATTCTCTTGATCGGTTCTCTGAGTCATATTTCTGTTTCTTACGAACACAAGTAGATTCATCAAAAACAACATGAGGTGTTTTTGCAATAAGAGTAAAATTTGATTGGCAAAAACTCGAAGGCTTTCTTGACTTGAGAATATCCTAAAATATCCCTTCATCGGCTTTGCTATCAAAAAGTTTTCAGTCTGATCTTTACCATTATTGTGTATGAAACACTTGCAAACTTACGAAAGAAGAAAAGCAAGGCTTCTATTTTCATTCCCTGACTCGTATGGAGTTTTTCCTTGATTTTTAGGCTATTCCATTTCTTGCACAATGTCGAGATATAATTTGGTTGATAAATTAGGAGTTCCTTTATCGGTCGATCTTGACCACATAGATTTTTTCGATCTTGATCCTTTTCGGTAGTTAGGCGATTTTATGCGAGTCTCTTTTCTTTCTTGAGTAAGAATATGACCCAATATTATCTAGAGTAGTCATCAATTACCCACAAGTGTTTATTTTTACGCCATTAGTGCTCCGCAGTTATTCTTTGGACCAAAGAGATCCTGTGTAATAGTTTGTAGTATTTTTATCGATAGAAACATCTACTTTTCTTTTTGAAAAGATGCTACGATTTGTTTTTCCTTTTAAACAAGCATCACATACATGATTTTTCTTCGAACATACCGTTTTAGGTAACCCCCATGACAGTGCTAATCTTGCAAGTTTATTCGGGGTTTTTGAAGTTTAAGTGATTAGGTCTTTTGTGCCACAACCAAATTACAGTACTCGATAGAACTTTTGCAAGCAAACATGTATCTTTGGAGTTGAACTCCGGTATTGAATCCATTTCTTTTCTGCCGGACCGTCGATTAAAATTTTACATGAAGCATTGTCTTTTACATAACATAAGTTCTTTGAGAACTCCTTGCTGAATCCTTTGTCAAAATTGGGTACGATAAACAAATTATTCTTTAGACCAGACACACATGAAACACCATGGATGAGCAGTCGACTTCGAGTTCCTTATCCTTGATTTGACCTTTGGAATTGTCTCGAATGTGATCGAGGGCCTTTTGTACCAACATAGTCGGTGATTAGTTGCTTATATCACATCTATGTCTTGAACATCCTTGTCCGGATGATACCATGGAGTCAATTCATTCCACTCAGCGAGTTTATATTTGTCTTCATTTAAACTTAGTGCCTTTTCACGCCCACTTTGAAAAATAGATAGAGTTCTTGGGTACCCATTTGGTGTAGGGTCCTGCGGGCCATTTGTACCTTTTTGGAACCGTCTGCCTAACAACTCTAGTACTTTTAGAGTGACTTATTTGTCTCCATAAACATCTACATACACATTCACCACCACTAGGAGCACTTGGCGGTATCCACATCACGTGAGTTCCGGCCTTAGCATGAACACTTGAGCCTTAGAGTTAACTTCTTGAGTTCGGCCTTTTGGTCAAGTCCCCTTAGCTTTGGTCTGTTGGTCTCTGTCTCTGTTGATTTGAGTTAAAACCTTTACCCTTAGGCAAGTGGGGTTTAGGTTGCTGTCTTTGAAATTGTG